>CM076676.1:42025108-42502608 GCA_038501925.1 Xenopus petersii | reverse complement strand
ATTTTCTGTTGATGAAGGTGGAAAATGACATCTCATGCGATGCTGAAGTGTATCATGTACATGTTCAGCCGCAAAATGGTCTGGTGATTGTAATGACCCTAGCATATACAGTAGTTTATATCATTTTCATGGTTCATAGAGCCAGTGTTTCCATCCCAGAACGTCACACTTCCATTAGAATCGCTCTTTATTTGTGGCTATTTATCTTGTTTTCTAATGGAAATTTGTGGACCTGAACCATGTCAACTAAGTGCATCCTCCACCATGGGAGAACTTCCCCAAGTCTTTTTTGTGCAAAACAACAGAATGGTAGCACAAAAGGGGCCTTGTTGAATGTTGTCTAGAGTCTAGACCCTTCCTCAGGATAAAGTGGGCATTTGTCATAGAAAATAAAATAAAATAATCTTCTACTGAGGAATGTTCTAGGCTCTAGACAACATTCAACAAGGCATCTTTTTGCACAGCATTATGAGCGTAATGTAAACCTACAAATTTGAATTAGGTCAAGAAACTCATACTAATTCATCTGCAGTCAGCATTTACTAGTCAGCCCATTTGAAAGAAAATATTGAATTTGTTGCTATGGGTTACTAGGCCTCATATGAACCTTAATTCCATAAGACTGTACACTCTGCTATACAAACATACTGTATAAGCAAGTCTTATAATAAGACATTCGTTTTTCCATTGAAATATTCTAGAAGCAGTTTCTTTTCTTTCAGGAGAAATAAGGTGGGGCCAGAATAATCTATAATATACTTTCCATAGAATAATGAGACGCTGAAAGTAGATGGTTGCACCCTCCTGCTACATTTAGTTGTCGTTGTATCCTAATTTTATCAGAAATGGTAACCAGTAGGGATGGCACGAACTGTTCGCCGGCGAACTTGTTCGCGCGAACATCGGGTGTTCGCGCTCGCCGGAAGTTCGCGAACGTCGCGCGACGTTCGCCATTTTGGGTTCGCCATTGTTGGCGCTTTTTTTTGCCCTCTCACCCCAGACCAGCAGGTACATGGCAGCCAATCAGGAAGCTCTCCCCTGGACCACTCCCCTTCCCTATAAAAACCGAAGCCCTGCAGCGTTTTTTCACTCTGCCTGTGTGTGCTGAAGAGATAGTGTAGGGAGAGAGCTGCTGCCTGTTAGTGATTTCAGGGACAGTTGAAAGTTTGCTGGCTAGTAATCGTTTTGATACTGCTCTGTTATTGGAGGGACAGAAGTCTGCAGGGGTTTGAGGGACATTTAAGCTTAGGTAGCTTTGCTGGCTAGTAATCTACCTTCTACTGCAGTGCTCTGTATGTAGCTGCAGTGGGCAGCTGTCCTGCTTCTGATCTCATCTGCTGACTGCTGCAATAACAGTAGTCCTTGTAAGGACTGCTTTTATTTATTTTTTTGTTCCAATACAGAGCAGTATCAAGCAGATTACTAGCCAGCAAACTTACTATCATCTGTCCCTGAAATCACTAACAGCTCTCCCCCTACACTATCTCTTCCAAGCACACACAGGCAGATTTTTCAGATACATTTTTGCCCTTGATCCCCCTCTGGCATGCCACTGTCCAGGTCGTTGCACCCTTTAAACAACTTTAAAATCATTTTTCTGGCCAGAAATGTCTTTTTTAGATGTTAAAGTTCGCCTTCCCATTGAAGTCTATGGGGTTCGCGAACCGTTCGCGAACCGCTCGCATTTTTGCGCAAGTTCGCGAATATGTTCGCGAACTTTTTTTCCGACGTTCGCTACATCCCTAGTAACCAGGTATGACACTATATACTTTATCCCATTTGCATCAGTCCTCCGCAAACCTATTCATTCTGCCCACCATTCCCCTAAGCCGCCGGTAACAGGAAAACTGGCAGATTCACGGGAAACAGGTGTTTTCTTGATTATATCAGAGTGATGTACGTGCATATTATAAAATTACATGAGCCGTGGCCTCTGCATCTGGAGCAATCTGTAATCATTTGATAAAGTGAGAAATGTGCAGACTGGAAGAAATTTGTTAATAATTTAATAGAAAACTCCAAGTGGAATGAAAACTAATAATGGAGCCTAGTTTAAAAAAATATAATAACAAGTATATACTAACAAATGACAGGCTCTTCTGCAGGCATTATGTTCTTAAGACCTTAACATATGCTGCTTATTGTTAAATGGCATGTACAAACAGAACTGTAATACTCCATCTCAGCTTCTGTACATCTTAAGGCACAAGCAGGACCTATACATAACATTTAGCATGAGAGCTGATGCCTGCATTAGGCACACACACACGGAAGATATAACATGGACCTCAAGCTGATGCACTTACCAGGTTTCATGTTGTGGTGAACCTGTATTCACAATGAGTAGGGTAGGGCCTGTATCTTAAGCCTACGGATATAGATTTGGGAAATATCTTGAATATGCGTGAAGATATCATACACTATTAAATTAGTAAATGAAAGTTGACAGCATAAAGTGACATTTTAGAGATATTAGAGGCAGTATTCTCCTTTATTTAAGACGAGTGCAATGAAACTGGCTTGCCTGTTGTTTTAATCAGGGAATCCTGGTTTAAGTTACTGTATTTCTAAACAAGGAAATTGAAGCTACTCCATGTTTGGTCCTCGCATGGTAGATGATTCGATTCCTAGTGTTCAGATAAACCCCCTACAAAATGGACTTCTGCTAGCAAAGCAATTACAACAATGGGTGAAAGGAGAGGGTTGTATACTGTTAATCTAATTATCTATCTCACAAGTAGATAACAAAATAACAAAATACATGGATTGTTTGGGTGATTGAAACAATAAGCAACAAGTTTGTTCAGCACAAATCCTATGCATTGAACTTATGTTGAACAAAGCTTATTCTTTACTTAGCCCCATAGCTAAGCAAATAGAGCCTAAGATCATAGGGCTCTTGCATCAAGAGCAAGGAGTAAGGACTACAGTAATAGTAGTAGCAAATTTGACCCTTAAATTGCCAAGTTGGTGTACGGAGCCCTTAACTCATAGATGCACCCGATAGCTACAGACACTCAGTAAAGTCAAGAATGACGCATGAGTAAGGGAAGAGCAGAGGGAGGACCATTGTCCATCCATATGTACACTATTACATGGCAGAAACAAGCTGCATGGAACAGCATGGAACTTATACCTGGAAGTGCCAGTGGCAACAAAAGGGAGCAGGTGCATTGTATACAAAAAAAACTGAACTTTGAGCTAGTTTTTTGCACTTTTACCTTATATGACCAGTTCAAGACTTACTGTTATATTACAAACTACTTTTTTGGGCATCTCTGCCCTATACAGGTTCTCTATTCAAAGAGCAAAGATTTTGCCGATATGTTTTTTTGTTTCTAAAGACTGAGTTCAATCAAATTATTTCCTTTAGAAGTTTTTTTTTTTTTTATAAACAAGCCTAATTAAAGTAATAATTCTGTTCTCCAAGAAACAACGTGTTCACACAGTGGGCGAGTTATCAAAATAAATACACATTTTGAGCTCTCCAGCTGCTCTAATTATCTCAAGGTTAACAGCTTTAATCAATACAAACAGAGAAAGTAGTGCAAATTCTTAGTTGGAGTTTAGCTGAATTCCAAATTAGTAACAAGCAAATTTATGCGATATGTAAGGAGAAGTTCCAGTTCTAGTATCCCACTGCAGCTAAACAGCAGGCGGAATATATTGGTCACATGATTGAAAGGAAATTTCTTATTGGTCCCTATGATTTAGTGTCCTGGGGCACAATTTGCACCCTTAATCACTTTGTCCAATTTTACTGTCACTTAATTTCACTGGCTGGCATCATGCTCCACCATACTAGAATTTCACTTTAAATACTATATTAACATATGCATTTTAGTATATATACATGTTTACGTTTACAGAGTGAATCAATCACTTTCAGTACCAAAATTGGAGTCTTGAGAGTATTTCCCTCTGCTGCAGACTAAGAAGTCAATCGGCACAGCTCAGCTGGCTCTTTTCATGGTTTATTAGAACATTTTGATATTCCCAAGCATGGGATGCAGCATGTTGTTTGACCAACCTTGGCCAATCCACAAGCACAAACATCAATCATGAACCGCAGTGTGCTGCCCAGAACCAGCAGCTGTGCTCCCATTAACCCATCTGGAGTTTTAGAAGAGGGCACCAAAGATATTATACAATCTAAATCAAGTAAATCAAGGTTGTCCAATACTAAATGAGTAGATTTTCCATAAATGATAGTTTAAAATTGAATTATAAGTTCTTGGTACTTATTCCGACTCTGCCTGCAATACAGCCTTTATACGCTCTATGCATATCTGCTTATTAGAGAAGTCACCCTTCATTGCTAGGCAATGTATTGCACCCACATCCAGCTGTGAGAGAGCTTCCGTGTGTTGTCATTTTCCAGTCCTCTAATTGAAAAGACTCCACAGGGTTTTCAACTGATGTTCCAAGCAGTTTAGGAAATCAAGACAGCAAAACATTCTTTGTTTTTTATATTATACTCATACCCAAGTGCTTCTAACATAATATATATATATATAGATCTCAGATATTGTTACTGATGTGAGACCAGTAGTGCTCTTAGCAGAGAAACACTATGGGGCAAATTCACTAAGATGCGAAGTTGCGCCAGCGCAAGCGAAGTTTTGCTAGCGATAGTTAATTTGCATACGGCGCCAAATTCAAATTTCAATGGAGGAATACGTATTAGCACTACAAATGCCTAGAAAACCTTCAAATCAGCAAATATAAATTTTATTTTGCCCTACACATGTGCCCACTGTCTTGGTAAGTTGCCATGAGTCAGGAAATGTAGGGGGGAAGGAGGGGAGCCCCAAAAATATTTTCGATCTTTTTCAGCCTATCACCCATCATGTAGAAAACACGCCAGCGTTTTTTGGGACTTAGAAAAAAATTGACTTTTTTTGAAACAATCCCTATCTACTCTATTGCGCTTCGCAAGGTCTGTGGTGGCGAAGGAAGCCTAGCGTAAAAGGTAGCGTTCAGTACACTGCGCAAGTTAGTGAATTTGCGTAGTTACTTTGCTAGCGAAAATTTGCCATGCGTAAGGATGCGAAGTAACACTAGCGAAACTGCGCCAGCTTTCGTTAGTGAATTTGCGCAGTAACGAAAATGCCAAACGCTAGCGAATTAACGCTAGCATTCGGCGCTTAGTGAATTTGCGCCTATGTCTCTCTGCAAGGTTTTTGTAATTGATGATCCGGAACTGGTCTTACTGGGAACCCGCAAGAGTAGGGCCAGGTTTTCAAGAGGCCTATTTAGTACACCTGATGCTGAGCAGCAGGGCTGAATGTGTGTGAGACAAACTGCTGGTATTACTCAGCTTCAGGAGAGAAAGCAAAGCATTTATTTTGTGAACCAGAATGTTGGATTTTTTTTGTTGAACTGCTGTGTTTCGGTTACGTTCCCCCTGCAAGGGGAAATTTCTGAAGCCGCTGGAAAATAAACGCGGGCAGGAAGCCCTTAAACCGATCCAGGTGTGTGAAGTCGCCTCTTTTGCAGCCTACCAACGAGTGAACCCCCACAATATATATATATATATATATATATATATATATATATATATATATATATATATATATATATATATATATATATATATATATATATATATATATATATATATATAGTATATACATATTTTTTTAATATCAATAATCATATTGTTTTGAAATACACAGTTCTGTTGAACTTCACAGTCAAATATGCACTGATGCTAATTCTGCCCCTCTTTTAAATAATTATGATGGTTGCATTGTAAATAATGGTTCTCCGTCCAGTGTGTAAGAACTAGAAACCATTTATTTTGCATAAATTTCAATTGCCACCTTTCCACCTATTTTTGGAGCCTGTAGGGGGAGATGTTGCTTAGTGATGTCATGTGGGCAGTGAATGAACGGGCTGGTGATGTCACAGGGGTGGGAAATGGGCAGGTATATCATGTCCCAAGCTCTAGCTGGTGTATTTACTGCTAAGCTGGCCACATACTGGTTAGGTGGCAACCCTAGCTATCGGTAGGTTAGATCTGTAGAGCTGTGGCCAGATAGTGGTAGACAAGCCAATTGAGCAGCTAAGGCTCCAATGAGGTGTAAAGAAGGTGCACTGGTACCTTAACAGATAGGGGCCCAATGAAAGGGGTGCTTAGGGTTAGATAGATATAAGAAGCCCGGTGCAGGGCTGACCCCTGTGCCTAGAGTCTATACTGTACAGACCCCTTGGCCTGCAAAGAAGGAACAGCATGGTAGGTATCAGGCAAGCCCAGTAGCCTGGGATCCTTGTTCTGTTTCATTAGTGTTTGCTTGGAAAATTTTAAAGGAAAACTATACCCCTCAAACAATGTAAGTCTCTATAAAAAGATATTGCATAAAACAGCTCATATGTAAAACCATGCTTCATGTAAATATTGTAACTATATTGTAAATAGTGTAACCATTTTCATAATAATGTACTTTTTTAGTAGAATGTGCCATTGGGTAATCATAAATAGAAAACTGCCATTTTTTTTTTTTTTTTTGGGATCGTATGATTCACGGTGCACACAAACAAACCATACATGTTAGGTCACATGAGCCAATTAACAGACAGAGTTCTCTATTTTGCTCCCACACTTCTTCCTGTAAAAGTTAGAGTTGTAGTATTTCTGGTCAGGTGATATCTGAGGCAGCACACAGACCATCACAAAATGGTGGTTCAAGGCAAGAGACGTAAAAGGACAATATTTGCTTAAATATATATTACAGTTTGATAGGATTCTTTAATATGCCACTTATTTCTGTTTATAAACTATCTGTTGCTCAAGTATTCATTTTGGGAGTATAGTTTTCCTGTACTGCTGACTGAGAATAAAGTGTTTATCTTCCAAATTGTGTATCTCCATTTTGTGTTGTGACTGAAACTCGTACCTTAAAGGCTTAATCCAGCCAGTTATTACTTAAAGATATCATGCGCCACATTCCATTTGCCTTTGTTGAGTTGCAGTTCAAACTCTGTGCTCAATAACCTACTGGCACAGGACATGGGCAAGTCTGTTACTAGTCTCAGCAGGTAATGAGAACAGGCAGGATGCTCTGCCTCCAAAATTCTTTGGCCGCAGTGAAATGCCTCTAAGTGCCAGAGCTGCAGCATATCAAATCCATTTTTATAACAAAATCTGTTGTTTTAAGGTCTTAAACTAATTCTGGGTAGCATTTTTAGTAGCATCATTTATCAATGAAATTGTTCACGGGTCATTTTAACAATTTATTGATAATTAAAAACAAGAGGTTGGAAGCAGGTTAGAAAGGAGATAGCCCTGTTTTTGTTTTCATTTCAAATTAAAATAACAGAGCAGACTTGCGACATCCTAATCTGTTATTTGTATGTTTTATTTCCACACTTATTTCAGGAAAAACAGTGTCAATGGCATTGTTTTATTCTAGTAAAATAAAGGACTCACATTAAACACCCAGCTCATGTAATAATGATATGGAATAACTCTGAATATACTAAACTAACTTATTAGAAAGGTTATAAAGCTTGTGTTAAAAACTGTGGGGCAGATTTCTCAAGGGTCGAAGTGAATTCGAGGGAATTTTCGAAGTAAAAAAATTTGAAATTCGAAGTAAAAATAGTTTAAATATTCGACCATTCGATAATGGACGTACTGTCTCTTTAAAAAAACTTCGACTTCAATACTTCGCCAAATTAAACCTGCCGAAGTGCCATGTTAGCCTATGGGGACCTTCTACAGCATTTTTTTAAGTTTTTGAAGTCAAAGTAAAACTCGTTCATTCGTATGATAAATTTGTGCGAATCATTCCATTCGAACGATTTAATCATTCGATCGTTCGATTTTACTTCGACCGCAGAATAGTCAAATTCAATGAAAAAAGTTTGAATTCTATATTCGAATTCGAAGTATTTTAAGTCGATGGTCGATGGAGTATTTTTAACTTCGAAATTCAACCCTTGATACATCTGCCCCTGTTGAATTTGTATCCTTACATTACCCTGCATCTAATTTAAATATTATTAACATTAGTTCCTCTATTCCCCAGCAACTGAATTCATTCATTATGTATGTGCTGAAATATCTGGCTACAAAAAATATATATAAGCCAAGGTTTAAATTAAGAAAATATCACATATTTTGCATGCATTTTTAAAATGTTCCTACCAGTACATTGAATTAAGTTATATGTAATCCCTGGAAGCCCACAGTTATTTGACCTTACTAGCTATAGGGAGAAAGGCTTTAGTGATGATTGGCTTGCAAAATGAGAACAGCCCACATTGATGTGTCCATCATGTACACGTCTTACAAATTCTGCATTAAACAGAGAAAACATGATGATACTGTATGTGAAGATATATTAATGCATACATAATTGTATAAATTATCCAGAAACCCTATTTCAGAAAATTACAGGAAGGCTATCTCCAATACAGTCCGTTTTAAGCTAATAAGTATAATTTTTTAATAAACATTCTCTGTAATAATAAAACAGTATCTTGTACTTGACAGTAAATTAGATACATGCATTCTTATTGGTGGCAAAACAATCCTATTGGGTTTATTTAAAGCTGAAATGATTTTTAGCAGACTTAAGGTATGGAGATCCAAATTAAGGAAAGATAATAAGATAATAGACTGTATACCTGTATAGGGTATTTAAAAACTGGGATTTGCAACTTCACGCAAAGTTTGGTTCAGGTCTAATCATCTATCAACCAATCAGCAGGTAGCATTTGTTTATTTATATATATTTATATATATTTATATATTTATAAGTGCAAGCATCTGATTGGTTGCGATGTGCTACCAGATCTATTTTATAATATGCTTTCTTAAATATCACACCAAAAAATACATATAGATTCCAGTTGTTGTTGTATAACACATTAAACAGTTTATGCAACTGTCTGTGATCAGCCAAAAAGATCCTGGTGTAGGTTGATTCCGGTTAGCAGCTTTTAGCAATTTAGTAAACCTATGGTGCACCAGAAACTTAGAAATTCAGGATCAGGTTTGACAATAATTATATATATATATATATATATATATATATATATATATATATATATATATATATATATATATATATATATATATCTATATATATATACAGCCATGAATGTGCTAATTGTTATAAAGGCACATGGTATTAAAATCTGATGGGAATTCTCCACATCATGGCGCAAATTCAAGGGCCGAAGCGCCGAACGCTAGCATTAATTCGCTAGCGTTTGGCATTTTCGTTACTGCGCAAATTCACTAACGAACGCTGGCGTAGTTTCGCTAGTGTTACGCCAGGCGAATTTTCGCTAGCGACGTAACTACGCAAATTCACTAACTTGCGCAGTGTACTGAACGCTACCTTTTACGCTAGACTTCCTTCGCCACCTCAGACCTGGCGAAGCGCAATAGAGTAGATAGGGATTGTTTCAAAAAAAGTCAAATTTTTTTCTAAGTCCCAAAAAACGCTGGCGTGTTTTCTACATGATGGGTGATAGGATGAAAAAGATCGAAAATATTTTTGGGGCTCCCCTCCTTCCCCCCTACATTTCCTGACTCATGGCAACTTACCTAGACAGTGGGCACATGTGTAGGGCAAAATAAAATTTTTATTTGATGTTTTGAAGGTTTTCTATGCATTTGTAGTGCTAATACGTGTTCCTCCATTGAAATTTGAATTTGGCGCCGTATGCAAATGAACCATCGCTAGCGAAACTTCGCTTCGCTTGGCGAATTAACGCTAGCGCAACTTCGAAAACTTACGCTACCCCTGTGCGCAACTTCGGATTTTAGTGAATTTGTGAACTGGCAAAACTACGCCTGGCGAAGTGCGGCGAAGTTGCAGTGAATTTGCCCCATAGGGTCTCTGCACCGAGATACTGGCATACCAGTCTGACCCTGGGTCATTTATTTATTTAGGACACCTTTGTGTCAAACCTCACATTTTCTTCACTGCCATGCTCTCCTTACTCAGCCTGAAAAAGGGTCTTACTTTATTTTTGTATCTCCTCCTAACTGCTGGACATATCATGTAACTTAGGCAGTACGGCATTCCTCAAGGTATAATTTGTAAGGATATAAAATGCATTATTAGCAGTAGAGAAGACTTATAAGGCAAGTGAAAATAAGAAATGCAACAAAACACTCAGAAAGCTGATTGTTTTGGTAATTAACATAACCTATAGCAAGAGGATAATTCTTCTTTATTAATAATACATTTGGACACTTGCAGCAGGTGCATATGCAAGATAACATATGAAGTAATTTCATACCAAAGTACATAGAAATGAAGAATATTTTTGCTGAATAAAGGCAGCAGAATTTCCTGCAAATATTGAGGAATGGGAATGAATGCCTGGTACGCAGCTCTGCTCTCTCATTTCTTTCTCTGGGACATTTCTCATGTCTATACAGTAGTTCACAGTTATTCAAACAGCAGTTAGTTGTGATGAAAACCTCTGGCAATCTGTTAGCTGCACTTCCCTGCCATTATGGCATTTAGCTTGTTAAAGTGTAAAGATAATGTGCGGATGATGTAGACGTTTTAAAATATGTAAGTAATTAGGGTAACAGCTGTTTGCATCTTGGAACAGGCACATATTAGGTATGTCTTATATTCCTTTGTTTCAGAAGAACACGTTTGCATGAACGTGATGCGAGATATTCACTGGGCTGAGACTGGGACATTTGTATTCTATGTGGGTCTTTAATGCCAAAATGACATCCTTAATGTTATTGATGGGCATAGGGAAATCTAGGTGGCCTAACCATTGTCTCAATGCCAGTTCAGACACTCACACACATGGAGAGCATTCATAAGGAAATAAAATAACATCCAGTAATATCCCGATTTTATGTTTCCCAGGGAACCATGTCAAAATGGTGTAAATTCAGGGAAAACCCTAAATCCAGGAAAGAAAAGATAGATGCAGCTTGCCTGAATGAGACCACAACAAAACTGTCATTTCCCGGGAAAACCTAAAATCAGGGTTCTGGACTTTGGTCTGATGGATACTTTAAATAACCAAATAACTGGGGGGGAGACTAAAGATACCCATTTAACATATAAGCTTGCTGATCCATTCATGGGTAATGTTGTTCAAAACACCCAACCTGCCCAACATTTTCAGCCCTTGAATGCTTCATTTCTGAAGCTTTTTTTTAAGGCGAAAGATTTATTCGATTTGAAGAGAAACCAGAGTATGATTTCTGAAGTTTTTTAACTTTCTTCATGCATTTGTCAACTTCCAAGATAAGTAATGGCAAGCACAACAAAGCAAGGAATAAAATGAGAACTTTAAATAGACTACAAATACCTGTAATATACATAATGTTTACCTATATGCCTTCATTAGTTGTGTGTCTATATACACAATATAGATATATACAGTATGTATATATATACAGTACGATTGCATGTATGTATATTTCAAAATACAATTATGATTTCTTCTTGTAACAGTTCCCCCACATTTAATCTTTTCTGCTGCAAAACTTCTTCCTCCAATCTGCCGATATTACTGGGTATGTGGAATTCCTTCCTGATGCTCCATATATAAATATATAAATTATTAATTATTATTAGTATAAATTATTTGAAGAGCTAACCCTAAAATATTTGTTTCAGTATTTGACAAATAGTTAATTGATGACCTCTATAGGGCTGTCAAGTTGCCACAATAAGTTTCTAGCTTTATGTATGACCTCTGCTTGAATCTCTAACTTCATTTAGATATATACATGTCCTTCATTAGACTTAGTCTATCCAGAGCCATACTCCTCGGAAGTATACCTGGGACAGGATTGGGATTCCAAGAGCATCTCTTCTCTTACCTTCTTTACTGACTTTAAAATCATTGTATGTATCTGTTTACTAATATTCATTCCACCAGCTTTTTCTTATGCAGAAATTGGACCTGGCCATAGTACAGCAAGGCAAAGTTACATGGTTGGGTGGCCAGAGGTGTCCAGTGATACCTAATGTTTCTTAACCTTGAGTCTACTCCCAGCATTCTTTAGCATATAATTAAGAGGTAAATAGTGATGAGCGAGTTTATTTGGCAGGCGCGAATTTGTGGCTAATTCCCGTGAATGTTTCGTGAATGTTTTGCCGTTTCGCAAATTTCGCAGGAAATTCGCAAATTTTCCAGAGAAACACCCTAAATTCTCCCATCACTAGAGGTAAAGCATGCTGAGTTTGTAGTCCACCAACATCTAGGGACCCTAGCCGAAGAAATTGTGCTTTAACATTTTTAATATAGATAGAACTCATTCTATGCAGCCCTTTTTACGTTCTACGCATGATCTTTTTCCAAGGCCCAGCTGAACTCCAAATTCTCACATATATTTTTTCTGTAGGTTAGGAAGGCCTAAGTGGAAGCTGCATATTATGGTAAAAACAAAATAATCTCTACAAATAAACACAACATTGCAAACCTACTTTGGCTTTATGGCAGGCAGACAATTGTTCACTAGGGGGGGTAGGACTCATTTTCAGAAAGTCATTCACAATTACTTAAAACATTGCATATGGCGCTTAGTATTTCCATCAGTCTTTGCAATCTTCTGTCTCGGTGAGTAAAAGGAAAAAAAATGAACTGAAGCATTTCTGAAACAATAACTGAGCCCCATTTATCACATTTATTAAGACAAGTTATTTTTCAGGCTTTATATTACTGTGGCTTATCATGACACTCAGGCATTGCCTTCTGAGTGAATCCTTCTTCCTAATGTATATGGATGTGTACACACATAAATATCCTCCATTAGTCTTTGACTAGTACAATCATCTCATGGGTGAAAAGCAGAAAAACGTAGAAATGGAAATATATATATATACACATTGCATGTCGGCATATATTTTTATGCAAGCATATACAGGTGGAAAAAAATGACTAATAATTTTGCAGGTTGCCCTTTTATTAAATTACTTTTACTTTAAACAGTAGCCTATGTGTTTATCAGTGTGTATGTGAAGAAAAAATATAGTAAAATAGGCGAGATTTACTTCTTGTTGGTACACTGACAAGACAAATTGACATTTTGCCTGGGATACATATTTTGCATTCAAACGTTTGCGTTTGGTCCTTTTGTCTTATTGGCAGGTTTATACAGGCAAATACCAACTAATAAAAGCACAACTCAACCTCTACCCTTCAAATTTACTGTCCTGTTCCAGCACAGAGACAATTTATTTTTAGGTGTTCTAGTTTCCCCCATCCTTTCTGCTACAAATCAGCGTACATTAATATATAGATTGTTATATATACAGTGTTTGATAATAAATGAAATGTACCTCAAGTCTCTGGCTTTATTATGACATGTATTCCGTCATAAAGATTAGAACATAACGAATAAAGCATCATGTGTTGAAATATGACAGATTCCTGGTTTTAAAATGTGTCTTGATTTTTTCTGCTCCACTCAATGCAAGCCTTGGAGGTCAAGCTACATCCACATCAAAGTAGAGAAATAAAATGACCTTTTGTCTCAAACCATCCTTAAACTATAGTTTGTATAGTATAGTAGGAATATAGCAGTAACCTGGATTTTGGTCTATTCTTGCACTTAAAAACAATTTATAAAAGTTAAATAAATAAGCATTAGTGATTTTCTCAGTGCTTCCTCTGTTCCTATTCAAATATATATCTGTATAATTAAAGCCTCAACATGACTGTAGTGCAAAGCAGTGTACCCCGGACCCCCCCCCCCCACCTCCGAAATTGCCCTAAATTTTTTGGCCCGGGGACCGGTCGGTTGGGGGCCAGGGGGTCAGGAGGGGGTGAGGGGGGGTTGGGATGGTTCGGTGTCCAATTCAGCACGCTGGCGTCCAATTTGGGTGCGCCGGTGGCCCAGTTCAAGGCTGCCCTGGAGTATGGCTGCCTAAGTTGATGGCCAACTTGCACTTATCTAATTGACAATAGGGCAGATGAGTTCTAGGAAATTTTTTCTTGAGGTTCTTTTCCTTGCACAAAAAAAAACCAAACACATTTTTTTTCCTGCAGAACAAATCCCGTGTTAAAGTTTTGCCACAGATTAGTGAAAACTGTATCAGGTGGGAAAAAAAATGTGTCCATACCTCGTTTGTGATCCAATTTAAATAAAACATGGTTAACGTGTAATTGGCTTAAAAGCTGCATTTAATTAATCCACTAAAATCTTCTGTGCATACTGATAATTTCATTGTAACTGTCCAAACGTGTAAGCAACTGGGTAAGGATACAAATTGTCCTAATTCAAGACAAATTTTCAATAAAATTGCTATATTTTAGCATTGCTAATTTTTATTTATTTATTTTACATTTTAACAGTTAAATATTTTTAGACAGTGCTAATGGGTCATTAGGGGTTCCTGTCCACTTAACAGAGATCAGCTTTGATTGTGGAATGGTTCATTAGAGCCCCATTTCTATATGCATACTAATTAGCCAAAACATGAGCATCTACACAGTCACTGCAGCTTTCTCTCTGAAATGTGACCATCATAATACTTTTAGCAGCAAATGATATGCTTAGTAAAAAAAATATATATATATATTTAATATTTGAGCATTTGTAGATCTACATCAGGTTCAAAGACTTAAGGGCAAGTTAGTTTGCAGATCCAACTTTTAATTTTCAGTGAAATCTATCGTAACAATTTTAACCATTTTCTAGCAAAGCAATTTTATTTTGCCTTGGGGACCTCTGGGGACCTCTATGAATTGTTTGTTTTTATGTTTTAAAAGGGTGTGTTTATATGAGGGGTGATTTCATATGATGCAGGGAGTTGTAACAAAGAACATAATATTTAGGATTCATAATAATATTATGTATGTAATATTCATAGGTAAAAATTATTTAATTATCAGTCAGATTTGTTCCTTAGAAATGCATGCACGAGAACATAGCAGAGAATTTGTCCTATTTACCCTTTATCTCTGTAATTTAATATTCTTGGTGGCAATATATTATACAAGTCTAGTCACCTACAGCAGCCAATCATAATATAGTGTTTAATGGTCATCAGTCTGAGTATGAGTTACTACACCTGAGCAAACCACGTTTTATAACATTCCTGCACTATATATATAAAAAACAGGATAACGCAATGACTAGAGCAAAGTTTCCCACATGTCTAATAACCCATTGCAGCACATGGTTTGCCTCCTCTTTTTATTTAAGGCAAAATAAATCTTGTAATTCCTTTGCACTTGCTTCTTTTACTTGTACTGGGCTATTTTTTTTTTGTTTGCCACTATTATTGAGCGAAACTGTCTTGTGTTGCTTGGCCAAAAAAATTCTCATACAGTAATCGCAAAAAATATCGAAATCAGTGATCTATGGGCTGGCCTGAAACCCGTGAGTTGGGCAGGTTCGGGTCAATGTCCAAATGCATTTTGCAGGTCGCAGGTCGGTTCAAGTTGAGCTCTTCCTTCATGTGCCTTCCTTCTTCTTCCAGCAGCATCTATTTATAAGCGTGCTCCTGCACCACCCATCTCCTCTTGTGACATCAAACATGGGCGGGTTGGGTGTGGGCTTATAAATAGAAGTGCCTGGAGGGTTCGTTACAGATTGGAAGTGGGTGGGTTAAGGTCAAGCCACACATCACTCATCGAAATATCACCAAATGCATTGGAGTCAGTGGGTGCTTTTCCTTTGAGGTTTTTACTCACATTAAATGCATTGGTGTCAATAGGAGTTTTTCCTGGGGCACAACATTTTTTTTTTACAGTGGAGAAATTGTAATAATGTTGTCATTATCTGGTGCAAGAAAACTGTATTTTTTCGGAGAAATCAAAACGCAGGACAAAACTCGAATTTTCTCATTTTCTTGCGTGAAAAAAAAAACGAGTTTTTTTTTTTCAATGATGGTGAAATTCTAGCATGGATTTGCAAACGTTTTACCACTGCCGAAAATGCAAGTTTTGCCACAAAACCGTATCAGGTGAAAAAAAAATGTGCTCTATCTCTATTTGCCACTAGGGATTAGGAGTCTTGGTGCAGCAGACAACCAAAGTGAAGAACAGATGTGCTGTATTTTTATTAGATCAGATAACACTTCCCTAATAATGAAGGTTTATTACATTTTTTGATTTTTTAGTAGACTTGGGTATGGTGATCCAAATGATGGAAATATCCCTTATCTGGAAACCCACAGGTTCATTCTGGATAACAGGTCCCATACCTGTACAAAACTACCAGTGGTTGCAATATGACCTACATACTTAATCTACCATGTTATCTAGCCAACATATTCTGTACCTTACTTCCTTTCTAGTAAGATGGAATATGCAGAAGTCTTCGATTGTGGAGAAAGGTGAATAATAAGAGAAGTTTAGTGATATAGCTTGGCTTTGCCCTGATTCATGAGTGACAGAAAATGGATATCTTATAAGTAGGCATATTTTCAACTGACTGGGGTGATGGCGTAATGGTTGGCTGTGTGCAATGATAGATTGTAATAGAAGCTCCAGTTCAGATTGGAAAATAAGCTTTACTTTGTCTCACATATGTACCATGGGGGGAAGCTGACAATCATCATTTACAGAAGACATAAAGATTATCTATCTCTTAGACCACGTGCAATTTGTGTTCCTCTACACTGAAAAACAGCAGGAAAAAAATGTACCAGTCTGCGAGGGAGCATTAAACAAATGAAGGTCTCAGGAACAAGCTGTCAACCATTGGCAAGAAAAAGGAATAAAAATAAATGTGAAATGAACGAAGCATTTTACAAACAACATTCGCCAGGCTGTTAACTCTCGGCTACAATTCAGCATGGAGGCCATGTGCCCAAATTTCATATAGGCTCAAACATTTGACACAGAAGCATCATTAACTGAGATTTAATCAAGCAGTTCAGCGCTGGCCTTCCAGGATTTGATCATCTGAGCAGAGCTCCAGGTGCCAGTGCAAGGAGAAACTGCAAAATATCCCAAGAAATATGTGCTCATCTGTTCTAGAGAAATTACAATGTGTGCAATTATTTTTCTCAGGACAAGGAAAGTCTAATCACAAGTATTGGTCAGTTTAAAGGACCTAATGAAAATACTTACATTGCCAGAGTGAGTGCCAATAAGTTAATTGGATTGTACTGCTTTTCTCTTATAAAGGTGAAGGCAACTCTTGTGAAGCCACTTAGTGGTTCAAGCCATGGCTTGCTGCATGGCACAGTTAGTAATGATATTGGTGCAACACAAGAAGCTTCTAATGAAGATATCCATGTTTTTTGCACTTTGCATTCTGCCCTGAACTTTTGAGAATTGCTCTAAAATGGAGCACCAAGACTTTTGTGTGCCCTAGTGCTCCCCATGTTGGGCAGTGAAGGACAAGGGTGTTACGATACCTGGTGGTCCAGTAGTGCAGTGGGGACAGAAGTGCTCCTCTTGTATGCACACCAGACGTGCTCAGTCTTTTATGCAGTCTAGTGCTGTGTGGTGATGGCGTTGTGCTATGACATCATCGTGTCAGACACAAAATTTAAATATTTAAAGGTGCCATTACCTATTTTCAATTGCCTAACATAGGTGATAGAAGGCACTTAGTGAAGTCACAAATCTGACATCACTCAGGGTCATTTATAACTATTAACTAAACTCGTAAAAAGAGCATATGCTACAATTTATTAATGACTTTCATGTTTTGAGTGGGTGGAAGCCATTTAAAAAATATATATATATATATATATATATATATATATATATATATATATATATATATACTGTATATATATATAAACACACACACATATATATATATATATATATATATATATATATATACATATATATACATAATTTTTTTTCTTTAGAGCCCTTCTGCAGAGAGATAGTAGAACATTCAGCATTGCATATTACTACAGTTACTAGCTAATCCACAAATCAATCTGTAACAAAGATAAATGTGATTAAATGATATGCCCAGAAGAAGTTTGTTGATTTTTTCCAAACTCTAGGTCAAAGAAAAGCCAGCATCTAGGGAAATACCTTTATTTTAACTTGATAACAATCTAAATGTGACACGCTGGATATTTATATACTGTCACGAAATTCTCGCTTGCAAATTACATTTGATTTGGTAAGCACAATAGAGTGTAACAGGGTAAAAGCCTTGAGAAATAAATTCAATTATTATAAAGTGTTACTGTTACATAGCTGATGTTACTTATTTAATTCCATAGAACTATAGTAGTGATGTGTGGGTTAACTAAAAGTCGACACAGATCCGACCCTAACCTGGTCTTAACTCGATACTCGCACCCAACCCTAACCTGGCACGTTCTCCTGTTTATATACCGCGCCCTCCCCGATGTGAAGGGGGTGGGACACACCAGAGCGAGTATGTAAAAAAGCTTGCACAGAGGAGGAAGTGGGGCAGTAGGAGGTTGCCAAATTCCATAGGGTTTGGGTTGAACTTTAGCCTCATTCCATCTCACCCATGGTCCGAGAACATCCTGTACATCCTGTAGGTAGGGATGTAGCGAACTGCCAATTCGGTGTTCGCGAACGCTGTTCGCGAACACCGGCAAAAAATGCGAACGTTCGCAGACAGTTCGCGAACTTCGAACACCCGCTAAAATCGTTCGATTCGAACGATCGAAGGATTTTAATCATTCGATCGAAGGATTTTCATTCGAATCGAACGATCGAACGTTTTAAAATCGTTCGATTGAATGAAAATCATTCGATCGAATGCTTACAATCGTTCGAACGAATGGAAATCGTTCGATTTTTAGCGGTCGAAGGAATTCGAATGGTCGAATGGTCGAACGATTTTTAT
Organism: Xenopus petersii; assembly: GCA_038501925.1. Classification (NCBI taxonomy): domain Eukaryota; kingdom Metazoa; phylum Chordata; class Amphibia; order Anura; family Pipidae; genus Xenopus; species Xenopus petersii. Next base: position 42,483,857 of record CM076676.1, on the reverse strand, counting down.
TCGAATCAAACGCGAACTCCAAATGCGAACGTTCCCAAACGTTCACGAACATTCGGCGGACGCGAACGTCCGAAGTTCAGGCGAACAGTTCGCTACATCCCTACCTGTAGGCCCCATGGGCTTCGGGACAGCCAACACATCATTAGACTACAAATATTCCATGGTATCCCCTCGCAATAGCTCAAGCTCGAACAGTATAATGTATATCATTCATGTTAAAAACTCAGCTCTATAGCAAAATGAAGTGCACTATTTGTCCAAAAGTATCTGGAAACTCCACCTGGTTAGCAGAATCGGCTATTTAAGCCTCACTTATTGCTGACAGAGGAGTATAAGGACGCACACAGTCATGGGACAGAAAAACATTGACAGTAGATTAGGTAGTACTGAAGAGCATAGTTACTTTTAAAATGACACAGAGTTTATTGAATTCCTGTCCAGTGGAATTGCACCAGTCAATTCAATCAGTAAGCCCTCAGTTGAAACATTCATTCCAAAGTTCTATGCTGTTTCTGGAAACAAGATAAGGGCAAGAAATTTTGATCGAATCTCAGCAAGTAGGTTTCCATGGCATACAGCTGACACACAAGCCTAACATGACTATGTACTGTATAATGCCATCAGGTCTGAACTGAGAATTAAAATAGGCCCTGGCATTTCAGGTACACAGAGACCCAATCAGCCTACATAGAGGCCCAAACAGCCCACCACCAGCCCACTAAATACTGACTTTCTATGGGACCTTATAGCAGCCCCTCTGGCATTTGCCAGAACCCACAGATTGCCAGTCCGGGCCTGAATGCCATGAACATTCGTCGGTTGAAGGCCATTGGACTTTGGAGTTAAGAAAGCACTTGTCAGGACTCAGGAGTGATGAATTGTGCTTCACCATATGGAATTCTGATAGATCAGTCAGGGTTGCTAGGTGCCACTACCTTATTAGTGGAGGAGGTTCCTTGTATTCAGTCAAAACAAACTTAAACACTACAGAGTACATGACAGTGTTCAGGAGAATCCTGGGCTTCCTACTTTATTGTTCACCTGATGCAAGCTTGAGTTCAGTGCCCAAACTCACAACCATGCTTGAGGCTAAATGCAAGCAGATCCAACTAACTATTTTCAAGCATCTACTGAAAAGCCTAACCAGAGAGGAGAAGTTGTTATAGAGTCAATGAAAAGACTAACGTTGTAGTGATGAGATGTAAATCATATAAATGAGACAGGCAGGTGTCCAGAAACATTTGCCCCTACTGCGTATACCAATCACACATGGTATTGATGAGAAACTGTGGATCAGAAATGCACTGAAGGGAGATAATAGGTCAAAAAACCTTCCTGGATTAGAAATAGACATGGAGAAAACAACACTGACAGCATAATCATGACAAGTTACCCAACATATTATACAACACTGCAAAGAGAGGACAAAATGCTCATTTAAATATACCCAACCCCTCCGCTATTGTACAGTTTACAGTTCTACAGTACATTGACTTATCTGTGTCTTAATTATGCTCATTACATCTTCATGAATATACTGTTTTGCTAAACATACATGTTAAGAAATGAAAGAAATTTAAGCAACAGCCAGGTACTGCATATGTGTTATATGGATGTATTATACTAGAATAAACAAACACTAAATAAAGTTAAATATATTTTTAAAAGGTGTAATTCAATTGATTGAGATCAAAGGTTCTGTGGGATTCCCTGTTTTCCTATGAACTTGAGCAGACTACCAATAGCTGGGCAGCATGTGCTGATTATTATACAGATGAAGCCACTTGGATTTGTGAGTTAAATGCGTCATGACTCAGGGTTAATTGAAGAAACTGTGTTATCTTAAGTCATCTTAACTCATTTAATGCATTTAACCTTTTCATTAGCATACCAAAGCTCCATTGTTCACAATGGTGAATGCTTTAATTAGATGGGATGTTGTGACACAGTTTTCTGTGTTAAATGAGATAAATGGGATATCTGTGTTTAGTTATTCTGTGTCAAACAGACAAACCAAAGTGGCTGCATCTGTATATGTTCCTCTGCTTGTTGCATGCAAAACCAGCAATAAACAATTCCCAGAACCATTTCAGGTATTGCCTGACTCCAGACAACGTACAATGTTTCAGAAAAGGTCGATGTCTATGGTGAATATTAAAGAGCCAAATTACTACTTTTCTCTAAAGGCAGCCATACACGTCTTCTCTCATTTATGAGTCTCTGGCGTTAAAAGAAATGGACATTGTTATCTGTTTAAATATTGATCACCTTCCTGCAATTGAAGCATAAAATTAAAGTTTCTGTGCTAATACAAAGATGTCAGGGCTCTGAAGAATTGCACAAGGATTTAGTGTTCACGTGAGTTGCAGAATAGACTCGAGAAAAGCAGCTCAGAATTTTGGGAATTCATTTGTGTCTGTGATATTGCAATCTGGGTCTGTTCTCTTTAAAGAGAAGGAAAGGCTTGGTGCACTTGGGGGTGCCAAATGTTAGGCACCCCTAAGTGATTGTATTGACTTACCTGAAACCCCAGGCCGGGTTAAATCAGTGAGCACCATGGAGCGATCTGCTTCCATCCTTGCGAACGCGTAGTAGAACGACAAGCCGAACTTTAACTAAAAAGTCGGCTATTTCATTCTATTGCACATGCACATCCATCTTCTTTTTTCTTCAAATTTCCCGGGGCAAACTCATGCGCAGTTGAAGGAAATAACCAACTTTTAGTTAAAGTTCGGCTTTTCATTCTACTGCGCATGCACAGCCGCATAAAGACAGAGGAAGACGGAAGAAAAACGCTCCGTGGTGCTCACTGGTATAACCCCGGGCCAGTGCAGTTTTCTGCTGATAGTTCAATGCACAGGTAGCACCGCAAAGTTGTTCATGCAAAGGTGCTGTACCTTAATTTATGTTGTGTTATTGCATAAAGGTGCCAAGTGACAAAACATTGAAGAAATTTAAAAGAATTTAATGTAAACATTAAAGCCCAATAGGATGGTTTTGCCTCCAATAAGGATTCATTACAGCATATTCTTAGTTTGGATCAAGTACAAGCTACTCTTTTATCATTACAGAGAGCAAGGAAATCAATTTGAAAGTAAGGGCACATAAGCCCTCAGTATAATGGTTAGTAGGCCAAACAAAACAAAAAAGTGCAAAAAGCCAATTTATAAACAATAAAAAATAATTATCAATGGGTACAGTATATATAAGAAATTAAAAAATTACAGACAGCTCACCAGAGTTTGTGGATGCATGTATACAATACCAAAACAAAAAATATGAGTCTTTTTTCAAAAGCAATAAACCAAAAAAAAAAACTCCTTTTTTCGGTTTATTATTTATTCTGAAAGAAAAAATTTTTTTTGTTTCAGTTTTTTGTGTATAAACATCTTTACAGCTTTCTGTTTGTTTTTTTTTTTTGTTCTGTGAGATAATATAGGTCAGGCTTGGAAACAATGGCTTTGGTTTGGAAGTAACATTTCTGGCCCTAATCACCAATAAGAGCTTTATTTCCCAAGGCTGCATCTATTTGCATTTTTCACTGGTTTTACAAAGTAGTATTATTATTGTCACTCAGCGCTTAATTGCATGTATTTTACAGATTAACAGCAGTTTGGTCTTAAAATATATGCAGTTTTGCATAAGGACACTTCCACTTGCTGCTCTTCCAGTGCCTATTAAAATATTTTAGCATTCTAGATTAGCTGGAATACATTTATTTTTTTTATTATTAACGTTTTGCTGCTTGGAAGTAAAAAAGTTACAAGGAAACAAAAAATACAGTACTTTGATTATTTTTAAACAGCCTACAATAGAGTTTCCACTGTCACAGTATAACTATGAAACTCTTTTCAAGCATTACTGTGTTTTTCGCCTGCAAATTCAGCTTTAAGGATGAATGTAATAAAAGGTATACCATAGCATTTTCTAGGTTATACATGTATGGTGGTTATATAAAAATTTGGGATTGGGATTGAGTCCTACAAATACATACAGTAGACTTTTACAGGAATTGGTTTTACAAGAATAGACAACTGGAGATGTCAAGCCTTAGCATTTTATGCTGCTGGACTACTACTACTCAACAGTGTCAAAGTGGTCATCACTGGCATAGTTAGCTGTTACTGGGACCCACAGCACATTCAGTTAATGGCCCTAAAACATTGCTATGTTGACCAATTCTACCAAGATATATTGAAATTACTCATTAATTAGAGCCTTACTGGGTACTCCACACTCCTGGGCCAGGTCTGCATTAATGAGAACTAAACCCCCTTGCTAATAAAAATGACTACCCCCTACCCTACAAACCCTTCTCCTCTCTGCTCCCCCTCGGCCTAGTTGTTACCTCCTGTAATTGCCCCTAATTCTTTACTTTTACTCTTTTTTTCTCAGTCAATGCAGCAGAGCTCACGGATGTCAATGCCAAGATGTCACCCGTGAGCTCCACTGTGCTGACTCTGCAAGGAGAGTTGAGTAAAGAATTAGGGGAATTTACAAAAGTTGACACCTAGGCTGGGGGGGAGCAGAGAGGGTAGGGGGTAGCGATTTTTAATAGCAAGGGGATTTAGTTCTCCTTTAATCTGTAGTTATACCCCTGATGGTCACATGTATGTGGTGTTGGAGCAGCAGTTCCATGCAGTATTTACATGTGAGAGATGTCGGTGGGTTTTCATCTTGGAATCTGAGCTGCAGACTCTAAAGGGTGAACTTGCAGCACTGAGAGCATCGGCAAACGAGGGGAATGACAGGAGGCTCGCAGAGCAACCACTGGCAGGGGCTAGTGGAGTGGGGGGAGGAGAAGGGGCAGTGGAGGCTAATGAGGGAGTAAGGTTTGTGACAGTCAAGAGGGGAAGTAGGGGACAGAAGAGTAGGGGGGCTGGTCCACAGTTTGTCCAAAACAGCAAATTCGCCATTTTGGCTGAAGATGCTGGGGAGGAAAACTCAGAACTGGCGTGTATGGAGCAGGCTGACTCTCGGAGCACCCCGGGAGGCAGTGGCTCTAATACGGGTGGTGGGGGGAGTGCAAGGAAGGAAAGGCAGGTTCTAGGGGATTCAATTATTTGAAAGGTGGATAGGGTAATCTGTCGCAAGGCCCCTACATGCCGAACAGTCTGCTGCTTGCCTGGTGCTAGGGTTCGGCATGTGGTGGAACGAGTGGACAGATTATTGGGAGGGGCTGGGGAAGACCCAGCGGTCTTGGTACACATAGGTACCAATGACAAAGTTAGAGGAGGTGGTGAAGTCCTCAAAAATGATTTTAAAAAACTAGGTGCAAAGCTGAGGGCGAGGACTTCCAAGGTAATTTTCTCAGAGATATTACCTGAGCCACGAGCAACACTAAGGAGACAGCGGGAGCGTAGGGAGATTAATGCGTGGCTAAAAGACTGGTGTAGGGAGGAGGGTTTTGGGTTTTTGGAGAACTGGGCTGATTTTTCAGTCGGCTACAGGCTCTTTGCTAGGGATGGGCTGCACCTCAATGATGATGGGGCAGCAGTTTGGGGAGAGAAGATGGCTAGAGGGTTGGAGGAGATTTTAAACTAGGTGTGCAGGGGGGAGGGTTCAGTAAAAGATTCAGTGGTAGACAGGTTAGATGAGTTAATGGACAAAGAAAGGGAAAATGGGGGAGGAGATTTGGCTGGGGATACTGTTAAGGATAGGGAGGACCACATGTCATATGTTCAATATGGTGCCAGTATTAAATGTATGTTTACAAATGCAAGAAGTCTGACTGGTAAAATGGGAGAGCTGGAGCTGCTGGTGTTGGAAGGAAAATATGATGTTATTGGTGTGGCCGAAACATGGCTGAATGAGTCGCATGACTGGGCAGTAAATATGAGTGGCTATACTTTGTTTCGGAGGGACAGAGGTAATAGAAAAGGAGGAGGGGTATGTCTGTATGTTAGGCAGGATTTAAAAGCTCATATAAAGGAGGAGGTTATGTTAGAAAATGAGGGGGCAGAAGTCGTATGGGTGGAGTTCTTCACCAATTGTAAAGAATCCAGCAAATTAATTGTAGGCGTATGCTATAGACCCCCTAATGTAAGTGAGGAGGAAGAGGCAAAGCTCCTAATGCAAATAGAAAAGGCTACTAGTTTAGGTAAAGTAATGATAATGGGGGATTTTAATTACCCAGATATTGACTGGAGCAACGGTACTGCTAGATCAGTTAATGGGAACAAGTTTATAAACTTATTGCACGACAATTTTTTAGCACAGGTTGTTGAGGAGCCTACCAGAAAAAATGCTATTCTTGATTTAGTGATCTCAAATGACCCTAAACTTATAGCAAATGTGCAAGTCATTGAACACCTGGGTAATAGTGACCATAATGTTATATCTTTTAATGTCTGGTGCAAACAAAAATATACTGGGGCAACAAAAACCATGAATTTTGGAAAAGCTAATGTTAGTGCCTTGAGGGCTGCCCTACAGAGCATTGATTGGGGCATTAGGTTTTCAGCTAAAAACAAAGAACAGAAATGGTTGTCCTTTAAAATGATATTAAATAATTACTGTTCTCAATTTATTCCCTTAAGGACTAAACGTAGAAGCTCTAAGAATCATCCTGTGTGGCTTAATACAGAAGTAAAGAAGTTAATGGGAAAGAAGAGAAAGGCATTTAAAAACTACAAATCTGTAGGGACAGAAGCTGCATTTAATGAATATAAACACTGTAATAAATGTTGTAAATCAGCAATCCGGAAGGCTAAGAAAAGAAATGAAGAGTTAGTTGAGGTGGAGGTGAAAACTAACCCTAAAAAGTTTTTTAAATATATTAATAGTAAAAAGATGCAGGTTGAGAGTGTTGCTCCATTAAATAATGGTACCAGTATGGTTGTAACAGAAGGCAAATGTGTTAAATCAGTTCTTTTCTTCAGTGTATACAATAGAGGAGTCTGGGTTCACAGGCTCACTTAATAACTGCACGAATGGTTCAGCTCAATCTAGTCAGTGGCTGACTCAGGATATGATTCAAAAAGCTTTAATACAAATTAATATAAACAAGGCTCCAGGGCCTGATGGCATACACCCCCGGGTTCTAAGAGAGCTTAGTTCAGTTTTAGACCAGTCCTTATTTCTGATTTTCTCAGATTCACTGTCATCTGGTATGGTGCCTATGGATTGGAGAAAAGCTAATGTTATTCCAATATTTAAAAAGGGATTACGATCTCAGCCTGGCAATTATAGGCCAGTAAGCTTGACATCTGTGGTGGGCAAATTATTTGAAGGCTTGTTAAGGGATCACATTCAAAATTTTGTCCTAATGAATGGCATTATGAGCAACAATCAGCATGGCTTTATGAAGGATAGGTCATGTCAGACGAATTTGATTGCATTTTATGATGTCGTAAGTAAGATTCTGGATAGTGGGGGGGCAGTATATGTGATCTATTTGGATTTTGCCAAAGCGTTTGATACTGTGCCCCACAAACGACGGCTTTCTAAACTAAGGTCTGTTGGGCTTAATGAAGTCGTTTGCATGTGGATAGGAAACTGGCTACAGTATAGGGTACAGAGGGTGGTTGTTAATGGTACATTCTCTACTTGGAGTAAGGTTCTTAGTGGGGTCCCCCAGGGCTCAGTATTGGGTCCACTTTTATTTAACTTGTTCATTAATGACTTAGGGGAGGGTGTTGTAAGTAATGTATCAGTGTTTGCAGATGACACAAAATTATCCAGCCCAATTAATTCCATCCAGGATGTGGCATCCTTGCAACAGGATCTTGACAAACTGGCAATCTGGGCAGCTAAGTGGCAAATGAGATTCAATGTTGATAAATGTAAAGTCATGCACCTGGGATGTAAAAATATCCAAGCCACTTATACCCTTAATGGGACTGCACTAGGCAAATCCATTATGGAAAAGGACCTTGGAGTCCTTGTAGATGATAAACTTGGCTGTAGCAAGCAATGCCAGTCAGCAGCATCAAGGGCAAATAAGGTCTTGAGCTGTATTAAAAGGGGCATAGAGTCAAGGGAGGAGGGGGTCATTCTTCCACTGTATAGAGCACGTGTAAGGCCCCATCTAGAATATGCCGTACAGTTTTGGTCTCCATCACTCAGACAGGACATTATTATATTAGAGAGGGTACAGAGAAGGGCAACTAAGCTGGTAAAAGGTATTAAAAATCTTAGCTATGAGGAAAGACTGGCCAAATTGGGGATGTTCACGCTGGAGAAGAGGCGCTTAAGGGATGATATGATGACTATGTATAAATATATAAGGGGATCATATAATAATCTCTCTAATGCTTTATTTACCAGTAGGTCTTTCCAGCTGACACGAGGTCACCCATTCCGATTAGAAGAAAAGAGGTTCTGCCTAAATATTCGGAAGGGGTTTTTTACAGTGAGAGCTGTGAAGATGTGGAATTCTCTCCCTGAATCAGTTGTACAGGCTGATACATTAGATAGCTTTAAGAAGGGGTTGGATGGCTTTTTAGCAAGTAAGGGAATACAGGGTTATGGGAAATAGCTCATAGTACAAGTTGATCCAGGGACTAGTCCGATTGCCATTTTGGAGTCAGGAAGGAATTTTTCCCCCTCTAAGGCAAATTGGAGAGGCTTCAGATGGGTTTTTTGCCTTCCTCTGGATCAACTGGCAGATAGGTAGTTAAAAAAAAAAAAAAAGGTTGAACTCGATGGACATGTGTCTTTTTTCAACCTTACTTACTATGTTACTATGTTACTATGTATATAAAAGCTGCTGCCTCAGCCCCTCCAGGCTTATTGATCTTTGCAGGGCTTGTCTGTGATATCTGGCAGGAGTAAATCAAGTGCTTTAATGCTTTCCTTGTATGATGGGTCTCCATAGGACCCCAGAATTATCTCATATCTCATGTTTGGCCCATGGGATAGCAATTACGCCAGCCAGATTTGGCCCAGTGATGATAAGGGCTCAAATTTGCATGTTCAGCCAGTCTGTCTAAAGAATCATGCACAAGTGCACCTGCTGACACAGATACCCTGAAGGTGGGGGTAATTTCAGCCTGCAACAATAGACACAGTAGTAGTTGTGCCTAAAGAATCACTCGCATACATCATTTAGAGTAATAACACAATCCCAACTGTGACAATGAATTGCATGAATGCAGCAGGTAAAATTGCATCAAGAGCAAATACGTGTACAACTTCAGTTGCGCTAGAATTATGTGTAAAAGGCTGCATTACAGGTAAAAAAAAACATGTTGGATTGCATCCAAAATTGCACTTGCAGTTGTAAAGGAGAACTATAGTCTGTGGAGTTGTTAATACGACCTGCTAAACCAACTTTATATAAGGTTGTCCTAATGCACAGAAATTCACATAGCAGGCAATTCCTAATCATATTACACCTGTAATTGGTTAACATATAGTTTTAAGTGGAATATGATCTCAAAATCAATACATTGAGGCCTTAAAGAGCATTTGTTTTTATAGATGGGGTCAGTGACCCCCGATTAAAATCTGGAGAGAATCAGAAGAAAAAGGCAAATAATTCCAATAGCTGTTTAAAGAGCAATATTTGGTTGGTTGCTGTGAGTTACTAGACCTAAGCTTTGCTCCTTTTATTATGTTGTCTTGTTGGTATGTTGTTGACAATGGCATACTCAGACCACTGACCTTTTTTTTCTTAATTATTAAATATTCTGTAATTCTCTGGGTCACAATCTTATCTCTTAGCTGTTTGCTGAAAAAATAACTAGATAAGGGCTTTTCCAAATAAATGAATGGTAAAAATATAGTAAGAACAATACAGGTTGGATAAACATGCTTTTTTGGTTGCTAGTGATGTGTGGGCCGGCCTGATACCCACAGGACCCGTGGGTCGGGCGGGTTTGGGGTCCGCGGGCGGATGCGAGTTGAGCTCTTCTGACTGTACTCCTCGCCCTGACCTTACAAATGCCGACTTTCTGTTTGAACTTACGCGCCCCTGCTCGCCCCTTTTGTGACATCATCTTTGGGGTGGGTCAGCACGAGTCTATAAAAGGAACCTATAAGTCAGGCTCGAGCGGGCAGGAAAAACCCAACCGGCACATCACTACTATGTGTTATAGACAAGGTAACCAGAAATCATGATAGAATGGCAAAAAAATAAAAATCACGATACAGAGAAAAGATACACACCATTACATTCTCCCTATAGAAATGAATGTAGTATGCTCTGACTGCACAAAAGCAGGGAGCAGAGTCATGTTTGCTAAAGCTAAACACTAACAAAGAAGAGCGACCTTGGAAGCTTGCTCCCCAGTGAGCCCGAGCCTTGCCAACTCCACAAACCCTGGTGTCACAACAAAGTTAAGGAAATGAACATTTGTTGGCTCTAAAGCATGTCCAGCCCTTCTCTTGAGCATTCTTAATGGAGACAAATGGCATGGCATTGTAGTAAAATGCTTTCTAAAGTGTTTATGCAGAGGAGCTGTACATTTCATAATGGAGCCGTTTAATTGTCTTTAATAGCTGGATTGCATCATTAAGCAGTGCTGATCATTAACAGACACAATAAAAACATTTCCCTCATTACTGCGTAATTCATGCTTAGCAGACCTGCTGTGTCATCAAGCGCTGACCCGTGGACAACGCTGACGGTGACAGTTTTGGATGGCAGGAGGGTAGCAAAGCACTATGGATACAAACATTTAAATGCAACATTATTGATCGCAGAGAATATACAAATATGATATCAGGGGTCATTTACCTCCAAATGCTGACTTCTAATGCAATCGTGATAGAATTGTGGCCGAAGCATCAAAGTTAACGAAATTGCATTTGCACTTTGACATGAATTCGATGCAATTGCGTTGGGAAATGCCAGTTGGCACCATTACGGCCAATTGCCATGAGAGTGATGTGAGCACCTATTTGTTCTTGGTTGTTGCTCCAGGGCTCCCCTGCATCAATAGCGGTAGCAGAACCCAATTTAACAAGGGAGTCCTTGATGTTGCAGCCCCGGTGGGCCATGGGCACCCAATCCAAAGCTGTAAAAATGCAACTACAAAGAATGTGTGCCAGTCAGCAGAAATCCATAGAAGCTTTCTAATGCCAAAATTTGTAATATAGGAACTCTTTTATATGCCATATAGTAAGCATAGGCCTACCAATTACCCCAATCTGTGCTATTAAAAATAATGTTTAAAATAGGAAAAGGCGATGGAGCACGTATTATTTTTAGCATGCCCGCACAGCAGTAGCTGATTTTCCCTTTAACAATATACTGCATACTAAGGCAATATTTCATTCAAACATTTCCTGAATCATTATCCCGCCCATGAAACTATTAGTGCATTATCTTCCCTTAATTGGTACGTCCATGGCAAGCTCTGTGCAATAATATTTAACGCAGTACTATTAAAGCTCTGGGCCTGGCAACTTTGGAGATTTCTAGTTAATAATTTAAAAGAAATTCCAGTAAGTGAAAAAAAAAAAAAGTCCATCTGGTACGGAGAGCACATTTATCATCCAGTCACAAAAGTGAGCCCTATGTGTTCTAATGAACAGGAAAGTATTTGACACAAAATGCTATTGAATGTGTTAACAGACTTGTTCTTCAACCACCCTAATCCAATAGATCACAGTCAGACAATCAACCCAGCATTCCAAGATCTGTATGCTTGTAAATCAGATAGAAATGGATTTGTGCAGTTATTTTCTGCTGACCAGTGGTTGCTACTCTGGGACTTTAATCACATTGAAGATTTGCTTTTTTCCATTCCTGTAGTCTACATTAGTGTAGTTGGTTGGAACATTCCCCATTCTGCTACATTAAGGGGCAGATTTATCCAGTGTCAAATTGAAAATTCGAGTTTTTAAATTCGAATTTCGAGTTTATTTTAGTGCAATTTGACTATGGAATAGTCCAAATTCGATTCGAGTTTTAAAAAATTGGAAATTCAAATTTCGAAAGTCATCCTGTACTGTCACTTTAAGAATTCGAATTTGATTATTCGGCCATCTAAAACCTGCTGAATTTGTGTTTTAGCCTATGGGGGATGTGCTCAATTTGGAGTCGTTTGATGGACTTTTGAAAATCTAATTAGAAAAAAAAAAAAAAATCGAATTAGATCGAATTCAATTCGAGCTTGTGGGTCGATCCTATTCACCCGACTTTAAAAAATGTGTTTTTTAAAATAAGTTTTTTCCGAATTTCAAGTTTATGAGAGTTTATGGTTTTTTTTATAAACTCCCATAAACTCTTGATAAATATGCCCCTAAGCCTTGTGAAAAAAGATGGCTCCATACCATACAATGGTCAGCAGAAAACTGGCATTATGAAGGAACGCTACATTGTAAAAGCATTGGTGAAAAGGTGGTTATTCATTTACTTCTAAATGTAGCCTGACACATCAATTTCAGTACAGCTTAGAAAGTACCATTCTCTGACAAGCAAGGAAACAAATACACCTGACAATCAGGCCAACCATTCGTTAATATAGCTATAGCTTTCTCCCCCATATCAATTATATTATTCCATTCTTCTCACCAGCTTTAGGTTTTCTACTAAAAAAATTTGGGAGCGTAGACCAACCAAGGTCCCTTCAAACGAATGGGCACTTAAAGGGGTGGTTCACCTTTAAAGGGCATGTAAAGGAAAAAAAATAAAATTCAATTTTTACTTTCTTTAATGAAAAAGAAACCTATCTCCAATATACTTTAATTCAAAAAAATGTGCACCGTTTTTATAAGAAACCTGACTGTATGCAGTAAAATCTTCCTTCATTTACTGCTGTGGATAGGAATTGTCAGATGGTCCCTAACTGCTGAGCAGGGAAACAATCATACTTATAAACAGCAGGGGGAGCCCCCGCCTTACTTCCCAGCCATGCAGAACTCAAGCAGCTTTGTTTGTTTCCCTGTTTTGATAATTTATGATGATCCCTAAGCAGCCCAGACCACACTGAGCATGTGCGTAGTCTTGATCTTGCAAAGATTTTTAACAAATTTACAAGATGGTGACCCCCTGTGGCCAACTTTGAAAGCATACATAATTTGTTTGATTAGGCTTGTGGTGCAGTAAGTTCATGTTTATGTTTAGTATACAAAATACAGCATTTCTAGTCTTATTCTAATTTAGACTTTACTTCCCCTTTAAATTACCCGCCGTATGCAAAATGACCAAAGTGAACGCTAGGGCATCTTCGCTATGAAATGCTCGCACTGCCAAAGTAACGCTAGCGAAAAGTTGCCATCCTTCGGTGCCCAGGGTACAATTTCGAATATTAGTGAATTAGCGTAGTGGTAGCGAATTTACACCTAGGCAAATGGTGCGATGTGTGCGAATCAGTCGCTGGCGACAATTCGCCCTTAAGTGAATCTGCCCCTATTTATCTAAGGGTTTCTTGGGTATTTTTACACTTAAGAGGAAAACGTTGAGAAATGCTTGATGATATTTTACACTTAAGAGATTTGGCAAGAAGAAAAGAAGAATTTGACTTTAGTGGGTTGAGATTTACTAAGAGGACACTGTGATGCCTGGCTCTTTCATTTCACTGTAATTTGCTATTTTGCGTTCTTGCTGTGAGAATGTATCATTTGCGGCTAAGATTATACTAACGTCTCATAGTGGTTTATGTTTCTCTGTGACTATTTCCTTTTATTATGTTCTTAAAAAGGTTCTCACAGTTCAGATCTCCCTTTTCTCATATTTTGTACTTTACATTCAATTGCCCTTTTTTTTTTCTTCATTTTTCATTATAAATTGTTAGTTCCTGGGAGTACACAGAAGTAATAAATTACCATTTAAAAGAGGAGGAATTTAAAGTTCCATTAGAAACAGTTGCTCCATTGGGTTTAAGTAATTGGTTGACTTTTTTCATTTGAATCTTGTCATGAAGATTTTGCTTTTGGTCAGGGAGCTTCAATGTAAATTAATGTTAAAGATAGAACTACACATTTGTGTTTCAAATCAGATAGTTCCAAGAATATTTAGGAGAGCAAAAAAGTGGCCACCCCAAATATCTAGAAGAATAACAAGCCAGTCTCCCCAAAGTTTAACCCTTACTGTCCTTTGCCAGCTCCAGAGTTTGAGAACCAATAGTTTAAAGGAATAGTTACACCAAAATGTGAAAGTGGGATAATGTGTTTGTATATTATGTGCAAATGCCATTCACTGCTCTCAACAGGCCTACATATTGAAAACCTCTCTCATATGAAATAAGACATTTGTTACCAAGAATTATTTCATACGTGGGTGCTTGGTGAACACATACAACACATCAAGTACAAGGTACTGTTTTATTATTACAGAGAAAAAAGAAAATCATTTTTCAAAATCTGGATTATCTGGATAAAATGGAGTTTATGGGAGACAGCCTTTCTATAATTTAGAGCTCTCTGGATAACGGGTTTCCAGATAACAGATCCCATACCTGTATACTGAAGCTAAAAAATGTCCCTTGGAGCTGGGAGGAAGTGAGTTCCATCTTGGAGCCCATGTGAGAGGACTTCCTCTGGTGGAAACTTAAATAGGGCGCGTTGGAAAAATAATAATAGGGCAATATAGATCTAATTTGATTAAACAGAGTTTCAAAACCTAGGGGGTTAATTACTAAACTCTGAATGCAAAAATCTCTTTGGACTTTTAAAAAATCACAAATTTTTCGGAATTTATTAAACCCAGAGGATGGAAAAGTCAAAATCAGAAAATCCGGCATCTCAAACCTGTCAAGGTTGCATACACGTCAATGGGAGAAGTCCTAGTGATTTTGTGATGGGTTTCATGCAATACCCCAACTTTTTCGGAGTTTTCGGGCAAAAAACATAGGAAATCAGAGTTTTCGGGTGAAAAATCCAGAAAATTCATGAAAATCAGATTTTCGGGAAAATTTTATAAAAAATAAGCGTATAAAATACCAGAGTGGATATGATCAGAGTTTGTAGCAGAAAATGTTGAGATAAAATTTGACTTTGATAAATAACCCCCTAAGAAGGTAGAAGTGAAGGAGTGGAAGTAATTTTTTTTAAAAAGCTTGAAAGAATAGAAGCATAAATATAATGTACTGTCTAGTGAGGGTGGAGGTCAAAAGATAAAGATGAAAAGGTGGGTGGAAAGCTCTGAATATTATAGGTATGAGGGGATACCTCAGTTAGGAGAAAGAGATGATAGACTATGTTGCCAACTGCCAAATTTAGAAGCCTAGTTATAACAGAAATGTCCAGCATTCTACAGCTGGATTGCTAGCATTGTTCATATTTAAATAATGCATTGACTTAACACATAAACATGCAGTTTTCATTGTGGCAGCACAAATCCCTTGTTAAATATCGTGCCAAGGAAAACAGAACTTGATTTGGTGTCACAAGTAACAACACCTGCTACATCATTAATAGCCAGTTAATGAGTTATAAAACTGCTGCCAAAGTCACCATTTCACTGGGATCCCAACAATCCTGTTTCCAGAAAAAAATCTACTGGCTATACTGGCTACTTCCAAATACACCAGTTTAGGGACTGAGTTGTTGGACCTTGTAGGTATGACAGTATCTGACTTGATTGAAACAATTCATTCTATTCTCTCTTCTCAATAATCTGAGCAGAGATATGAGTGCCCTTACTACATTTTACAGGGCTTATATTTTGTCAAACTGAGATTTTTCTTTACCATTATCAAAAAATATTTAGCATTTTTAAACTGCATGTAATAGTGGGTTTGTTTGTGATACATTTGAGAGCTTTAAAGGAGAAGGAAAGTCTGTTTGCACTTGGTTGTGCCAAATGTGATTGTATTTACTAACCTGAAACCCTGGGTTGGTGCTCCTATCAGCAGAAAACTGTACCGGCCTTGGGGTTATACCAGTGAGCACATGGAGAGATCTGAGCATGCGCAGTAGAACGAAAGGCCAAACTTTAACTAGAAACTTAGTCATTTCGTTCAACTGCGCATGCATTTGCCTGGGAAAATTTGAAGAAAGAAAAAGCCGGAAGAAGATCTCTCCATGGTGCTCGCTAGAAAAACCGGGGTTTCAGGTAAGTCAATACAATCACTTGGAGGTGCCTAACATTTGGCACCCCCAAGTGCAAACAGACTTTTTTTTCTTTAAGAAGGGGTTCGTTTTTTTTAGCAAGTGAGGGAATACAGGGTTATGGAAAATAGCTCATAGTACAAGTTGATCCATGGACTGGTCCAATTGCCATCTTGGAGTCAGGAAAAAGAAATTTCCATCTGAGGCAAATTGAAGAGGCTTCCTCTGGATCAGCTAGCAGTTTGGCAGGTTATATATAGACTTAAAAGGTTCAGCTTGATTGACATGTGTCTTTTCAACCTAACTTACTATGTTTCACAGGCCTTTGTAGTGTGGCAAGAGCAAGAGCAACATGTGTAATTTAAAAACAAAAAGCTTATTTGTTGCAATTGGTCACAAGACCTCGGCAAGCTGGATAATTGGGACCTTGACCACACGCTGTCAACGATGACAAACTTTTGGACAAAGTTTTAGTCCAAAAAGTCAGAAATCTTAGAGTTAAGATGATGTAGAAATAACAGCAAATAAGACTAGGGATGTAGCGAACGTCGGAAAAAAAGTTCGCGAACATATTCGCGAACTTGCGCAAAATTGCGAGCGGTTCGCGAACGGTTCGCGAACCCCATAGACTTCAATGGGAAGGCGAACTTTAACATCTACAAAAGACATTTCTGGCCAGAAAAATGATTTTAAAGTTGTTTAAAGGGTGCAACGACCTGGACAGTGGCATGCCAGAGGGGGATCAAGGGCAAAAATGTATCTGAAAAATCTGCCTGTGTGTGCTTGGAAGAGATAGTGTAGGGCGAGAGCTGTTAGTGATTTCAGGGACAGATGATAGTAAGTTTGCTGGCTAGTAATCTGCGTGATACTGCTCTGTATTGGAGGGACAGAAGTCTGCAGGGATTTGAGGGACATTTTAGCTTAGGTAGCTTTGCTGGCTAGTAATCTACTGTTCTCTTTAAACAACTGCCATACGTTGACCTTGTAGGCATTGTTTGCCCAGTTTTTTTGGACGCAGCCACTGAAGCACAGTTGCCAGAAAAAATATGCCATATAAATGCTGAAAATAGTCATTTTTCGCCATACGTTGACCTTGTAGACATTGTTTGCCCAGTTTTTTTGGACGCAGCCACTGAAGCACAGTTGCCAGAAAAAATATGCCATATAAATGCTGAAAATATAAATTTTTTTGGTTGCAGCCACTGAAGCACAGAGGCCAGAAAAATTATGCCATATAAATGCTGAAAATAGTCATTTTTCGCCATACGTTGACCTTGTAGACATTGTTTGCCCAGTTTTTTTGGACGCAGCCACTGAAGCACAGTTGCCAGAAAAAATATGCCATATAAATGCTGAAAATATAAATTTTTTTGGTTGCAGCCACTGAAGCACAGAGGCCAGAAAAATTATGCCATATAAATGCTGAAAATATAAATTTTTTTGGTTGCAGCCACTGAAGCACAGAGGCCAGAAAAAATATGCCATATAAATGCTGAAAATAGTCATTTTTTGCCATACGTTGACCTTGTAGGCATTGTTTGCCCAGTTTTCTTGGTCGCAGCCACTGAAGCACAGTTGCCAGAAAAAATATGCCATATAAATGCTGAAAATAGTCATTTTTTGCCATATACGTTGAGTCAAGGTATGGCAAAAAATGACTATTTTCAGCATTTCTATGGCATATTTTTTCTGGCCTCTGTGCTTGAGTGGCTGCGGCCAAAAAAACTGGGCAAACAATGCCTACAAGGTCAACGACGTTGACCTTGTAGGCATTGTTTGCCCAGTTTTTTTGGCCGCAGCCACTCAAGCACAGAGGCCAGAAAAAATATGCCATAGAAATGCTGAAAATAGTCATTTTTTTGGTCGCAGCCACTGAAGCACAGTTGCCAGAAAAATTATGCCATATAAATGCTGAAAATATAAATTTTTTTGGTTGCAGCCACTGAAGCACAGAGGCCAGAAAAATTATGCCATATAAATGCAGAAAATATGCATTTTTTTGGTTGCAGCCACTGAAGCACAGAGGCCAGAAAAATTATGCCATATAAATGCAGAAAATATGCATTTTTTTGGTTGCAGCCACTGAAGCACAGAGGCCAGAAAAATTATGCCATATAAATGCAGAAAATATGCATTTTTTTGGACGCAGCCACTGAAGCACAGTTGCCAGAAAAAATATGCCATATAAATGCTGAAAATAGTCATTTTTCGCCATACGTTGACCTTGTAGACATTGTTTGCCCAGTTTTTTTGGTTGCAGCCACTGAAGCACAGAGGCCAGAAAAAATTAAACCAGTAGGGTTTGCACCCTAGTTTGTAACGGTGGCGGAGGGAGGAGGACGCTAAAGGACAGCTGTGTGTGGAGTCATGAGGCTTGAAGAGAAGGACAGCTGCATAGAAGTCAGAACAAGTCTTCCGGCGTGCAGTAACCCTCCGAGATCCACCCCTCATTCATTTTAATAAAGGTCAGGTAATCGACACTTTTGTGACCTAGGCGAGTTCTCTTCTCAGTTACAATCCCTCCTGCTGCACTGAAGGTCCTTTCTGAGAGCACACTTGAGGCTGGGCAAGACAAGAGGTTCATGGCAAATTGTGACAGCTCTGGCCACAGATCAAGCCTGCGCACCCAGTAGTCCAGGGGTTCATCGCTCCTCAGAGTGTCGATATCTGCAGTTAATGCCAGGTAGTCCGCTACCTGCCGGTCGAGGCGTTCTTTGAGGGTGGATCCCGAAGGGTTGTGGCGCTGCCTTGGACAGAAAAACATTTGCATGTCTGACGTTACAGACCGGCCAAAGGGCTTTGTCCTTGCAGGTGTGCTCGTGGCAGGATTACTGGCACCTCTGCCCCTGGAATTTTGATGAGTTCCTGAAGTGACATCACCCTTAAAAGCATTGTACAACATGTTTTGCAGGCTGGTTTGTAAATGCCGCATCTTTTCGGACTTGTGGTATGTTGGTAACATTTCTGACACTTTATGCTTGTACCGAGGGTCTAGTAGCGTTGCGACCCAGTACAGGTCCTTCTCCTTAAGCCTCTTGATACGGGGGTCCTTCAACAGGCATGCCAGCATGAAAGACCCCATTCTCACAAGGTTGGATGCAGAGCTATCCATCTCCGCTTCCTCATTATCAAGGACTGCATCATCCACGGTCTCCTCCCCCCAGCCACGTACAAGACCAGGGGTCCCCAAAAGGTCACCACTAGCCCCCTGGGAAGCCTGCTCCTGTTGGTCCTCCTCCTCCTCCTCCACAAAGCCACCTTCCTCCTCTGACTCCACTTCTGGCACCTCTCCCTGCGTTGCAGCAGGTGCCTGGGTTCGTTCTGTTGATTGCGACCATAAATCGTGCGCTTCCAGCTCCTCGTCACGCTGGTCTACAGCCTCATCTGTCACTCGTCGCACGGCACGCTCCAGGAAGAAAGCGAAGGGTATTAGGTCGCTGATGGTGCCTTCGGTGCGACTGACCATATTTGTCACCTCTTCAAAAGGTCGCATGAGCCTGCAGGCATCGCGCATAAGCACCCAGTAACGGGGGAAAAAAATCCCCAGCTCTGCAGATCCAGTCCTACCACCCAGTTCAAAAAGGTACTCGTTGACGGCCCTTTGTTGTTGCAGCAGACGTTCCAACATAAGGAGCGTTGAATTCCAGCGAGTCTGGCTGTCAGAAATCAAACGCCTGACTGGCATGTTGTAGCGCTGCTGAATGTCAGCAAGGCGTGCCATGGCTGTGTAGGAACGTCTGAAATGGGCCGACACCTTTCTGGACTGGGTGAGAACGTCCTGGAATCCTGGGTACTTGGAGACAAAACGTTGGACTATTAAATTTAACACATGTGCCATGCAGGGCACATGTGTTAAATTTCCCAGTCTCAACGCTGCCAACAGATTGCTTCCATTGTCACACACCACTTTTCCGATCTGCAGTTGGTGTGGGGTCAGCCACCGATCGGCCTGTGACTGCAGAGATGACAGGAGTACAGATCCGGTATGGTTTTTGCTTTCCAGGCACGTCATCCCCAAGACAGCGTGACAACGGCGTACCTGGCACGTCGAATAGCCTAGGGGGAGCTGGGGGTGCACAGGTGTGGAGGAGGAGAAGGAGGACCCAGCAGCAGAGTAAGAAGAAGAAGAGGAAGAAGACGAGGTAGAGAGCGATGGAGGAGTAGAGGTGGTGGCAGAACCGCGTGCAATCCGTGGCGGTGACACCAACTCCACTGTTGTTGTTGTTGTTGAGCTACCCATTCCCTGCTTCCCATTCCCAGCCATTACCAAGTTCACCCAGTGGGCAGTGTAGGTGACATACCTGCCCTGACCATGCTTGGAGGACCATGCGTCAGTAGTCATATGGACCTTTGGCCCAACACTAAGTGACAGAGATGCGGTAACTTGGCTCTGCACATGTTGGTACAGGTGTGGTATTCCCTTTTTAGAAAAAAAATTGCGGCTGGGTACCTTCCACTGCGGTGTCCCAATTGCTACAAATTTGCGGAAGGCCTCAGAGTCCACCAGCTGGTATGGTAAAAGCTGGCGGGCTAAGAGTGCAGACAAGCCAGCTGTCAGACGCCGGGCAAGGGGGTGACAGTCAGACATTGGCTTCTTACGCTCAAACATGGCCTTCACAGAAACTTGGCTGGTGGCAGATGACTGGGAATGGGAACAGGTGGTCAAGGTGGAAGGCGGAGTGGAGGGTGGTTCAGATGGGTCAAGGAGAGCAGAGGTAGAGCAGTAAGATGCTGGACCAGAAGGAGTGTGACTTTTAGTTTGCCTGTTGCCTTTGAGGTGTTGCTCCCAAAGTGCTTTGTGCTTGCCGCTCATGTGCCTTCGCATAGAAGTTGTACCTATGTGGCTGTTGGGCTTACCAAGGCTCAGTTTCTGACTGCACTCATTGCAAATTACAATGCTTTTGTCAGAGGCACACACATTAAAAAAATCCCACACTGCTGACTTTTTGGAAGTGTGCGATCTGGCGGTAACAGTAGAAGTTGGCGGCATTGGCGGCAATGGCGGGTGCGTTGGCCGGCTGAACACAGGTGCCGATACATGTTGTTGCCCTACTGATCCCTGCGGGCTGGCCTCCCTGCTTCTTCTAAGTCTTATTCTCCTACTGCCTCTCTGACTCTCCGTCTCTCCATCTGAACTACCCTCCTCTTGCTCTCTTCTACTAGGCACCCACAAAACATCAATCTCCTCATCATCATTCTCCTCAGATGCATCAATTTCTTCTGACACATCACAGAAGGAAGCAGCAGCGGGGACCTCCTCCTCCTCCTCATCACTCATCATTATGTCCATCTCTGTCGTGTTCTCTGCCAGAATTAAATCTGGTGTAACGTCCTCATCTCCTTCATCTTCTTCTGCCAATAATGGTTGCGCATTACTCAGTTCAAGAAACTCATGGGAAAATAACTCCTCTGACTCCAGTGAAGATGGGGCACCGGTGGTGGAGGAAGTGTTACGTGGGGTGGCCATAGCAGTGGAGGATGAGGAGGATGTTGTGGTAAAGTTAGAAACGGTAGAGGATGGGGTGTGCTGTGTAAGCCAGTCAACTACCTCTTCAGCATTTTGGGAGTTCAGGGTCATTGGCTTTTTAAAACTGGGCAATTTGCTAGGGCCACAGGATTGCATAGCAGCACGGCCCCTAGCACGGCCTCTGCGTGGCGGCCTGCCTTTGCCTGGCATTATTTTTAAAAAAACAACAACAACAAAAACTCAGTTGGTTTTTCTGGAAACGATAATACACACAGCTAGATGGCAGTTTGAAGAAAACAGTGTGCAAATAATGCCTACAAGATCAACGTATACACTACTACAGCGGTGGATACGGATTACGTAAAATATATGAATGCTGCTTGAAAAAAAGTAACTCAAGTGGTTTTTCTAGAGACGATAATATTATCAATATTTAGACAAAATGTGAACAAGCTCACACAGCTAGATGGCGGTTTGAAGAAAACACTGTGCAAATAATGCCTACAAGGTCAACGTATACACAGCGGTGGATACGGATTACGTAAAATATAAGAATGCTGCTTGAAAAAAAGTCACTCCGGTGTTTTTTCTGGAGACGGTAATATTATGGATATTTAGACAGAATGTGAACACGGGCACACAGCTAGATAGCAGTTGGTTGAATAACACACTGGGCAAAAAATGCCTACAGGGCAAATAATGCCTACAAGGTCAACTTATACACTACTACAGCGAGGGATACGGATTACGTAAAATTTATTATGGCTGCTTGAAAAAAGTCACTCCGGTGTTTTTTCTGGAGACGGTAATATTATGGATATTTAGACAGAATGTGAACACGGGCACACAGCTAGATAGCAGTTGGTTGAATAACACACTGGGCAAAAAATGCCTACAGGGCAAATAATGCCTAAAAGGTCAACTTATACACTACTACAGCGATGGATACGGATTACGTAAAATTTATTATGGCTGCTTGAAAAAAGTCACTCCGGTGTTTTTTCTGGAGACGGTAATATTATGGATATTTAGACAGAATGTGAACACGGGCACACAGCTAGATAGCAGTTGGTTGAATAACACACTGGGCAAAAAATGCCTACAGGGCAAATAATGCCTAAAAGGTCAACTTATACACTACTACAGCGATGGATACGGATTACGTAAAATTTATTATGGCTGCTTGAAAAAAGTCACTCCGGTGTTTTTTCTGGAGACGGTAATATTATGGATATTTAGACAGAATGTGAACACGGGCACACAGCTAGATAGCAGTTGGTTGAATAACACACTGGGCAAAAAATGCCTACAGGGCAAATAATGCCTAAAAGGTCAACTTATACACTACTACAGCGATGGATACGGATTACGTAAAATTTATTATGGCTGCTTGAAAAAAGTCACTCCGGTGTTTTTTCTGGAGACGGTAATATTATGGATATTTAGACAGAATGTGAACACGGGCACACAGCTAGATAGCAGTTGGTTGAATAACACACTGGGCAAAAAATGCCTACAGGGCAAATAATGCCTAAAAGGTCAACTTATACACTACTACAGCGATGGATACGGATTACGTAAAATTTATTATGGCTGCTTGAAAAAAGTCACTCCGGTGTTTTTTCTGGAGACGGTAATATTATGGATATTTAGACAGAATGTGAACACGGGCACACAGCTAGATAGCAGTTGGTTGAATAACACACTGGGCAAAAAATGCCTACAGGGCAAATAATGCCTAAAAGGTCAACTTATACACTACTACAGCGGTAGTAAAATAAAAAAAAAGTTAAATAAAAAAAGAATGAATATTAAAAAAAAAAAATTAAAGTTGGTGCTGCTGAACTACTAGGAGCAGCAGATTAGCACACCAGTCCCACTCCCCAACACTGCTAGACTAATAGCACTGGGCTCTTATAGTAGTAGTAGTAGTAGTAGTAGTAGTAGTAGTAGTAGTAGTAGTAAAACAACAAAAAAATAAATAAAAGCAGTCCTTACAAGGACTATTGCTATTGCAGCAGTCAGCAGATGAGATCAGAAGCAGGACAGCTGCCCACTGCAGCTACATACAGAGCACTGCAGTAGAAGGTAGATTACTAGCCAGCAAAGCTACCTAAGCTTAAATGTCCCTCAAACCCCTGCAGACTTCTGTCCCTCCAATAACAGAGCAGTATCAAAACGATTACTAGCCAGCAAACTTTCAACTGTCCCTGAAATCACTAACAGGCAGCAGCTCTCTCCCTACACTATCTCTTCAGCACACACAGGCAGAGTGAAAAAAAGCTGCAGGGCTTCGGTTTTTATAGGGAAGGGGAGTGGTCCAAGGGAGAGCTTCCTGATTGGCTGCCATGTACCTGCTGGTCTGGGGTGAGAGGGCAAAAAAAAGCGCCAACAATGGCGAACCCAAAATGGCGAACGTCGCGCGACGTTCGCGAACTTCCGGCGAGCGCGAACACCCGATGTTCGCGCGAACAAGTTCGCCGGCGAACAGTTCGCGACATCTCTAAATAAGACATGGAATCCAGAAAGCTTGAGGTGAGCAGACGTAATAAGACTTTACTGTATACTACTATACTGTAGGTCAGAAACCTAAGTAAAAAGTGTCCAAAATCTGAATAGAAGGCAGGAATGAGATTGATTTTTCAGAAAGTTTTCCACATAAGGGCTCCTATTGTAATTTGGAGCACCATAAATACATAAAATCAACTAAATGCATTTCTACGTTAAGAAATTTGTTGCCATCAATGAGGGTTTTGACTGAGCTAACTTAAATTAGAAAGCATTGGCTTATTATTATAGGTCATGGGGAGTGGCATTTTCTAAGATTCTGAAAAATAGGTTTCCGGTACTTTTATTTGTATTCAGATAGTGGTGTTGGAGTTAGAAGGCTGTTTTTATTGGACATGTATGTTCTCCAGGAATAGGAAGGTTTGTAATGGTGATATTTGTTCAACATAAATCTTTGATGCATCCATTTTTCTTCTCTTGATCATGAACTTGAGTTGTAAGATAAGTGAAAACCCCAAAACAAATGTTGTTGTGCTTTGAAGCAGGGCGTTCTGCAACAATGACACACTAAGGTAAGTTAATTTTCTTGTATGACCCAAGGCCTTATCGACATCCCCAAATAAAACACAAAGGATTGTATTTTGTAGGCTTAAAGCATTCACTCAGTAAATCCAGCTGCTTCGGTTTATTCACAATGGCATTGCTATCCCAGCATAAAAGGTAATTGCTCTCTTTCAGAAGACGCGTTCCAATTTTACAACACACACAGGAGGCAATGCAACGTGCATTTTTCCTCTTAACAAGGGCCAGTGGGCAAACAATAACTGTACGATGCCTGTTTTATCAGCAGTTTAATAAACATTTATTTTCTGCAAGAAGCAATATGAAACATACAGGTGTTGCTCCAGTTTTGCTAGAGTCACAGATATGTCAATATGAGTGGGACTTTATGAAATGCTGATTTTTGGATTTCAAAAGAGAATGGTCTACACATAATGAATGCATCAAAACCCAACATATACAGGTATAATATCACAAAAGGATATGTTTTTTTTCTATACAGATCACACTGTGTTATTGTGTCTAAAACACTGCTAGTGAGGCACATAGAAGGAGATTACTGGGGGAAAATTATAAACATCAGCATTTGCGAAGTATGAAGTGATATCCGTCATTGGATAGCCAACACTTGAATTTTAATTGCTCATAGAACCTCTTTTTCGATGTGACTTTTTCACTAATTCTGCATGGGTGCAAACTACTATGCGTAGGCCATTCCAATTCAAGGTGATTGCTGTAAATATAAATGAAGCCAATTAAACGTCTATCTAAAGTGCATATGTAACCGATTGCATGATACCAATTTAATGATATTTATTCTATTTGTGGATATTTATGCTATAAATAAAATATTCTTATTTCCTGATTTACTTATAATGAAGTGAGTCACCAGTGTGTTGACCCCAACATTGTTCAATTTCTACCACTGTACAACAATAAATATGGCTGCAATTTCTTTTTTATTACAGTAATAATATCAATAACAACGTATAAGAAACTATTCTCTGCAGTGCCAAATGTGCTCTTGTTCCAACAAGAGGGGGGACGGAAGCAACTTGCAAAAGACAAATATGATGCACCGAGGAGCACTTACCTCATATGGAATCAATTGGGAAGGTGGCACAATAAATGTATTTTGCATGTAGAGTTTAAACCCTTTCATCCAGCATCTACAAATAAGCTATTTCTTGACAATGTAATTTTATATTAGAAAGATTTTAATCAATGAACAATGGTGCTTGTGAAGCAAATACTTTTACCAGGGCAGGTTAACTTAAATCAATTGTCAGGAATGCTTAGGACCTAGGGTGTTCTGTATAATTTGGACCACCATTTGAATCTCCAAACCCAGTGGTGTAACTACCATGGACTGCCCTCCTCCCCCTTCCCACAAGAAAACATTTGGGCGCCGAACGCCAGCATCATTGGAACTTGGCAGGCGAAAGTGCGCGCCAGCACACAGAAGTTCTAGGAGAGACACGCCAGTAGGTAAGGGAATGCTGGAATCTCCCGGTGCGTCTTACACTCCCTCCCACCCTGCTGATGTTTGTCTTTGTACCCACCTGATAGTTTGTGGCAAGTGGCCAAAATTAGAAGGAAGTAGGGGTCAGGAAAAGGAAATTCCATACAACAGAACCCCTGCCCTGGCCCCATTCTCCCCGGGATCATCTGCAGTTGGGGAGTCGGATTTATGGTAGTTAGTGAAATCAAATAAACCCAATAGGATTGTCACACCACTATGGATTCATGCAGCTGAGTTGCCATCAAGCACAAGGTATAGAGTTCTGTGCCTACAGGGACAGTGAGTGACCCACTGGCTTAGTTTGGGTTTCAAGCGTTTTCATTCATTGCGCATTACTTTGATTCATTAATATGAGTTCTTAAGTAAGAAAGTTATCAGAAATAAAGGGACGGGTCTGATGGGGGGTGTAATTAGTTCAGTATGCATCAATATTTTATTTTGCATTACGTTTTTTTTAGATTCTTCTTCTTATTATTATTATTATTTTTATTATGTTAGATTCCTTTCAGCAAAGATGGTGATTTATTACAATGCCATGAAAGGGGTTGTACACCTTTCAAATAACTTTTATTTTTTTATGATGTAGAGAGTGATTTGCAGTTGGTCTTCATTTTAAAAAAAAATGATTTAGCTATTTGTTTAGCAGCTCTGCAGTTTGGAATTTCAGTTGGTATAAGGTTGCTAGGGTCCAAATTATCCTAGCAACCAAGCAGTGGTGTGAGTGAGAGACTGGACTATGAATAGGAGAGGCCCACAAAGAAATATAAGTAATAAAATGTCACAATAATAATAAAATTGTAGCTTCACAGAGCCATAGCTTTTTGGCTTCTGGTGTGACCCCCATTTTGAAAGCTGGAACCAGAAAAAGGTAAAGAAAATTCAAAAACTATAAAAAATGTAGGCCTTTTGAAAAGTTGCCAAGAATAGGCCATTCTATAAAATAATAAAAGTTATCTTAACAGTGCACCACCTCTTTAAACAAAGGTAACTACCAAGCCATGGTCTCTAGAGAGCTATTCTATAACAGTTAATCCTTAGGTAGGAAGGTGTATAGAGATGATGTACAGACAACAACATAATGTAGTAGAATAGCACGAACAACAGAAAGGCTTTCCAATCCCACACATTGCAAAAAAATGGCAGGTAGATCTATTACATCCATATTGTCCTTGATAGGTTTTAATATGGTTGCCCCCCAGTTACTAATTGCATTTGTTACACATAGAATTAATCTTGTACAACATGGAATTACAGCAGATCATTGTGTTTACTGCATGCATTTGCTGTATGCTTATGCTCATCCCTTGAATTGCTTTATGGATCAGTCCAGTTGGAGGCAGTTAGTTATGAGAGGCTGTTCTTTTGTCATAAGCTCCATGACAAGTACTATAGAAACAAAAGAGGGTGATAAATTACATTTCAGCCTTATCAGCTGGTTGAATGCAGGATAATGTACAAAATACTGTAATCTACAGACGTGAGCAATGTATTAATGCAATAGGAGTTCACGACAAAATAATGTATAGCTCATTCATCTTACGCTAATGCCAGAACAAGATATGCAAATGCTAAAGGGATAATCACTGTTTTTGTGAAGCCATGCTGTCTGAAATATTAATAGGAAAAGCTTGCAGGATTTTTTAAAAACATTCTACAGTATGGGACCTGTTACTCAGAATGCTTGGGACCATGGGTTTTCTGGATAACGAATCTTTCTGTAATTTGTATCTTCATACCTTTGGGGGCAGATTTATCAAGGGTCAAATTTCGAGGGTTAATAAACCCTCGATTTTGACCCTCGAAGTAAAATCCTTCGAATTCGAATATCGAACTGAATATCAAAGGATTCAAACAATTTTAAGTGATCGATTCAAGGATTTTTATTCGATCAAAAAAGCTTAGAAAAGTGCCGGGGAAGGTCCCCATAGGCTAACATTGCACCTCGGAAGGATTAAAGTGGCGGAGTATGAAGGCGAAGTATTTTTTAAAGAGACAGTACTTCGACTATCTTATGGTCGAATAGTCAAACTATTTTTATTTCGAATCATTTGGTTCGATTGAATTTGACCAATTCGATGGTCGAAGTACCCAAAAAAATACTTCAAAATTCACATTTTTTCCATTCGAATTCTTCACTTGAGTTTAGTAAATCTGCCCCTAAATCTACAAAAACATACAATAGGCTGGTTTTCCTTCTATTGGAATTAAGTACAAGATACTGCTTTATTATTACAGAGACATAGGCAATAATTATTAAACATTTAGATTATTTGGAGTCTATGGGAGACAAACTTTTATTAAGTCAGAGCTTTCTGGAGAATGGGTTTCTGGATAACGGGCCCCATACCTGTATATACTTTCAAGTATGATCTTTGTACCTGTAGCTAAACATGCCACTGACTATATTTAGCCTCCCCAGGGTTATATAGATCAACCAAGACAAGTCAACATGTCTACGCAACCTTCTAATTACTAGATATGTTTAGGAACAGTCATACTTCAATACTTCAGCAAAAACTTCAGTAATGCAAGGGGAAGCAGGCTTTAGGTTGGCCTGAACATCAATAATACAGGAGTAATCATCCAACCTACTAGGAAGCACACAGTATATGAAGGCCCATTTATTAAAGGTCAAATATAAGTGGTATTAAAGCTTTTTGAAAGCACGATTGAACTCTTTTTCTTTAAAACCATGAATGCCATGAAAGTCATTAAAGGATCTGAATATAAAAAGTACAAACAGAAAAAACTGCTTAACGATAAACGGTAAAAATATTAAAACCTCTAAAAATTCAAGTTCATTTACTAGCAAAAATAATTCTGAAAACCTCTTAAAGGATCAACTCAGCTCCCATTAACTTCTATAGGACCTCAAGTGCTTTTATTTGCCAAAGTTTTGCAGAAGAGTTTTTCTGGTTTTTCAACGCCCTTCATAAATCTTGAATTTTTAAAAAACACGAAAAAACAGAAATACAATTTTTAGTAAATAGGCCTCATGGTCTAAGACAATTTGCATTTTTTTGTGTTGATAAACCGAGTAAAATAATAACTAAAAAATAGCTCTATAATCTAGTCATACTCTATTATTTTAGTGTGTCTACATTTGAGATCTGCACATACCATATCATTTAAGCTGATAAAGAGCTCTCCCTGCATTTTAGTTCTTGGAAAGAATTATGAAAACGAAATAAAGATGATATTAATACAAAACAGGGTGTGCATCTTCTGGCCAAGTAACATTTTCATTACCTTGTCTCTTAACAAGCTTCCTAGTTTTTATCTACACTATATTCTACAGGTAAAAGTGAAAGAAATAAGAATGTGTTGTGTAAGGAGAGGTAAAGCAAGGTTTAATTGAGGGCGAATTAGATCAATAAGGATTTATTTTAGTAAAGCTATTGGTATAGACGCGTCTTAAATTAATGTAGTAAATCCTGCCTGCAAGCTGTATGGATCTTTTCTCCTTACTTCTGCCAACCAAAAGCCAAAATAAGAGAATCCTGGGGCTGTACCACAAAGAAAGCAAAACTTTTGCAAAGAATAAAATTGTAATGACTCACCCTGGTGGTCTAGTGGGGACTAGGGGCCGGTGGGGATGCCCGCAGCCCTAGTGCTCTTCCTTCGCCGTCACTGCTTCCTATGGCACCAGGCGAACACTTACGGATTTTACACACTGAGCACTTTGGTGTGAAGTTTGAATATTTAAAGGGTCCTCGGGCCAAACTCATTGCTCCTTGTTAGGTCTATTTTATAGTTCCTGGGTGATCTTCTGCTTTTTGATCTCTGCCTGTCTAACATTGCTTGAACTCTGCCTGTATGACCCTAACATTGCTTGAACTCTGCCGGAACTGACTCAAGCCTGCCTTCCTTCCTAAAAACTTGGTAACAAATGTGCCCCTTTGCTTGTCCAGAACTCTTGCTTTGCTCCTCTCATTTTAAGTAGCTGAGGGCTCCTCCCAAAGCCAAAGACCATTTCTAAAGGTGGAAGACTGAGCCGTGACAGGGAGCCTAATACTAGTTCTGGTTTTAAGGAGCTGATCGTGACAAAAATGTATGATTTGTGACATGGTAAAAAAATAAAATATTTAATGCAGTATACAATTCGTGAACTTTGTAAACCCTTTCACTAAAGAGTTTTCAGTATTTTCTGTAATATTTTTCCTCTTTGACCTAATTTTGTTTTATAACAATGTCTTGTTGGACTTTGCACTCCTGACTCATGTTGGCTAGAAATGTATTTGATTTTCTCAGTTCTGATTTGTTGTCAAACATTTTGCAGCTTTATATCAGATCACAGTAAGGAATCTGCTATAGGGTTCCAGTACAACCAGCCCTGTAGACACTGGGACCCCAACTTCCTATTCAGATTAGGGTGCCTAAATAAATAAAATATATTACAATTTTAAATTAAGGAATCATTTCATTTCAACCCCCATACAGTCATATTTCAGCAGTATGTTTCAACTCAGCTAGAATATAAAGTGAGGTCAAAGAATGTAAATGCAAAACACTGTAAGGAAGCACAAAAAAAGTGTAATATAGTGCAGTATGTCTGTGATGGAACAAAGTAAACCCAGTGACTGTGCTTGTTCTTACTTAAGGACACACAAATGTAATAGTGACAAACAGCAAAACTGTCCAGTGCAGCCAATTCCAAAGTGCCACAGAAGGTCACTCAATTAACTTTTTGTGCAAACTACTTACAAGCATGCAGAAATATTCAGAAAATTGGAATTATTTAGCATGGTGTTCAATCTGGCTCAACACCTTCCTTATAAATATAGATATATTGATAAAGATAGGGAAGGCACCAACTCCTGAGGAAGGGTGGCGTGACCATGTGAAACACAATCAGCCAGATTGAACAGCATGCGATTGTGATTGTGTGATTGCTATGAGCAAGTACATGTTGTAAAGTTCCTACATAAAACGAGGGTCACACAGTTCTAGAAGGGTTTGCATGGATTATCTGTCATTAACTCTTCACTGTAAGACTGCATTTAAATATCACAATAAGTTTATAGCTATCATTTTCAGTCAGCTTGTTGCTAAACGTATTGCTTAGAGTGGCCACATGCAAATTTGAAAGATGGTCCAAAAGTTGTGCCTTTTTATGTAATTTATTGTATGTATATATCTGACCATATGCCAATTAACATACTTGATAATATTTTTGTATCCAGGAAACTATATTAATTCACAGATGCTTAGCAGTTCATTAACCAAACCATTAGGTATTCCTGGCAATTACTGTATAACTAATCATGCTTTCAGGGCTAATCTCATGTTGATAGAGGATATTTGTAAAGAGCCCTCATTTAACTGTACAGGAAATAGATTAAGCCATATAACAACAACAGTGAAGAACTCCAAGTCAGGTGCAAAGTGATTACATGCCAGAACATTAGTTCATGGTTTCTAGGGCATGCTTTGTATTTCATTTAACTAAAAATGCTGATCTTCAGGTGCACCAAACATAAAGAATACCTTGTGATTTCCACATCTGATCTTTGACTTCCTCAGTAGATTAGTTTCAAAGGCAAAATAATAACACTTAATAGTGATATACGTGATAGATAGATAGATAGATAGATAGATAGATAGATAGATAGATAGATAGATAGATAGATAGATGATAGATAGATAGATAGATAGATAGATAGATAGATAGATGATAAATAGATAGATAGATAGATAGATAGATAGATAGATAGATAGATAGATAGATAGATAAATGATAGATAGATAGATAGATAGATAGATAGATAGATAGATAAATGATAGATATATGATGATGATGATGATGAAGATAGATAGATAGATGATAGATAGATAGAATGGGGAGAATTAGTCAGCTTTGGTTATCTTTTGTTAAAGAGCCTTACATCTTAGAGATGTTTGTGAGCGACCAGTATATAGTTTCATTTGGGAATGATAACAATCACTTGGCATTTGTCTGTTCATTTGATAATATTCTTGATACAGGTATGAGATCTGTTATCTGGAGAAATATTATCCAGAAATAAAGGTTGTCTGTTAAGATATGTATTAATGTGTGTGCTCTCATACAGATCCCATAGCAATCTGATGCTGACACAGTGTCATGATCTTTGTCTGCTAATGCAGAAGTGTTAATAAAGTTTTGTCTTCTTGAAGCAAGAGAAGCATGGTGTCTGTGTGCAGTTTCTCCTCTGTCTAAAAGAAAGCTGCAGGCTCACGGGAGATTGAGCTACCGGTGTTCCAGTCTCTTAAGCATAGTCTCCATTTTTTCCAAATAATTAAAATTTTTAAAAATGCTTTTTCACTGTAATAATAAAATAGCACCTTATACTTGATCCAAACTAAAAATATACTTAATCCTTATTGGAAGCAATCGTTTATTTAATGTGAAGATCCAAATTACGGAAAGATGAATTTTCCAGAAAACTTCAGGTCCCGAGCATTCTGCATAATAGGGCCCATACCTGTATTTTTAATACTTTTATGGATCTTCTTTCTGGTATACTTTCTGATATACTGCTTCTACAAAAACGCTCACCTATTTTGTTAGTGGAATTTATGTTCAACTATGGATAAGATGTAACAAATGCAACTATGATATTTCAAAAACATTATTTCTTCTGAAAAATGCAAAATGAATTAATGAGCAGGTTGTTGGACTGGGATTTCATGCCAACCGCCAAGTAAATGTTTGTACAGTGCTAAGACAAAGAGAGGAAATCAGAATAATCTGGTTCGGTGGGAAACAAATTATTTACTTGACAGCAAATAAAGTGCTCTACAACACGAATATTTATGCAGGTTAAGATTAGGTCTCTGGGAGCATTTTATTTTGTCACTGCTCATAAGACAGGTTAATACAAAAAAGAATTCAGAGTTAAAGGAAAACTATACCCCCAAAATAAATACTTAAGCAACAGATAGTTTATATCAAAGTGAATGACATATTAAAGAATCTTACCAAACTGGAATATATATTTACATAAATATTGCCCTTTTACATCTCTTGCCTTGAACCACCATTTCGTGACTCTATGTGTGCTGCCTCAGAGATCACCTGACCAGAAATACTACAACACTAACTGTAACAGGAAGAAGTGAGGAAGCAAAAGGCAGAACTCTGTCTGTTAATTGGCTCATGTGACCTTACATGTGGTTTGTATGTGTGCACAGTGAATCTTACGATCTCAGGGGGCGGCCCTTATTTTTTAAAATGGCAATTTTCTATTTATGATTACCCAATGGCACATACTACTAACAAAGTATATTATTATGATAATGGTTCATTTACATGAAGCAGGGTTTTACACATGAGCAGTTTTACTCGGTATCTTTTAATAGAGACCTACATTGTTTGGGGGGTATAGTTTTCCTTTAAGAAATATAGACTGAATACAATGTTCCTGTAGTATGAAGAACATCATCTTGTAGACATACTACATATGTAAGAAATTGCCATCTTGATTTTGTTATTTAATATGAAAGCTGTTGTTCAGGGAACTTACATGAAGCCCTGATTATCATAACAAAGGTTTTCCTGTGACTACTAAGGCCTATGTCTGCTGTGGGGACCATAAAACGGATTGTGTATGCGAGAAAACTTGCTCAACAGGATGCAGGCAAGTTGGGGGTTTATCACAGCATCTTGGCAGTTGGGAGGGTTTCTGTGGGGGCAGGTGAGAACCCAGGAGAAAAGAAAATGTGAAGGGAGCTGGGCAGCTGGGAGGAGGCAGCTAGAGAGCAGGAGAAGCCAAAGGAGCCTGGGACAAGACATGTGAGGAATGAAGACCAGAGGGGAAGGCAGAGAGGAAGCGGAACTCTATTCCCCTGCCTTTTTGGTAACAACTATGTAGACTTGTGTAATGTGTAACTGTAAATAATGTAATTTATGTTTAGTCTAAGTGTAATCATTTATGTAGAACAATCAGTTGATTTATTTGACAATACATCACTTTATTATACTCTCATTGGTGTGGATTCATTGTCTGCTTGCTCAAAAGAACCAGAAACCCTAGTAAGTGGGTTGAGGTATATTATTAATATTGATATAATTTATGTTAATATTGATATAATATACTATAGAAACTTACACATATAGTGGGTGGATCTGACACATACATTTAAAGATTTGAAGATTTTGAAATATTTTTGTGTAAACTCAGAAACCAAGTAGAAAATACTCCATAAAAATATTTTGAAGATAACCTTGGCATGAACGTTCATAAGGAAAGAAAGTGGTGTAAAGTTTTTAGTTAGGAAAGATATTATAGTATGGAATGTAATTTTCTGTTAATTATTTAGTCATTTACAAATGAGTTTAAGTCACAAGAAAAATAGCCACTAAAGAAAGTATAAGGGGGAGGGGGTAAGTGTATTGGAACTCATAATCTGTGTTGCTTTGATAAATTGTGGCCCTTGTCTTCAGCAGTGTTGCTCCAACTGCTAGCCTAGCATGTATATATGCATGTATAGGGGATTCAGTTATGGTAATCCTTTTCTGGATATCCCTTAGTTCTGAATTACAGGAAGGTCATCTCCCCTATAGTTTATTTTAGGCAGATAATGTTTTTCTAAATTATTATCCTTTTCTCTGTAATAACCAAACAGAACCTTGTATTTTATGGTAAATAAGATGAATGAATCTTTATTTGTGGCAAACCAATCATATTGGGTTTATTTAATGTTTCAGTTCTTTTTCGTTAACTTAAGGTACAGAGATCCAAATTCTGGAAAGGCCCACTGTCTGAAAACCCCAGATCCAAAGCATTCCACATAACAGATCCCATACCAGTACCTCTCTTTCAAATTACTCCCCTATACCAGTGTCTAGGTGCCAATGTCAAAACATTATTTCAAACCCAACATCTCAAAAACAGAACACACATTTTTTCCCCCATCAACTGCCACATAAGCCTGCTATCTATGTATCTGAAAGCGACATCACTATAACTTTATCTCTATCACAGGTGTTGCCTCTTAGGTGTTTTATTTGGCTAAGCAATGCAATGTGACCCTATTGCACTACCGATGCCACCAAGACTCTTGCTTATGCCCTTATCATATCTTATCCAGCCTATCACAACTCACTACTATGGTTTATTTTCTTCTGTAAAGGGCCTCCCCGTTCTGTCTACTATAAACGCTTCTGCCAGACCTTTCTACTATTTCTACTGTGCTAACCTCCCCACTGGCTATTCACGGTCACATTCAAAATACAGTAGAACCCCCATGTTACATTTTTTAGGGGACCAGAAAACAATGGTGTAAAATCCAGGAAAATGTAAAATCAGGGAAATGTATTATACATAATATATAGGCGGAACCACAAAACAACAATGTACAATGAGGGAAAACTTAAAATCAGGGGATGTAAAACAGGGGTTCTACTGTACTATGACTAACATTCAAACTATGCCATGACCTAGCTCCTCAATATCTCTTGCATTGAAATACTCCCCTATTCATTCTTCCTATGATCTTCTACTTTCATTCCCTTTCGTTACCTTCTCCCATGCTCACCTTATTCCAGAGAAGCATCCTAGTTCTGTAACGTTCCCTTCCTTGTTCCCTTACAATATGTTTACACCTTGTTTCATTGTTTTTCAATGAATTGTACAGCACTGCAGAAAATGTGGCCACTATATAGAAAAAAACTATAATAACACTAGCAGTTTCAGATGTGATGAAGCTATTCCTAGTCTGGAATAAAATAACAACGAATCTGAAATTCACTTTTTATACTCAGTCCGTCAGTAAAAAAAACTAGCTATTGATTGGCCTTTATTCCTTTGCTCAATTAAGGCAAAGAATTGCCAGCCTCACTACAGAAGCCAATTTGTCTAAAAAGAAATGTAAAACTCATATGGCAAAAGATAAATTATAGCAAAACCCTATTAAGAAAAAAAAACATCAGATAACTATACTGTACCTAATACACACTAAAAATTAGTGATGGGCATATTTGGGGCGTTTCGCTTCGCCAAAAAATGAATGGCAAAAAAATAGCGAAACGGGGCCGGCGTCTCGTTTTTGATGCCGGCGTTCATTTTTTTGGATGCAGGCGTCCGTTTTGTGTGAAATCCATTTTTTTTTTGACGCGGGTGAATTTTCGCGAATTTATTCCCTCGAGTCACGGGAATTCGAGGGAATAAATTCACCCTTCACTACTAAAAATTAATGTCATATTAATATCTCCTTTTCAAACATATACAAAAACATTTCATAAACCATTAATAACAGACTTTTTTTTTTTTTATTAACTCGATGAAATCCCTTTAAACCAGGATTAGAGTAGGAATGCAGCTATCTGATAATACTGATGCATCAGTGTAAATCCTCCCTATATAGCTCCCACTCATATATTAAAATCCGCACACACTGAGCAATTACTTAATCTATTTGATCTGTGCTATTATAAAATGCATGAAGCATAATTACACACTTGTTAAATTGGTTATATTTAATGTTGTGTTTGCCTTTTTAGCAATGAGCTCTAAAATGGAGTGCTAAACTGTCCTTGCATTGCTGTACATCAGCTGTTTTACATAAAGAATTCTGTTCTCTATGTAATTCCATCATGCATCATGAACCACATTTTTAAAAAAAAAATGTTTTTGCTATGGGATTCTAAATGAATGAAAGACAAGAATGGTGAAATTCTAGAGCTACAGCTTACAACTCACAAAGATAATGATTTTATAGGTTTGGATGATGATTGAAGTGTTATTATGCTTTGTCCCT
Source organism: Xenopus petersii (assembly GCA_038501925.1). Classification (NCBI taxonomy): domain Eukaryota; kingdom Metazoa; phylum Chordata; class Amphibia; order Anura; family Pipidae; genus Xenopus; species Xenopus petersii. The sequence continues at coordinate 42,447,117 of CM076676.1, read as the reverse complement.
TTTATAGGGTTACCATTGTGGAAGCTTTTAATACAGTTAGCTAACTTCATTGTATTTTCCATTGTTCTGCTTAATTGAGTTCTCTTGGTACAGTTATAAAAAAAATATTAAATAGAATTCCAATTTATTTTAAAGTATAAGTAAACCTTTAAAATAAGTGAATGTAAAATTAACGAGGGTGCTATTCTAAGAAATTTTGCAATGTACATTCCTTATTTACTTTGTTTTTATTCCAAGATATTAAGGGATACGTGTCCTGTTAACATTAATGAATTTTGTTACAACAGCGCCACCTGCTGGTCAGTTTCCCAACAGTCTGACCACCAAATAAAGAGGCTGCTCTGATGTTCTTCTGCTTAGGAAAGGTTTGAGAAAAGTTTTTAATTTTTTTCCTAAGCAGAAGAACATCAGAGCAGCCTCTTTCTTTCTCCTGACAACTTCCTTGACTACTTGGTGGTCAGAATGGCGGGAAAATGACCAGCAGGTGGTGCTGTTGTAATACAATTTATATTAACAGTACATATTTCCCTTAATATATTGGAATTAAAGAAAAATAAATAATGAATGTAAATTACATAAAGTGCTTTAAATAGCACCCTCGTCAATTTCACACTCACTTATTTTAAAGGTTTACTTATCCTTTAAGAAAAAGGATCTATGATTTTTTTATTTGCGTTTATTAGGGGTTATACTTGTTCAAGTTTACCCAGGTCTAGTAACTTTTAACAATCAATTGGACATTTGCTTTCAAAGAGATGACCAGTAACTACTACTTGGTCAGTTTCTATGGGTTACTAAAGCGGTTTGCATTACATCACAGCCAATTTGTCCATTGTAGGGTCACCTGGTCTTTTTAGCGTTTATCCTCATGGAAGCATAACTGTGGTACCCTATCAGGAAGCTTATCCAATATGACATTTTCTAGCATGTCTGATCAGAATATATCCAATAGTAATGATTTCTCCTGGAATTTAAAGTAATTTAGGACTGCAAGCAGAAAAAATGTCATATCAATTTGGGAAAAAAAGGCAAAAATGGTCAAGAGCATCACTGTCTGTTCAGCTGGATGTTTGTAAATAATGCTTGTACTGTAAAAACATAACTTGTAAAAGGTGTTAACACTGTATCTACCTGATCATTAATGTATCTGCTTTAGTCTGAGCCAGATCAGAGATTTTTTTTCCTATTATACATGGATAATTTTATTCATTTAACCAAACAGAATAATGTGTTTCTTGCATTGCTTACAGATTGAACCCATTTGCTCATTGTTGTATTTAGGTTATCAACACCTGAATTTTCTAACAAAAAAAAAAAAAAGCAAAAAAATATCCTCGCAGTAGTGGACCATGTAGCCTGAGAAACTATAAACATGGATCACATTATTGGCTATAACTTAAAGATATATATATATATATATATATATATATATATATATATATATATATAGTGAATAAAGTACCCCCTCTTGTAAAATATAAGGATATTATAAGTTACCGAGGAGTTTCATGACCATGGATCACATTATTGGCTATAACTTAAAGATATATATATTTATATTTATATATATATATATATATATATATATATGTATATATATATATGTAGAAGGGCTGTGGCACACGCTTACTGAAGCAAAGACCCAGGTGCTAATCAGAAAAAATTGTATATTCATGTAGAAAGCTGACGCACACTGGGATTTATCAAAGTAAAACTTGTTTTATTGGATCGACGTTTCGGTCCCCACACGGACCTTTATCAAGACCTTTGATAAAGGTCCGTGTGGAGATCGAAACGTTGATCCAATAAAACAAGTTTTACTTTGATAAATCCCAGTGTGCGTCAGCTTTCTACATATATATATATATATATATAATATATATATATATATATATATATATATATAGTGAATAAAGTACCCCCTCTTGTAAAATATAAGGATATTATAAGTTACCGAGGAGTTTTATGAGGCCGCAGGCCGAGAGTTTTTATACAGGTCATGGAACTCTGAGGTAACTTATAATATCCTCATATTTTACAACTGGGGGTACTTTATTAATTATAATACACAAATTTTAGTGAGTCATGTGACAGAAATTACATCACTACTCACCGTTTATAACTGATGACATCACTACTCACCGTTTATAAGGATATAATTTACAAGATATTCATGGCTTTTGTGTATTATATATATATATATATATATATATATATATATATATATATATATATACACACACACACACACACATATATATACATTTCAATGTCCTTAATATATTGATAATGGGTTGAGTGCAGAGGACTCTTGTATTAGTCTATATGTGAAGTTTGTGGTCACAGCCTCATTGCACCCCCGCTTAATATTTTTAAAAATTAACACAACTTTCCCTTGTTTGTTATAATTTATACAGGAGCAGTGACCAGCTCCATGTTGTAGTTCCCACCCTTTTAACTATAGTCAGGTGATCCCACTGGTGGCCAATAAAAGGGCAGCCAAGTGGGAGTTTTACGTTGAAAGCAACAAGAAAGTTGCGGGTAAAACTTAGTCCCACTTTAAAATATATAATGAAGCAAAAGAATTCTTAATGAATCAGATGCAATTTGAGTGTAGGACTGGCCACACCAGGGATATCTTTGACGTAGTTGGCCAACTTAAATATATTGCAATATATGGACAAACAATCCCTGTTTTGTTTAAAGGGTAAGGCATTTTTAGTATCTTAAGGCACAAAATGTTTCAATGTCCTTATTATATTGACAATGGGTTGAGAGCATGTATATATACATATAAAGTAACATTGGAGAATTATAAATATATATATACAGCATGTATTAATTTTACCCAATTTTTCTAATAATATCTTGTGCTTAATATGGTCTTTGTGCATCTTGTGTTTAATATGGAATTTATCTAATACCCTTTTAAATTTCAGATGAAGGGGACTATGGAATTTATCTAATACCCTTATAAATTCCAAATGAAGGGGAGCATTTTGTACTACTACTAGTGAGGATGGAACTCCTCAATACTGGCATTTTATAAAATGTTTTGTGAGCAGCAAATGCAGTTTATTTGACTATTGCTTTGTCAAAGTTCTATATGATGAAAAACTTCTGTCCTCCCTGTGCCTTTTGCTTGAGACGGTTACTTTTTCCATTTGGCGGTTACTTTTTCCATTCTTCCATAAACTTGTTAGTGCCGTTGGTTGACTTTTCAGAATAGATTTAAACTTTTTTCTCAGGCATAACTGAACTTCCCTTTCTCCACAGCACATTACTTTTCCTGCCTTTCTTTGATGTTTGTTCACAGACATTTATGCATTCCTTTTTGCAATGTAGAGCGGCATAAACAAATTTAAAATAAAGGCGATGGAATTGGATGTCAAGATAAAAATGTCCTTTATATCCTGGTGCCAAGATCTAGTAAATGTGACTTGACTTAACAGGGGAATAGCTCTCTTCCCAGGTAATGAAATAAAATGATGCAATTGTGCAGATGAAACAGGCAATGTGATGCTTATCTGCCATCAAATTCTATTTCTCATGTTGACTCGGTTTTGACCTTTAGTAGAGGGATTGATGCTTTTCGAAAATACTGTTTAGCTTAAAATTCACAGATGCAGTTGACATTGAGATATACAGAAACGATGAGGCTTTCCTCTTAAGGCTTCCCTCTTTTGAGTCGTTGTTGACAGTGGAAGGATCTTCCCATTTTTGCACAATTACTATTTTCTTTGTTCCTATGTTATTACATTTTATGAAATAATACGGTGCATTAATATTTGCAAATGTGCTGTTTTTTTTTTAACAGATTGATTCTGATAGTAGTCAGTTAATACTTTTCCCAAAATTAACCAAATACATCATTTGCCTAGGGATGCCCAAGCTTTTGCATTCAACTGTAAAAGTGAAAATGTAATTTAATTTATTCAATACATTTTAAAAATATGTTATAACGGATCTTTCCCTAATTTGGTTCTTCATACCTTAAGTTTACTAGAATATCATGTAAATATTAAATAAACCCAATAGGCTGCTTTTGCTTACAATAAGAATGCATTATGTCGTAGTTTGGATCAAGTACAAGGTACTGTTTTTCTATAACAGAGACAGAAACCATTTTTAAAAATGTGGATTATTTGGATAAAATGGAGTCCATGGAAGGCAGTCTTTAAAGGGGTGGTTCCCCTTCAAACAACTAGTTGGTTTCAGATAGTTCACCAGAAATAACGACTTTTTCCAATTACTTTCCATTCTTTACTTGTGACCAGTTTTCTAATATTGAAGTGTAAAGTGTAATTTTTCACCTTCTAAAGCAGCTCTGGGAGGGGGGGTCGCCGACCCTGTAAACTGCTCTAAATTGATAGATTAAGGTGATATATTTCTTGTGTTTGTCCCTGCTGAGCAGAATCCCTGAGTTTCATTAAAGGCAGCTGTTAGAATTGGTACAATAGTTGCTAATACTCCAGAGATGCTGCTGAGAAATGTATCAACTAAATGTTGCAAAATTGTAACAGTTCAGAATCTGCACCTGAATTACTGAGCTGCCAGACTCAAACACCAGACACAGGAACATTCAACTTTAAACTTTGATTTTGGAAACACAGTAAAAAAATAAATAATGGAAAGTAATTGAAAAAAGTCTTTATTTCTGGAGAACAATCTGAAACCAACGGAACTGAAAAAAGAGTTTGAAAGGTGAACAACCTTTTTAAGAAACTCAGCATTCAGGTTTTTCTCAGATGAGAAAATATGAAATCAATTTACAAATTCTGTGCCAGAAAGTTGTGAACAAAAAAAGCTACAGTCAAAATGGAATAAATACTGCATTAAAAAACTTAAATAACCCCAGGGAGATGTTGATTAAGAACACTGTATTTACCAGAATGATTTTGGTTGCCAGTTTCTTTCTTGGGTACTAATTTATGACAAAATCACAAATCACTGAATTTTGTGGGGGAAAACATTATGGACCTTCTTTTACCTTGCCTTTTAAGACCATAAATAGAGAGACCCGTTTGTTTGTCGATGTCGCCCAATAAGCGGATCTCTACCCTATATGCCCACCTTGAGGTGGCCGATATCAGGCTGATCCAATCATGGGCCCTAGGGCCCAACTATTGGATCATAACAACAGGTATACAGATCGCAGTACCACATCAACGAACAGATGCAGTCTGTGATCCAACGGGACTTTTACCCCTGCACAATGGACATCTGCCCAATTTTTGGCCAGGTATCGATCAAGGAGGCCGATTAGAGGGCCCCATACATGGGCAATAAGCTGCTGACTTGGTCTATCGGCAGCTTTTCTCAGCCTGTGTATGGCCACCTTTATACCTGACAATCCTCAGATTTATTGTTTATATTGTTTTTTTATTTTTGATCAACAATGTATGCTATTTGTATTTGCATTCTCACAAGTTACTTCTTAAATGGAAACATGATTTACATTAAATTAGAAAAAATGTAAAGTTGTTGCTGCTGATTTTGAGTCTCTACAGAGACAAGATCAGACAACAATCAGTCTATCCAACTTATTGGATTTATGAACCTTTGCACAAGCAAAGGTTCCTTTTTCTCTCTTACTCAGAACACCCACAAAACATATAGACTTTCCATTAATAAAACCATGTCTGGGGCACTTGAGTATTTGCCATTTATAGAATGATGACAAATGCTGGTGCGAAAGAAAAAATGTGCTTCTATTGAAATCTTTTGACACACCAAAATTGCATCATTTATGCAATATATTAGCTGTCTGAAGGGACAATTCACCCAGGAATACGAATGTGAATTCAGAAGCAAGAGCCATTTGTTATCTTGACAAACTCCTGCCAGAGAACTTCCTAACAATGACTTGTGTTAGAACCATAATGCCCAAGTATGACAAGTTTACAAGTAGAAATTTGGTCTTTAATGAAAATGACACGTCCTTCCCCAGTGCTGGAGTTCTGGACAGAAATAAATAAAATATGGCACCTGGATTTTTTTGTTCCATTTTCTGCTGGTACTTTTTTTCAAACATGTTTTGTAATGTGTAAAATGAACATGAATTTACCATGGCAGCACAGTGTAGCAATACCTAGAAGAAACCATTTTCCCTTCTTCTGAAGAGTGGATCCATATGTCCATTACATTACAGAATTGCATGCATTACTCTGCACTATTCAAATGTGATGTGAAAACAGTTCCTGGGTTCCAGAAAATACTTGTTAATTAGCTTGAAACAAGCTCCTGCTATTACTCTGATGTTTTTCATTTAAGATTCTTTTTTTTTTTTTTGCCATAATGCAGGTGCTGTATGTGTGGCGTAGACATTAATTCTATAAGTATTATTATGCTTATATAGATCTTGCTCTAATTTACCTACTGCTGTGTGGCTGCAACTAACTGATTAAAGGCAATCTAAAACATAAATTTGGCCCACTGCCTCCCCAGTTATTTCAATAAAATGTCTAAAAAAGTCATTAAAATTGCAAGAGAATGTATTCACCAGTTGTTCTGCAATGGAGAACCTTCCAACTCCAGGTGCAAGAACAAAGTACATAGATTTATAAATAGAGATCAGGTTGGATTCTCTTTGGTGGATTCTACTACATTTTAAAGGACAAGGAAATCCTAAAACATTGGGGTGTGGCAAATGGTCAGGCAACCGCAGTGATAAAATCACTACTTTTTTCTCGGTTTCTTTAAAAAGTTGTTTTCTTATAGCCCTTTTCTCCAGTGCACTGCTCCTAGGACTCACAATGCAGAGTTTTTGCTGATCTTATGGCATTGCTCCCAATTTAAACGGTTGAAAGGGATACATGGGAGAGGATAAAAAATGGCAGTGTGTAGTAAAGGACTTTGGGTGAGAAAAATCCATCACTTTCTTACTAGAAGAGGAGCACTAGCCCCTGGAATAAGGCAGCTTTTTTGGTCACTGGTAGGTTTTAGAGAATTGTGGGAAGAATATATCTAGCCATATTGCTTTAAGGATAAAATTAAGATTGTGCTAGGCTACAGTTCCAATCATAACAATGTTTAGGCGTATGGTGGGCTTGTAGTCCAGAAACAGTGTTTACATCCACTTTAAACCCAAAAAGGAAAGAGCTGTACCTCATTTTTGTGTTGATGAAAGGAAGGGGCCTGTGGGGCAGAAGCTTCTATATCTTTAAATACGTTGTCTAAGCTTACTGAAGTGTTTATGTTTTCATCCATTAGAAGTCAAGATAGCAGTCATTAAAAACCCATTTGGAAATAGGTACCGCTCTTCACTCTAATGGATATTCATTTAACTTTTGGAATCTTTTTAATATAAACATGCGCTGTCAAGACAAGAACATTTATAACACAGTCAATATTTTGAATGAATATTAATCAAACAACATTAAAAAAATACAATTAAACATGTCTGGCCTATTTTACTGAAATATATATATATATATATATATATATATATATATATACACACACACATATATTTATATATATATATATATATGTATATGGGATTAGACTAGCTTTTGCTGATCATGAATGGTCTTTCGCAGATTTGAGATATTTTGGTGGTATCAATATGGGTGCTACAGCAAAGAATTTTACTAGAAATAAGGAAAAGTGGTTGAAAAGAGAGTGTAATACAAGAACAGATGGCCAAGACACAATAACATATTTGGCCTGCCTCAAATGCAAATGGAGTTCCCTTCAACAGAAGTGGAGTGGAAAGCTATAGCTAAACAGTTTGAAGATTACTGAAATTTTCCAAACTGTGTCGGAGAAATTGATGGAAAGCATGTGAGGATCCAACCTCCCCCCCCCCAATTCCAGTTCTTATTATTTTAACTACAGGGGCTTTTTCAGCATTGTGCAATAGTTTATGCCAAATATGAAATTTTAATGGTTGATGTGGGTAAAAATGGAAGAGTATTGGATGGTGGAGCCATGGAGCAAACCTTTTTTATCAGCAGTCACACCTGCCATCAAATTCGGATTTAAGAGAGGGAATGAATTATGGTTTTGTGGCAGACAAAGCTTTTGCACTACAGAAACATGTTTTAAAGCCCTTCCCACGAAAAATAATCTGCCATTTGAAAGAAGAATTTTCAATTGTAGTCTCGCACTAGAAGGGTTGTAGAAAATGCTTTTGGTATACAATGTAATAGATTTTGCATTTTCCATACAGCCATCAATCTGTCTCCAACTAAAATTGATAGTGTTGTTTTCGCCTATTATGTGCTACATCATTTTCTATGACACACAAGCAGCGCTTATTACATGCCAGGAAATATGGTGGACAGAGAAGACATCGGGCAACACTCTGTTATATCTGCTGAGTGCCAAAGTGAGCCAAATGGACTATTGGATTTGCAAGCTGCTTCAACTCAGAATGCTACTATTAATGCTAAATTCAGCAGAGATAAATATGTAGCAGACTTCAATGGTATCGGTGCAGTAGATCAGCTATGGTATAGAAATGTTTCAGCTTTGATATGTTGCATACATCTAGGTGTACAAAACAATTTTCAGCAGGCAAATAATGTGCACCTAACATGTGACTGCATTCAATTAAGGTGAAATAAAAAAAAAACCTTTTGCAATATAATAATTATTTACCACAGTGTAATAAAATTACCTGAGCGGTGGGGACGCCCGCTGCGTGGTTCTTAGGAGCCGGCGCCATCTTGATTCCTAGGGCGTGCACGGCGGGCACAGCGCGCCTCTTAAAAAGGTACAGGCAGCCAGCACGCATTGACGCACGTTTTGGCACGAACTTTAACCGTATTTAAGGCCCATTCTGTCCCCCAGCCAGTGACCGTGATAGAACTTAGTTCTAGTGGTTTTCCTGAGCCTAGTGCGTCTGTCTTTTAAAATTCTGATCTGTTTATCCCTGTTTGACCCTGCCTGCTTCCTGACAATCCGACAATCTGTATCCTGACCTTTGCCTGCCTACGACAACTCTTCTGCTTAACCCTTTGTTTGATCACCCGGTTTGACCCTTTCCCTGTTGATGATTCTGATATCCGCCTGCCTCAACCCAGCCTGTCTGACCATCCTTCTGCCTAATCCTTTGTACCGTGACCTTCGGCCCAAAAGACTTTGCTACCAGCCGTGCCCCTTTGCCAGCCAGAACATCTCGCCTTGTACCTCTCGTTAAGTCCAGGTGGCACCCAAGTAAGCTGAGGGCTCCTCCCAAAGCCCAACGGTGGTCACACTACTGGTGAAGCCGAGCCGAGACCAGGGTGCTTGGCACTTGTTCTGGTATTGGGTGCCGATCGTGATACACAGAAAGATGTTCTGTTTGGTCCTCTTCTTGTTCATGTACCATTTGAGCTGTCATATTCTGTGCTTGTACAGCTGACTCATCCTCTGCATAGCTTTCTTCTGTCTCTTCCATATTTTCCAGACACTTAGGGGCAGATTTATCAAGGGTCAAAGTGAAATCGAGGGAATTTTCAAAGTTAAAAAATTCGAAATTCAAAGTAATTTTTGGATACTTCGACCATCGAATAGGCTACTACGACTTCGACTTTGACCTTCAATTCGAAGTAAAATCGTTCGACTATTCGACCATTCGATAATCGAAGTACTGTCTCTTTAAAAAAACTGTGACTTCAATACTTCGCCAACTTAAACCTGCCGAAGTGATATGTTAGCCTATGGGGACCTTCCGGAGCATATTTCTAAGTTTTTTTATTCGAAGGAAGGTCGTACGATAAAATCGTTCGAATCACATGATTCGAAGTACGATCGGAGTACAATCGTATGATCGGAATCCGATCGTACGATGCAAAAAATCCTACGAATTCGCCTTTGGATCTCCTAGTATTCAATTCGATGGTCGAATTTCGAAGTATTTTCCACTTTGAAATTCGACCCTTGATAAATCTGCCCCTTAAGGTTGGACCTGGGGTCCCTTTTCACCACCTTATCAACTGTGAACATCAGAAGATCAAAGTACCATAGTCTTCTAGGTAAATCTATATCAACAGCTGAGGCCCCAGATGTTTTAGAATCCTGGACTTTTTTCCGCTCTTTTTTAAAAACAGTACATACAGTATATTAGATATTTCGGTCTTCACAAATTGTGCATCAGCTGTAGGCAACACAGATTTGTACAGGTTTACAAGCTCTTCATATGTTTTTTCTCGTTTTATTTTATTCATGTAATCTGCAGATTTCACCTTCCATAAACAAGGAAGTGCCTGGTAAAGTTCGATGAATTCAGGGCATGTAGATTTCTCAGATGGCATGATGAAATATAACTGTGGAAATATGGAGGCATTCATTCGCATTAAGATCACATTTATATATCACTTACTATTTTATTCGTTTAGAATTTTGCACTCTTATTTCAAACAATGGTTTGCAGATGTTATTGACCCTGCTAGCTTCAACTAGATTTCCTTGCAGGTATTTTTGGGCAGGGGACATTCTTTGCAATAGAAAATTAAAATGATAAAGGGCTTGCATGTTGACTTTTTATTTTCTATATCTCTTTTTATTCTGTATAAACTGAAAGGCCTGAAGCAAAAATAGCTTTAGAAATGATTGGGCAAAATGCATAAAAGCAATTACACCAACAAGTACTGCAAACAGTAGATGGGTCAAGTTGTCCTCGTTGAATGCTGCCTTCTTGCTGTGCCTAGGCATTCCACAGCTTTTAAATTCTGCTCGCAATAGAGAAATAATATCACTTCCCCACTGACTTTGCAATCTCGTTCTACGTTTCAGCATGATAAATTGCCTCGGTATGGGCAACACTAAGCAAACTGGAAGCAAGCTGCGCGAGATTCCATTTCAACCAAGCGATTCCGATGACAGCATTTGGGCAGTTGCCAAGATTAATTGCCTACGTTTGTTTACAATTTTAGTGGATTGTTGCCTAGAAATTAAATTACTCAACAAAGATTCTCTTGTAGGAGTCATGGAAGATTTAAGAAAACAAGCGCATTAACACAGCAAGCCTTAGCATAAGTGCACTCAAATCGAGCTTCAAGTTGAGCCAAGAAGAATTTATTTTAGACTTGCAACTTACCTTTTCTTATTTAGAGCTGCAAATAATAATAGCTGACACAAAGACACAGCTCCGGTGTATTGTTAACATATTGCACAGTAAAAAAACATACAGTCAACTGCAGTTTTGTGAATACATTAAATGACTCCACTTTAGTACTTAACAGAGAAATAAAAAAAGTCACATCATAGATGTATTTTTAGAAATGTATTTAAAGAAATGAATAGTGTTAAAAAATGTTAATAATGAAAAACGTGTGTGAACAAATATCCACAGATCTAGGCTGTATCCCCATTTATACTATATCATAATAATTTCTTTCACTCCAATTTTTCAAAAACCCATTGGGAACCTTTGAATGAAGTAATGGATAAGCTTGCATTAGCTTCTTTAAATCTTCTTTAAAAATGATGTCTTTGAAGATTCTCATTTATCCAGATCATGATATGTAGAGTTTTTTCCCTTGAAAACATTTAACCACTCATCTGAGCGGCTTCTTCAGTTCAACTACACTTTACACTACACTACACTCTATAGATCGGAGCTCTCTTCACTACACAGCACACTTTGTAAGAGAATGGCCTAACATAGAAAGGCTGACTCCTCAGGACTAGACTCAGCAGTCTATCTACATCTCAAGGCAAAGGGCACTCTTTTGAGGACATTTTGGATAGAGAGGGCAGATGGTTTGTAAGAGGAGTAAAAGAGGCCATTTATGCCAAAGTGGAAAAACCATCCCTGAACAGAGGAGGGGACTGTGACACCGCTTGTCATCAACCTACAATGCTGCTTTGACATCCTTACCCCCGTGGCTTCACAACAATTCACACTTCCAATCATGTACATTGAAAGATTAACACTTGTCTTGGTACCATTTTGACTGGATCACACTTTCAGCCAACACCTTACTGATGTATATTTTGATTGGATATCTGTGACTTTACTATCCTCAAAGATTTAAATCCTGGGGAATTCCCTACCACTTTAGTTGAACTGCAGAAGAAGCTACTCGGATGAGTGTTAAAACGTTTTCAAGGGAAAACAACTTTAAATGTCCAGTTGCCTTTGACTTAATTCTACTGGACACTGCAGAAAAATGATATGTTGGAAATACATTCCATCTTAAATTAACTAAATCGCTAGTTCTGCAGTGATGTACTACAATCATTTAAAGGGATTCCATGTTTTCTATAGCGTAGTTTTTATTTCTAAATTACTGTTTACACTGCAGATACTTCACTCTACTATATATAGTTTTATTCCTGAACTAACAAGTGTATTTTTTAAGTTTTATTATTGCTTTGTAGGCAGCCATCTCCGGTCATTTCATGATGGAACTACTTTCACTTGGATTTTTTCTCAGTGTATGTACACTTAGTAAATATAAGTATATATAAATTCCACACACCCAAACCCTGTTTGTTCTCTCTGCAAATTATTGCTGGAATATGCCTTTTTATAACACTTCCTGTTAAAATGTATAAAAATCACTTATTGTACCCTGGATGAGTGTGTTCTGCTTGCATTACACTGAATGTGTATCACCATGTATTTGCTTTAAATGTTTTATGATTTTATGATGAGGATAAATTGGTTCTATCTTTAAATGAGCTGGTTCTGCACTGGCAACACATTTGATCTAAGTTGTTAGAAACACAGGGCAAGGCATTTGCTGCTCATCAAATTAACATCAAGAGCCATTATGAGCCAGAAGATTTGTGCATTTGGAATTTACTCTGAGAAATGGAGTCAGTTTTCCTCTGGAAAATGCTTCCTCTCCCTTCACATTTAAAGTTGATATACCGTATATACTCGCGTATAAGCCGAGATTTTCAGCACCCAAAATGTGCTGAAAAATTCTACCTCGGCTTATACGCGGGTCAATGGCAGCGCTACAAGGGCACCGGGAAAATATCTTTTGTTGGAGTCGAGGTTGCTGAGGACTCTGACTCCAAAACAAGGGCAGCACGCAGTGCGAGGCTAAACGCGTTTGGAAATACCTGCTTTCGCATCCCAAACCGCGTTGCTGGAGGCGGAAGTGCAGGTGCCGCGTTGCTGGAGGCGGAAGTGCAGAACAAATGACAACTTCCGGTGTCCTCCTGCTATACCGCTGCCGTCCTGAACCCCTCTCTCACCCCCCTCTGGCCCATGGAGCCCGATGCCTTCCTGCGGGACTACGGTACCTAAAATCAGAGCTGGCGGCTGCAGCACAGGAGAGTTGCGTATTCCTTTTGCTGTTCGGCAGCACTGCTCCAGCGATGGCTCACTAAGAAGAGTTGCTGCTGAACCGCACAGTCGCCGCCTGCTGGAGGGAGTCTGGGGGAGGCACTTCCCATGTTCTGCTCCGTGTGGCTCCTCAACGCCCCCGGGAAGCCCCTGATGAGCTGCAGTCCGAGCTGGAGATGGACAGCGGTGTTCGACAAGTCCACCTCCCTGTCTGTGCGTCTGGCACCATGCCCAACTACACGATCAGGTACTGGGGGAGGGGTACACCCTGGCTCCTGCCCAACTAAAAGATTATGAGCTGGAGGGAGAAGAGACGAGCAGGAGAAAGGGAGAAGAGCAGCAGGGAGGGAGGGAGAAGAGAAGGAGGAAGGGAGAAGAGACAAGCAGGAGGGAAGATGCTGGGAGAGAGCATTCCTGTAATAATGGGCTACACACGTTGCAGGATTGCAAGCTGACTGGGCAAGCTCATGTGCCTGCATTTATGCTGTGCCAGTGGCTGGCATGTGAATGGGCTCCTTACTAATTGCCACTACTTGACCTGTAGTTTTACATATAAAAGTAAAGTCCTGCAGAGCAGCCCAGAAAAACACTGTCATATTATCACCATTGTCCCCTCAATTCTCATTCTATAGTCACTACAACTTGTGAGTCCATTAAGGGGGTATGAGGCTGCACTCTCTGCCCATGTGCGTCCCGGCACCCTGCTTTGCGCTGTTCACCCTGTGATGCATTTCTCACCCCTAGGCTTATACGCGAGTCAATACGTTTTCCCAGTTTTTGTAGGTAAAATTAGGTACCTCGGCTTATACACGGGTCGGCTTATACACGAGTATATACGGTATGTAAAGTTCATTCTTCTTACACCAGAGCAGACTGGTCCACTAGCAGTTTGAATCCCTTGATTCTGAAATCTGTTTTAACAGTGTTTCAACCACTAGGGCAACTTAATCCATGAATATTACAAATATTTAAATCACAAGCACAAACACCTGTACTGGAATTGCCTCAGTGAACATGGCCCCTGTTATTCTATATATTTGCTCTGAGTATTTTGTGAAAGAAATACCCTCTTCTGAGCTTTTGTTCTATACTATATACCAGTGATCCCCAACCAGTGTCTCGTGAGCAACATGTTGCTCTCCAACCCCTTGGATGTTGCTCCCAGTGGCCTCAAAGCAGGTGCTTATTTTTGAATTCCAGGCTTAGAGTCAAGTTTTAATTGTATAAAAACTAAGGCGCAAATTCACTAAGCGCCGAAGCGCAGAACGCTAGCGTTAATTCGCTAGCGTTTGGCATTTTCGCTACTGCGCAAATTCACTAACGAACGCTGGCGTATTTTCGCTAGTGTTACTTCGCATCCTTTTGCCAAGTCCCAAATAACGCTGGCGTGTTTTCTACATGATGGGTGATAGGCTGAAAAAGATCGAAAATATTTTTGGGGCTCCCCTCCTTCCCCCCTACATTTCCTGACTCATGGCAACTTACCTAGACAGTGGGCACATGTGTAGGGCAAAATAACATTTTTATTTGCTGATTTGAAGGTTTTCTAGGCATTTCTAGTGCTGATACGTGTTCCTCCATTGAAATTTGAATTTTGCGCCGTATGCAAATTAGCCTTCGCTAGCGTAACTTCGCTTTACATAGCAAATCAACGCTAGCGCAACTTTGCAACCTTACGCTACCCCTGTGCGCAACTTTTTAGTGCGCGGATTTTAGTCAATTTGCGGAGCCCTGGCGAAAATACGCCAACTCTTTTTACATTTGAATGTGGCACACGGGTAAAAAAGGTTGGGGACCCCTGCTATATACTATATACACATCATACTCCATCATACTTTCCATCACCAGATTGCAAGAAGCAGGCTGTAAGTGGTAGTTCCACAAGACAAACACTTATGTTTTCCCTGCTAAGGAAAGCTACAAAGCAACTGATTAAAGTCTAAAGAAGGGTAACTTCATTGAACTGACAATCACAGCATGGCAGTATTTTCAACAACACTTATGCCGAATAGTGTTGGGCGCATAAATTCGCCATACACTAATTTGCACTGAATTTCCGTGTTTCGTCACAAGCAAATTAATTTGCGAAACTGCTGCGACACCTCGCCGATGATAAATCTGCCACAGCAAAAGAAATTTGGCACACATAAAAATTGGTGAGCGTCAAAAATATCCGGACGTCTATTGACTTTTGTGCATTTGGACCAAATAGTCGCGTCTATAAAAATTGTCCCTCGCATCAAAAAAGTTTTGCCGCCCATTGACTTCAATGCATTTCGCAATTTTTTTCACCGTTTTGCAGTAAATTTGCGAATTTTTGAGCGAAACTGCACAGGTTCGCCCATCACTAATGCCAAATAACACATGGATGTTAAATCAACTCCTAAATTATTTATCTATAGTATTAAGTCAAATCAACTGGACTTGCTGTATATTTTCTTTTTACTTGAAGACGTTTCACTAGTCATCCGACTGGCTTTCTCAATTCAAAATTAACTGTACAAAGTGTTAAATACCCTGAAATCTTGCTCCAATCAGCATAGTCTGTTATAGTATTACCAGCTTGGGATCCTAGACCTCCTGGAGGCAAGGTTTTGATTGAATTAGCATGATTGGAGCTATGAGATGTTAAACCGTCTCGGAGAGATACTAAAACAGCTCTGTGTTTGGCAGACAATAGGTGTCTCTCTGAAAAACTTGGTTTTTCCATTTACACAGATATGGCTTCTTTGACCCCTCTTTTGAACCAATCCTCCTCCCTGTCCAGAATGTGTCAAATGTGTGTCCTTTTTCTTTAGATGTAGATACACAGCTGAGTCCTGACCAGAGGATAAATTCAACACCTTACGTCCTTGAAGTCTCTGACCCCATTCCTGGTGTACAAAATAGATTATGCTGATCGGAGGAAGATTCCAGGATATATAACCACAATTATTTTTGTGCAGGTAAGTCTGAATTGAGGAAAGAAAAGATACAGCAAGCCCAGTTGATTTGACTTATTGCTATAGATATATACCATGACCTGGATGAATAAGAACCTTCACAGACAACTCCTACATTAATAATTCATGGATAATAGTGATACTGTGGGAAGTTCACAAATCATGGGCTTAAAATGAAATGGTCAGTGGTCCTTAGAGAAAGTACATTTGTGTATATACGGGGCAGATGTTGCATAAATGGAAGATGATCATTTATGAGTGAGGGGCAGTTATAAAGCAACAGAAAAGTACATATATGGGACCTGTTATCCAGAATATTTAGGACCTGGGGTTTTTTTGGATAATCATTCTGTAATTTAGGCCTTTTATAGCTTATACTTTAAACAGGATTCTCAACTGTAATGAACTAAATGGTGGGGGAAATTAGCAAATCAAGGTAGTATAACTGTTTGCTGATTGATGAGGCGAGTAAGCTTCACACCAACATACAGCACCAGTTGAACTGGAGAAGAAGGTAGAGGAAGTATTAATCAGTTTATAAGTTTAGAAATATATTAATAGATTGAAGGGCGGGTTTCCAGGGTTGGACTGGGCTGTTGTGACACCAGGAAAAAACTTGTTGGGTCCCAGCCTTTGTGCTGGCCCGCCGACCCAGATCTGCACCCTGGCAAAGACTCTAAGCACTGCTTCCTGACCTCTTTCCCACCGCAAGAGAAGAACATGGTGTGCAGGGGGAGGTGCAGCTGAATTAGAAGCCCAGGTGGCCCTGGACTCCCCCGTTTGTTTTCTAGCAATGAAAGTGAGTCATGTAGAGAGGAAATAAATATTAGCCCTTTTAGAACTATTCCAAAAAGGCTACATTTTAAACAAACAAATGAAGACACATGAAGATAGATTCATGAATATAACAAAGGCAGCTCACACCTTGACTCACTTATACCCAGACCAATGCAAATGCACATATCTTTATTCTAACCCAGCTATTGAAACAACCCCACTACCCTGGCTCTTCTTCAACACAATGTTAACAGCAAATGAGGTAAGGTTGGTTACACTAATACTTTAAAGACTTTATACTATATATAAGGAAGCAGAGATGTATATTGATTAGAGAAATCTAAAAGCTATCACTCTTAGATACCGGTGAGCAAGAAAGGAAATGCGACCATTTGATTTGGCCAATGGTAAAACTCATTTTATGAAATCTTCTCCAACAATTTCAACGCAAGCTTATTATGCTTATTAAGCCATCCAGCAAATGTGCAGTGTGTGGAGCAGAAATAGAAGATTATATATTTGTAAGAATAATTTCATCCCAGCCCTGTATTACAAAGGCTTTTCCATCTTAAATATTTGCTGTATTTCTTAAAGGATATGTAGTCGAGTCACTGAAACAATTTATTCTAAATGTCATGTTGTCCCTTAGGGCAGATTGTTCTTTTTTTTTTATCTTACTGAACACACTTCAGTTTTGTGTTTATCACTTAACCTCTTTTATCACATTACATTTTTGGAAAACAAACGTTTTAAAAAAAAAAAAAAAGCTTTGTCACATAAATTCCTCCAACCATGTGGTAATATTGTTGGTTTGTTCTTGGTAAGGTGTGTGATTCTTTTTTCAAATCTTCCTTTCTGAAATACAGGGGGAATGAAAGGGATAACAGCCCAATTAATTTACGGTAAGGTGTTGCAGTGATTTGTGCAACAGAAAGGAGCAAATAAAAAAGACCAGCCGGAGCAGATGTTGAGTATAATACTGTATATTCACACCTCCTTTGAAAAGTTCAAATTTCGGATAATGATCACTTCTGTTTGTCTCCTAATTGTCGACATCTATTGTCATCTGTTGACAAAAGGCTTGAAATTAGCCGCTGCAGATGGATCTGTCACTTGGCAAGACTTGCATCCAAATCTGTAATTAACTCGCATCATTAATACAAATCTTTACAATTTTTATAGGCTGTATTCCGCTTTTCCAATTAAAAGAGCTTTGGGAAACAACCAACTTCTAAAATAACTATAAGTAAGAGAACCCTTTTGCTACATCATGCAGGAGCACTGATTTTTCATAAGAAGGCACTGTCTAAAAGGAACAGGTATAATCACTGAGGTCATATCAGTTAGGCAACCCCCCAATGATTATATTTGATCACCCAAGACCCCTGAGTACCACATCACCATTGTCTTCCTCTCTGTTGATTTCGGTATGGTTGGGCCAGGTGCCAGCGTGCATTAGAGCAAAATGCCAGCTTTTTGCTACAAAATACAGCATGCACATAGTATACATCAGTCACAAGGGATTCCTAAGAGACAGAGGAAGATGCCATTCCTACAATAATACAGCCGGCTTGTGTAGTTTGAAGTGAACAGTTGCAATGACCTGGGGTCTAAGGTAAGTGATTATAATCACCTAATAAATTGGTACCCGCCAGTGAGAATACGTTCAGATTAAATGGGCATTTTCCTGCACACATTCTTTGCAGGTGTTTGTAGAGAGTCTCAGATGAGAATGGCAAAAAGGTTCAATATTGTGATCTCTGATCATGTATTGATTTAGTTACAACAGATGACTTTGATTCTGCAAAGATATTGCATGTTCTCCCCAAATCTGCGCTGGTTTTTTCCAGCACTCCAAAAACATGCAGACAGGCGGCTGATGAAACTGACCCCAGCATAACGACCTTAATAATTACCAACATTTTGCTCACAGCTCATTAAAAATCACAGAAAAAAAAATGAGTCATCACGATTCATCACTATTCTTAACCCGCTAATTAAAATAATTGATATGGACGTTACATTAGGATTAAAACATTAATCCTATGATATATATGAGCTTCCAACCTCAATTTCATGGACAGACCAGTCAATCATAAATATTAAATGATGAAGCCATGCATGCTGCAGCCTGATTGAAGAGCACACTTGAGTCTACTGCATACTTACTAATGAATGAGGATGAATGAGGAGATGGACCCAATCAATAGTTTCTATATAGAAATTGATGATAAAATACCCAGCAGGAGTACCCAGCAGGAGTCAATATTGTCCTTGATAACAAGGTGAGATTGGGAAGATTTCCCAGATATAAATAGGATAGCCTTCTTGTTTATAATGCCTGTATTATAATACAACAATTATATATTACAAGGAATAATGCATGGCCTGCTCCAAATACTATGGGGGCTATTTATTAAAGTCTGAATGGCAAAAAAAAAACGTAAAAAAATTTCGTTTTTTTTTATTATAAAATCCGAATTTTTGATGGAAAAAAAACCTAACTTTTTCAAGATTTATTATTATCCAAAACAGCCAGAATCTGAAAATCAGGCATCTCAGACCTACTGAGGTTGAATATAAGTCAATGGGAAAGGTCCTTATCCTATTATCCAGCTTCTGAGGAAGTGGCAGGTAGCTACGAAACGCAGCCCACGAGATGATTGAGGCATGCGATTATGACTTTTAATGATTATGCAATAAATTTCATCTTTTAAACCACGAATATTGGTTCCCCGGTGCTACGTTCTTATTGAACTTTTTGTTGAGATTGACTGTCGGTATCACAGTGGATGTGGAGCAGTAAGTGTTCCCACTATTATACATTGTTGAACCCTATCCTATTTGGAAGTTTCTGTGGTCTGCGCTGGAGTAAGTCCAAAAATCTGACTTTTCGGGCAAAAATCCAAAAAATTCTGGCTTTTTGGGAAAAACCCCAGAAAAAACTAGCGTTTTCCGCTTAATTTTGTCATGTTTGTCCCCAATATTATTAAATTATGATTTTTTAATAATAAATAAGACAAATCATGGATTATAGTTTGGTTGTACTGATTTTAATGAAACACTCAGATAAATTCGGACTTTGATAAATAAGGCCCTACGAGTACTCATTCCCTGAATGTGGATCAAAGTGCAACAACAAGTAGAAAGGGAGCCACTACTGTTCCATCCCACACATACAAGGATAATTCATGAGACTGTCTCTAGGTTACACAGGAAGTTATTATTCGGCTATATAGACAGTGTCAGAAATGTCTATCTCCATTTGACATATAACAAGTGCTTTAGACTTTACCAAAAAGATTTGTCTTGACAGGGCTGATAAGCTTAAATACTCTATACATAAAAATCTAATTTAATGAATACTTATGGTGAGTAGCAAAACTTAAAGATGTTAAGTCCCAGTAAGTAACAGAAGTTTATCGCATATGTCTTTTTTTTTCAGAAAACTGCATAAATCCTCTACAATGCTATCTTGTTAAGAGACTGCAATATGCTTAGCAAGAAATAAAGTGAGGAGATGCCGGAGAACCACTCATTCCGTGCCCAATAAACTCAATAAGTGCAATATTAGCTTATTTATTAATGGAAAAATCAATTTAATCGACTCGCAGAAAAACTTTTGAAGTTTTGTCTGTAAACTCCAAAAAAGTCGGATTTTCGGGCTAAACCCAGCAGCCGAACATGAAAACTTTAAATTAAGATAGGTGCCTCTCCCATTGACTTATACGGGACCTCAACAGATCTGAGGTGGCAGATTTGAGGATTCTGGCTTTTTGCAGCATTGGGGTATAATAAATCTCGAAAAATGTGATTTTTTTTTCCTCTAAAAATTTTAGTTTTCGAGTGAAAAAAACTAAATTTCTTTTTTTTCAAAATTTTAACATTTGGATTTTAATAAATAACCCCCTAATTATGAAATGTTGCCAATATTATTTTGAATTGCATATCTTTCCTGTTCAACTTCAGAGTTGCTGCCTGGTTGCTAAAGCAATGATGCCTTAGCAATTCTAAATTCCATAACTAAAAGCTGCACAACAACAATGACTGACAAGAAAGCAGCAGCATTGAGCAGCAAGACAGGAAGAAAACAAAGTGGCTGGATGACAGAAAGGCTACACATGTAACATTTCATTTCAATATCTTTGCAGAATCAACAACATGCTAAATTAATATATTTGGCAATGGTTCCACTTTAAAATATTGGAAATATTATTGCAAAATTGTTCACTACATGATCTTTACACTGGGTTATAGGCAATATGCAATGCAAAATCTTTAAAGGGATTCTGTCACGATTTTTATGGTGTAGTTTTTATTGTTTACACTGCAAATAATTCACTCTACCATATAAAATTTAATTCCTGAACCAGCAAGTGTATTTTGTGTTGTAATATTGGTGTGGAGGCAGCCATCTCAGGTCACTTTGCCTGGTCATGTGCTTTCAGAAAGAGCCAGCACTTTAGGATGGAACTGCTTTCTGGCAGGCTGTTGTTTCTCCTACTCAATGTAACTGAATGTGTTGCAATGGGACCTGGATTTTAGTAATGTACTTAGATCTACCAGGCAGCTGTTATCTTGTGTTAGGGAGCTGCTATCTGGTTACCTTCCATTGTTCTGTTGTTAGGCTGCTGGGGGAGGGGTGAAAGGGAGGGGATGATATTACTCTAACTTGCTCTACAGCAGTAAAGAGTGACTGACATTTATCAGAGCACAAGTCACATGGCTGGGGGCAGCTGGGAAACTGACAATATGTCTAGCCCCATGTCAGATTTCAAAATAAAATATAAAAAAAAACAGTTTACTCTTTTGAGAAACAAATTTCAGTGCAGAATTCTGCTGGAGCAGCACTGTTAACTGATGCGTTTAGAAAAAAAAAACATCTTTTCCCATGAAAGTATCCCTTTAATGAAACTGTCATCACAATATGACGTATAAGGCAAATGTGTTTGAAGTTCATTTGGGTCATTTACTACATATAGAGATAGAGCCCATAGTAAAAAAACAAACCCCAAAAGACATGTTTTTGTACTTAGCACCCTCTCCTGTTTGCTAAATAAATTGCGGCACGTGTTTGCACTCCAAAGCATCTGTCCCTGTGAATAAAATGTAAGCTGTATTCATGAGGGGCGGGGGCAGGGAAGACAATAAGGTGTCCCCACTTCTCATATCCCTAGATGTGCAGGTAAGGGAGCACCTGTAACAGGCAGTGCTATGGCATGTGGTCAGGATGGAGCTGCCCTGTGCCCACAGCCCCCGCACTCTGCACCTACCTTCAGATTTTCAGTCCAGTGCAAGGTGCAGAGAACACTTCTACTGCAAGTCCACCCTAAATGAGCAGTGAGGGGTATACTTTTGTACCCTCTTAGCACTTGTCAATAACCCCTCACGCATTTCACTCAGTGCAGGACTTTGATGGGCCAAGGGTTGCAAAAACAACTCAGTGCTGCCGTGATCAATTTGTCTTCACTTATTCAGTTAAGTAGCTTTTTGTTTTTATTCTGGAGGCCATTTTCAAGCATAATGTCATAATATTTATTACCAAGGATGTCAGATGGGGTTTGGCCCATGTTCAAGCATACAGTATATGTTTGTTTTCAGTCCTCTCCAAAACTGCTAATCATGCTATAATCTAGCGATACTGCTGCCTCTACAGGATACCGCACATTGGCAATTTCCTGAAAATTGATATAAGTGGCTGGATAATAATTTCTTAATGTTTCTAAGAAATTTCTTAATGTATGCCTACCGGAAACAGCGCTTCTGATCCACCAGAGAAACATTCTGTTAAATGCTACTGCTTTACAGCTGCACTCAACAAACCCCCTGCTCATATAATCAGGCAATATAAACACTGTGTACTGTATATTCTGCCTGGTACGACGTTCTTGTTCTGCCATAGCTGGGCTGCCTGCTGGACATCAGTCAAATCATGTGATTCATTTCAACTGCTTTTTTTCACCATTCATCAGCGACTAAACATTCTGGAACCCATTGTTTTATATCCTGCCTGTACCCACAGCAAGAATCAAAATGGGGTTGTTCACCTTGAAGTTAAAGGGGTTGTTCACCTTCCAACACTTTTCCCAGTTACTTTCGATTTTCTATTTGTGATCATTTTTCTAATATTGAAGTGTTAAGTTTAATTTTTCACCTTCTAAAGCAGCTTTGAGAAAAGGGGGTCGTCGACCCTCTAAACTTCTAACATTTGTTATCTTTGTCCCTGCTGAACCGAATTCCTGGGTAGTGATGGGCGAATGTATTCGTCAGGCGCAAATTTGCAGCGAATTCCTGCGATTCGCCGGCGTCTAATAAATTCGCAAAACCGCCTCAAAAATTCACCGGCGTAAAAAAAAATGGACACCAGCGAATGTGCGGTGGTGTCCAAAAAATGGACACCGGCGTCAATAACGGATGCCGGAGTCAAAAAAGAAACGCCGGCACCGTTTCGTGAATTCCACTCGAAAATCGCGAATTTTTCAGCGAAACGCCCCAAAGTCGCCCATCACTATTCCTGAGTTCATTACAGGCAGCTGGTAGATTTCATACAATAGTTGCTAATACTCCAGAGATGCTGCTGAGAAATGTATCAACTAAGGGGCAAATGCATCAAGGGTCGAATATCGAGGGTTAATTAACCCTCAATGTTCGACTTCGAATATCGAAGGATTGTGAGCAAATAGTTAGATCAAACGATCGAAGGAATAATCGTTCGATTGAACGATTAAATCCTTCGAATCGAACGATCGAAGGATTATCCTTTGACCAAAAAAAGTTAGCCAAGCCTATGGGGACCTTCCCCATAGGCTAACATTGACTTCGGTAGCTTTTAGGTGGCGAACTAGGGGGTCGAAGTTTTTTCTTAAAGAGACAGTACTTTGACTATCGAATGGTCGAATAGTCGAACGAGTTTTAGTTCGAATCATTCGATTCGAAGTTGTAGTCGAAGGTAGAAGTAGCCCATTCGATGGTCGAATTAGCCAAAAAAAGCACTTCGAAATTCGACGTTTTTTTTCTTCTATTCCTTCACTTGAACTTAATGAATGGGCCCCTAAATGTTGCAAAATTGTAGCAGTTTAGAATCTGCACCTGAATTACTGAGCTGCCAGACTCAAACACCAGAGACACGAACATTTAACTTTAAACTTTTTTTAGATTTTGGAAAAATGATAAAAAGTAAAAAAAAATGGAAAGTTATTAAAAAAAAGTCTTTATTTCTGGGGAACAATCTGAAAATAATTGACCTGCAAAAAGTGTTTGGAAGGTGAAAAACCCCTTTAACTTTTAGTATGAAGTAGAGAGTAATATGCTTAGACGATTTGCAATTGGTTTTCAATTGTTATTAAAAGTGTTTTTTGCGTTATTTAGCTTTTTATTCAACAGCTCTCTAGTTTGCAATTCCAGCAATCTAGTTGTTAGGGTCAAAATTCCCCTAGCAACCATGCACTGATATGAATAAGAGACTGGAATATGAATTGTAGATGGCCTATATAGAAATATGAGAAAATAGCAAAAACAATACATTTGTAGTCTTACAGAGCTTTGGTTTGTTTAGATGGAGCCAGTGACCCCAATTTGAAAGTTGGAATGAATCAGACGAGGAAGGCTAATAATTGAAACCTATAAAGAATACATAATGCAGACCAACTTAAAAGTTGCTTAGAAGTAGCCATAAGATACTAAGGGGCTGATTCACTAACTTCGAGTGAAGAATTCAAAGGTAAAAAACTTCGAATTTCAAAGTTTTTTTGGGGCTACTTCGACCATCGAATGGGCTACTTCGACCTTCGACTACGACTATGACTTCAAATCGAAGGATTCGTAGTAAAACTCATTCGACTATTCCACCATTCGCTAGTCGAAGTACTGTCTCTTTAAAAAAACTTTGACCCCCTAGTTCGCCATCTAAAAGCTACCGAAGTCAATGTTAGCCTATGGGGAAGGTCCCCATAGGCTTACCTAACTTTTTTTGATCGAAGGATAATCCTTCGATCGTTGGATTAAAATCCTTCGAATCGGTCGATTCGAAGGATTTAATCGTTCGATCGAAGGAATTATCCTTCGATCGTTCGATCAAACTATCTTGCTAAATCCTGCGACTTCGATATTCGAAGTCGAAGGATTTTAATTCCTAGTGGAATATCGAGGGTTAATTAACCCTCGATATTCAACCCTTAGTGAATCGGCCCCTAAAAGTTAACTTTTTTAATCAGCCACAGGGACAGGGAATTACAAGGGACAAACATATATTGCTTTCAGTATTAATTCTTAATTTGAATAGGGCGGGTACATATATTACATGTATCAGTGATGTTGGTAAAGTGGTCCCTTATTATTAAAAATGTCCAAGGAAGCAAAATAAAGACAAAAGAGATCCTCTAAATGTAGCATGGCCTTCAAATGGTTAAAAAAAATGTTTAAATATATTTAACAGTAACAACTTTTAAACATAATCCCAAAATCAAGATATGAAAAAACACCAGCGTTTTGTCTTTTTTATGACTTTTCGGCACACAGGATATGATGTCACTGACATAAGTTTGTTGAGTATGTAGCCAGGGATAACCTAGTGGGGTAACGTAGCAGAAAATTCGTACTTTGATGGATTTGAGGAGTAACGATGGTTCGCCTGATCGAAAATTCAACCAATGAAAGGGCAAAACTTCATTAGCACTGTGCTCTTTTAGTAGCGAATTGTCCTCTATGCCTTTTAATAAATAGATGATGTACCTTGCGAAGTGTCGTTTTGCCGAATTGCCCCTTGCCCCTTGTGTCTCAATTAATTGTAAACTCTCTCACGCAGGGCCTTCTTCACCTTTTGTATTGGTTCCTGGTCGCTACTCTACCAAAACAACCAAGGATGCCTCGTTTCCTTATGATAACAAGAATAAGAATTGTTGTTTACTGTATTTGTAAAGGAAAACTGATTAGCACTGGAAATGTTCCAACACACACTAATCCTTAGGGTGGGAATATTCCAGGCACATATTTCATGTCTTCCTTATTTTCTCCATGCAATACTCCCAAGGGACGGAGAAGAGGATTTCCAATTATCCATAAGGGTTCCTCATCCCCCAGAGGTATTAAAGGAAAACTATACCCCCCAAACAATGTAGGTCTCTATTAAAAGATACTGAGTAAAACAGCTCATGTCTAAAACCCTGCTTCATGTAAATGAACCATTATCATAATAATATACTTTTTTAGTACTATATGCCATTGGGTAATCATAAATAGAAAATTGCCATTTTAAAAAATAAGGGCCGCCCCCTGAGATCGTAAGATTCACTGTGCACACATACAAACCACATGTAAGGTCACATGAGCCAATTAACAGACAGAGTTCTGCCTTTTGCTTCCTCACTTCTTCCTGTTACAGTTAGTGTTGTAGTATTTCTGGTCAGGTGATCTCTGAGGCAGCACACAGACCATCACAAAATGGTGGCTCAAGGCAAGAGATGTAAAAGGGCAATATTTACTTAAATATATATTCCAGTTTGGTAAGATTCTTTAATATGTCATTCAATTTGATATAAACTATCTGTTGCTTAAGTATTCATTTTGGGGGTATAGTTTTCCTTTAAGCAACCATTAGTGATCTTTGCAGAAAACTATAAGAATGAGTTTGTGCTCCTTGATATAGAATTCCAACATTGCATATCAAGATGCATTTACTCCTCTGCAGATTTTTGCTGTAGCTAAAAACAGTGACCTTACATGAACTAGGTTTGCAGAACTGTGAAGTCAGTACTTAATACTGTTGAGCAGGATCATTTATATCCTGCAAAGTCTGTGAAATTTTCTCCTGAACCTCTACAAAGCACCTCTTTAAAAGGACAGTGCCTCAAGTCAAGTTGTATACCTCGGCATTCTGAAATATTTTATTTCATTGTCTTTATAATACCAGATAATGACATGCAAGGTTATTCAATGTGGCACTAACCTGGTGCATTTCCTAGCACAGAACAGTGAAAATCCAGGACTGAACCTAAAGAAGTTCCCATTATAGTTCAGCTGGTTCTCAGGAGTTTAGCATAACATTGGCAAGTCCTTTGGGGGCCCTGCCTTAGTTCCCCCTGGAGTTCAGCCTAACACAGGGTACATGCTGCAACGTGGTCATCAGCTTACACATAAATATGTGGCGATTTACAAACTATGTTTATTTTTACAGCTCCCCAGAGAAATTACCCACGTCAATGTGCAACTAAAGACGTAATCTAGGGAATCAAAACTGTGGCAGCAGGTTTGTGCAAATCACAAGACCAACATAGGGAACTCACCAACCCATGTCATTTTATTTCTGTTTTTAAAACAATACAGGTATAGGATCTATTATGTTAAAACCCATTCTCCAGGAGGCTATGAAGGCCTGGAAAATGTTTTTTTTTCTCAAACTTGATTTTTTTTTTCTTTTTTTCATTCGAATTTAAGAAGATTTTTTTCAACTCGAAAATATTTAGATTGAATTTTTTGAGCATTTTAAAAAAAAATTCCTCTATTTTGAAATTTCGCAATAAAAAAAAAGTTTATGAGACAGTTATATGCCATTGTGATTGTTATTACATTTCATTTTATTAGGGCTCACTCCTACTCGTCACCCCCACTTCCTTGTTACTAAGGTGAGTTCTGGCAACCAGAAAGCAGTCTATGTTCCAAACTGGAGAAATGTAGAACTGCAAAAGTTAACAAACCCCAATGTCTAAATTTTTAGGAAAAATGTATCTGCATCTGCTTACTAAAATTAGTTTAACTGCCTTTTTAATCTTCAGCAATGTTATAAATTATTTTCAGTAATTTTATAAATATGATTGCTGCCTCCTCTTTGCCTGCAAAACATATGCTGGTGGGTTTAAAGGGGACCCGTCACCCAAAAAAAAAATATTCAAAATCCTATTTTATCACATTAGTCAAGCTAAATGAACTGTAATTACACTATATAAATAATTTGAATCTTGTTTCTTTCGGTCTGGGAATTCATAATTATAGTAAGCAGGCAGGAGCCATTTTGTGGACACTGTTATTAAGGCAAGCCTTGTATCATCTCAGAATCTTGTTTGTGCACCAGAATGGGGGACCTGATGTCCATCCCCATGCCCTGGCTACACAATTAAATGGTTAAGAGAACTGGGGGAATGTGGGGAGAGCAGTGACATCTAGGAAGTGCTGAATGGAAAGTGAAAGTAATTGCCTCTATGCCTAAGGCATAGAGGAGGGGCAGACAATATTTGATTGACAGCTGAGATTTTTAAATGAGCTTACAACAGCTATGAATGCTTTAATAAAAAATAGAAATTGGATTTCATGTTTAATTTGAAAAGGACTTTAATTATACAGATTTTTGTGTCTGGGTGACAGGTCCACTTTAATAATATCAGTTATATCTTTACAATTTACCCAACTCTCCAACTGATCTGCCTGGGACTCTCGTGGAGCCGTTTAGTTCAGCCATTCACTTAAATTACAGAAACCAGTGTGACATGAGATTGTATTGTAGCCAGTCAATCCGCTGCCGGCCTTACACTGCAGAACCTGCCATTCAAGAATACATTCTAACAATGTGCTATTTATAAAGACGTGTCTGTGTAAATATCGTGAATGTGGATTCTATCAGATGTTTCAATATCCTGAGTGACATGTATTGTGATCAGTCTGAGAAAGTCATTTGGAAGTAGCAGATATTTAACCTTCTAAAGTGGGCCTCTTTTCTCCTCCATTGTAATGTTTGAGGTACACGACTACTATTCAGATCTTTTCCATTCTCTATTTCCAGACTCATTTTTCTTTGTTTGGAATGTTTCAATTGTCGCATGTCTGGTTGTGACACTTATAGCAAATAAGATATTTTTTTTTTCCTGCATGATGAATTTGTCATAGTCTGTGAATTGCATTATAGATCTCTTCCTATTGCTCTTGTCGTTTGTGCTGCTGAATTATGAACCGGTGGTTTGTTTCCTTCCCCTCCGTCCTTCTGACACACAATGCACACAATTGAGAATTCAAGGTAAGCTACGTAGGGGACACTTGTACATAAGTGCAAAATCAATATAGGTCTTCCTGGTAGAACAAATTATAAACAAGTACAAACATATTTAATATTTATAAGTGCTAACTAGGCAAAAAATGTGTTTTGCAAATCCATAGCCATTTCAGATCTAAGATAAATGAAGTATGAGTTTAAACTGTCAAGGGGCAAATCTGCCATAAATAGTAATTAAATCTATAATTGCCAGATACATTCTTAAACACATAGCACTAAAACATTTGCATTCTGGGACACCCTTAACAGTTTACAGTTGTAGAGCAGTGTTCTTTTTTATCTCCATTTCTTTTTAAAGAGTTTCCATTGAGGATCAATGGCAATTAAAAAGAAATAAATGCTCTATCAACATTTTTATGAAACCTACTCTTAGGAAAGTAACTGAAAGCTCTGAAGCAATACAGCTATTACATTTTGAAGCATCCAGTTTCTGTTTTTTCAACTGATTTGCTTGTCTTTCTAATAGGACAGCACCTTGTAACTAAATTGCATCTATCTACTGTATCTTGATTGCAAAAAAAACCAAAAATCCTGTTTTTAATGTGAAAATGCTTTTTAAGTACTGAAAGATCTGGAAATGCCCATGTCCCATGTATTCTATATAACAGATCCTATACTTGTATTATTAAGCTCAGAATACAACATAGGGGAAAACACAGATTGCAGACCCCTTCACACACTTTGGGGCAGATTTACTAAAGGGAGAAGTGACAAACGCTGGTGACAATTCGCCAGCGTTAGCGCCCACAGGGACATTGCCGATTTACTAACGGGCAGAGGCGCCAATTCACTAGCGAAAGAGATAGGCACTAGCGCTCATTCATACTCTATCCAGTTCAGACCAAGACTTTCTCAATCTTCTGTTACTTGCATCATATTTTTTAGTGGAAAAAGCATCAAAAAAGTTCAAAAAATGCTGACATCTTTTCCTTTTTTGAGAATGATAGCCTGCAAAAGTCCAAAAGATCGGAATACGATCGTACGATGCAAAAAATCCTACAAATTTGACTTCGAATTTCATAGTATTCAATTCGATGGTCGAATTTCTAAGTATTTTCCACTAAGAAATTTGACCCTTGATAAATCTGCCCCTAATTATACAGTGGGCTCATGTGTAGGGCATTATAACAACTCTACTGTCTTTATTAAGGTTCCCTGGACATGTGTAATTACAGTGGACATGTAATGTATTTGCTGCAACATATAACATAAAGAAGTCCATTCAACTTTAAATCTCCTGTCGTATGCAAATTAACCTGAGCGCAAGACCTCTACCGAATTTGCGCTAGGCAGAAATGAACGGTAATGTTTCATTCATTATTTCACCAGCAGAAATACAGTATTGCATTTTTATATCATCATTCATTTTTTCAGGTCATAATCCCCATTTTCTACTTTTTAGGCCATGATTTAAGCAGGTGCAGGTGGACATTGAATATTTCCGATTGTCCCGTGAGAATATAGCAATAAGAGAATGATATATGAAATACAATATTTCCCTGAGGATGTCTATAAATGTGCCATGAATTATTGATTATAGATTGTTGAAATCTATAAATCTCTCTGTCGAGCTGTATTTTTACCAGTTCTCTATGCATTTAAATATGATTCCCAATATATTTCACTTTAAGTGGATTGTAAAATACTGCAAAAACAGTTGAAAGGGCAAAGAGCATTAAAAAAACATTATTTTTTTTATGGTGATGCAAGGAGCTTCTGCGAGATGCTTCAGGCTGAAGATATTTGATATAAACATGAAAAAGAACCAGTTTATATTCCGTATAAAGGCACTGCATTGTGGCCTTGTGGGTTTATATGATTGTTGAATTTCTTGAAAACCCCTGAGCAGTCAAGTCAAAATTGGGTAACTTGGCTTGACTTGAAGGACAGAAACTTGGAGGCAGGTTACAATACACTGGGAGTAATGTTTGCATGAGGTTTAGGCAACTATAGCAACCAACAAGCAAGTAGTAATTATTGGTGTCCTTTATAAAAGCAAATGTTTTGGTATATATATATATATATATATATATATATATATATATATATATATATATATATATATATATATATATATATATATATATATATATATATATATATATATATATATATATATATATATATATAGTCAAATATATATACATATATATATATATACCCATTGCCTGGTGCAGCCTGGGTTATTGTTGAGGCATCATTCACAAAAAAAAGCAAAGAGATAAATATAATGGGATAATTTGTAATAACATAGAAATCCTGTTTAAAATCAAAAATGTTATTGAATCTGAATTTATTTAAAAAAAATCAAGTTAAATTAACCAGAAAACTCGAATCGGATTTGAATCAAATTCGATTTGAATTGAAAAAAACTCAATTCAAGTTTTTTCTCAGAAAAAAACTCAAATGTCAGGAAGGCTAAAAACATCTCCTAATTGATCCCTGGACCTCTCCCGTTGACTTAAACAGCAACTGGGCAGGTTTTAGGTGGCAAATAGTCCAATTTGAGTTCTTAAAGGGCCAGAGTATGATAAATCTGGAAAATCAAATAATTTTTTTTAAAAAAACTCAAATAGAGTTGTAATAACCAAATTATTAAATAATAAGTCAAATTTTCAATTTGACCCTTGATAAATCTGCCCCTGAGTGTAAAGCTGGCCATAGACGCAATGATCCGATCGTACGAATCGTGGATTTGTACGATTTTCGGACAGTGTGTGGAGAGTCCCGTCATTTGGAAGAAAATTTCTGTCGGCTGCCGATAATATCTCTGCGTTTATTGCCGATTGTACAATTTTCAGTGGGAGACTGTCACCAGCTTTGTCAGACATAACTATCGTACAATTGCTGTCAGGGGCAGAACATTGGCTGATCTGTTCTTTTACTACTTTAACTAATCTGACTGGTAAGACTTTGATCTGAATGGTTAGTGGCGGGTCGGGAGATGGGAAAGTCCAATCGTACGTTGATTCATACGAACGGATCTTTGCGTCTATGGCCAGCTTTAGGTAGGTAAAACAAATCCCAGTAAAAGCCTATGGATACAGCAGCTGCTTTAGATAAGATACATATTTGGCAAGTTAGAACACAATTTTTCTTTGAATAAATATGTTATCTAATTATTTTAAAGTATTGTAAAACATAAATGAAACAGTATTTGCAAAACATTAAACTGATGGCTTAATTAAGCAGAATCCATGTGTCAATGTATGCTATAGTCATGTAAATGTACTCGTATTGCTTGAAAATATTTAACAATTAACATATAAAGCATTTGTCTGAGCTCACACTCAAACATGGAATTCTGATCAATCTGGATAGAACAGGTGATAGGATTTAAAGACCTGTCTGTAAATATTTAGACAATTATGATTGTCACACCCAGCATTTCTCTACTGCCGTATTTGAACCAGCAGAGAAACACTCATTAAGCCACTCCCTAGGGTTTTCTTTGCAGATGCAAGAAATCAGATACCGATGGGATAGGGTCATGACGTCAGGGGTTGGGCTGAGATGAACTGGAAACCAAATGGAGGAGGCCCAAATGGAGGTCATGTATCCTTAGATAAAGTTGAAGATTAAGGGGGTTATTTATTAAGGGTTGAGTTGTGTTTTTCACGAAAATTTGAGTTTTTAAGGTTATATTTTTGGGTTAAAAAAACTAAAGATTTTTTTGAGATTTATTATACCCCCACCCTGTAACTAGCTAGAATCTGAAAATACACCATCTAAAACCTGTCAAGATTATGTAGGAGTCAATGGCAGAGGTCTCTTGAACCATTTGAGGATGTTAATAATCCCCTAAAAGTTGTGTAATTGTTTAACCCAGTTCGTATGATTCCTTGCAGATTTCATGCTTCATTAGTGCTCCTGTTCTACAACAGAATCACTAATCATCAGCTGTCCAAAGCAATAATGAAGCTAACCCTGCTGGTGTTGAGCCGGCTTGCACTCTATCTTCGCAGTCAAAAGACATTTAAATTATATAGTTTTGTGAAACATCAAAGATACCTTTGCTTTTAATTAATCTGTATGAACATCTGGAAAATTAGGTTTCCTCTTGGTTTGTGTCCACTAGGCACGGCTCATAAAATCATATTCATTAGAAAATATGCGAATGGTAGAGTCCAGTGAAGCATAATGTTTGATGACTCCATACAGGTGCATAACTACATGGTTTGCAGCAATCTTAGGGATCCCGCGGCCATAAATAAATATATATTTAATGCATTAAAAGAAACGGTAGCATAAGGAGGGGAATTCATAATCCTACGTGGAGTGGATAAGGGCTATGGTTGACTTCAACGCTGCCACACCCCATGCTCCTCTTATGTAGAACAGTTTATAAAAAGTTATAGCACCACCAATGTGTCAGAGGGGTTAGATTAATCCAGATTCCCAGCGAAATTTACAGTTTTTCTAACAGCTAAAATTTTTGCAATTCCTTATTGGAATTTTACCACAAAGTCTGTTTTGTGTAAAAAAAAAAGAATTATTATCTGACTTATGCCTTCCACATCAACCCAGTCCGTCACTGCTCCCAGTTAGGTGAATGGGTGGCATGCCGCCCATAATCTTCTGCTGCCCTAGGCCCGGGCCTGATAGCAACCACCTTTGGCTTCAGG
Organism: Xenopus petersii; assembly: GCA_038501925.1. NCBI lineage: Eukaryota > Metazoa > Chordata > Amphibia > Anura > Pipidae > Xenopus > Xenopus petersii. The sequence goes on along the minus strand of CM076676.1, from coordinate 42,413,505 downwards.
TGGAGCCCTCTGCCCAGAGCCTAGGCAACTGGCCGGTCACAGTGCCGGCTGTTTTTGCACAAGTGCAAAATGTGAATTGACGCTCACGGTGCACATGTGTGAAATGACTAAATGATGCTCATGCGTGGAAATAGCCAGGACAATAGTACAGATAGAGTAGGTGACAGAGGAGGTACGTGCCTACTCTGTCTACCCCTATGTAGCTGGCCAGCTAAGACCTGTCCTAGGTTACTATTATGATAATATATATGTATGCACCAAAACCTGCCAATAACCTCAGTACAGTTCTTATGTTCACATGTTTAAGTAAAAAGCAGAGTTTGCCTATAATTTATGTTTCTGAATGTGAATGTTATAACATTTATATGCATTGTGTTAGCAGAAGCAGAAAAAGAAAATGTACCTTTAAGAACCATCATATAGGTAAGCCAATCATAGCCAGCCTCACACTGCACAAGAGCCTCAACCAATCCCAGTCAGCTACACAATGGGTCTGTGTGGGAGTTCCCCATGCCAGATCTTTCTGAGGCCATTACTTATCAGACAAAGGGAAGAAACAGAGAGTTCCAGTCAGAGATAAGTTTTATGGAAGCAGAGAAGGCCAAATAGGTATTTAATACACTTATTTATGTTACCCTATTGTTTAATAGTGTGAGTAGGTCTGTATATTGAACCTTTATATGTGCTTACTTATAGTTCCACCAATTTCAGAACAATCCGAGTGCCAATTACAGATTAATCAGAGTACCAATTACAGAACAAATCCAAAGGCAAATACAAAGGTGAATTGCTTACTGCTGATATAAAGCAAATGCACAGTGCTAAACCAAAGTGCTATACCTGAGAGTCAAATACATCCACCATCTTAAGTTATCTGTGAACTGTTGAACTGCACTTTATGGTTTTATTCACCACCTGTTTGTACATGGAATATCCGCTGCACAATCAGCAGTGTTATATGAAGAAAGTTGAAGTTATTAAAGAAGTTATTTAAAGGTATTGGTGTGTTCTTTAAACCTACTGCTTCCATAGAACGGCGCTAGAGGAATTACAGAGTAAAAGAAAGTCTGATTACACTAAAGGGACAGAGATTTTATAATTCTTCTAATGCCACAGCGCACAAGGCACTGTGTAGTGCTGCGCCTGCCACAGTGGAACTATAACCTTCAGAGGGCAAAGCAATAGTGCTCCTCAATTTGCACAGTAAAGAGCGCATTAGAGAAGCGGAGTGCCAGCATATACCGACAAGCAGCAACTGTTCCCTGAGTGAGCATGCAGAGATACCTCAGCGGAGCTACCATACAGGCCATAGAACGTGGGCATTAGTCAGACTGCAGCCGACTCTTAAAGTGGCAGAACGGCAAAGGCAAGATAGTCAGAGAAAGAGCGCCAACCCTCATGCAATTCATAGAGAGAGAAAGAGACGCATGGTGGGAGGCCAGAGTCCAGAGCTAGAGTGTCTGCACCGCTATCCACCAACAGACTACGTGTTGAATCCAGCTAGTTTCCCACAACTAGGCCCAAAGCTTGCAGCAGAGCATCGCAAGTCATCACAGAGTATTGCAAGTCATCACAGAGCATCACAAGTCATCGCAGAGCATCACAAGTCATTGCAGAGCATCGCAAGTCATTGCACCAAGGAAAGACAAGTCTCCTTTAAGATTGACATTTGTTCCTGCAACCTTCAGATCACAGTATCCTGCTCTTCAAATAAGGTCAGAGCTTTCCCTTTTATAACTTGTCCTTGCACATAGGTTTTGCAAGAGATATCCTTTGTGTTCTGGAAAAACAGACTTTAAAGCAAAAAGGACAGTTTATAGTATATGGACTCTAAAGTATTTAAAGTGAATGTCATTTATTCCTGCATCTACTGCCATTACATTTAAAGTGACAGTCATTTATTTTTTGCATTTGTCAGTATTGCATTTAAAGTGACAGTTCCTTATTCATATTAATTATTATAGCATTAAAAAATAAAAATAAAAAATGGCTGAGCCTAGTATTACCACTCCACCATTAGAGGATGCAAAGATAGATATAGTAGGTGAAGAGCAAGAGAACCTGTCTGAGTTAGAAAGATCTAATGTAACAGTAGTCTCGCCCCAAACAAATATAGCCCAAACAGGTGAACTAAGACGTTCATCACGTGACAGAAAACCGACCCAAAAGGTGCTAGAAAATTTGGAGCAAGAGGCAGCTCTGAAAAGAAAAAGGTTCGCCCGAATGTATGAGAGGTGGAAATTATACATTATAGGCATTCGTAAAAAGCTAAAACAAGAAAGCATAAAAGGGAACCTGTGTGAAATGATAGAGTCAGTAGAAGAATCTGAGTCAGAGCTTATGGCAGCATATGTCAACCTGCGATCGTCTATGACACCTTCCCAGGATATTGTAAGGAACATGGACACATGTACAGCAGTCACTAGGGATTTAGCAAAGCTCATGAGAGAACTATCATCTGCAGCAAACTACGATGAAGTTAAGGCACGAAAGGGAATGAATGAGTTCTTCAAGAGAGACTATGCCAGGTCCTTAGGGGGAACCACAATCTCAAGTGTGACTTCCTTTGCTAGCAGAAGTACCAGCCAAATATCAGAGTCCTCAAATAATTCAGCCAAAAGAAAGGAATTAGCTGAACAACTCGCTGCCAAGAGAGCAGAAGTAGAGATGGAATCTGCCATTGAGATACAGCGTCTACGGATAGCCGAAATGGATGCACAACGCGATAAAATGGAATCTGAAATGAAAAGTCTGGAAAGGCAAAAGGAAGTTAAGATTATAGAAGCCAGACTCAGAGTACACGAAGAGGATATGAATCAGGGTAGTCATAGGTCCAAATCGTTACTAAGTGAAGAAGCCGACTCCTACTTTCTTCCATACACCCAGAAGAATGGAAGGAAATCTCCAGCATGTTGTGAAAAAATAAGTCGTAGTCCTTCCATCCCTGCTCAGAGAAACAAAGAGAGAGACTTACCTAATTCAGAACCAAGTGAGAAAATAGAACCAGATAACTCTATCCCCGTGTGTCATGGAAACGTACATGAGGATGTTACAGCTGTTGTCCCAGCGAGACCCCAGAGAAGATTCCTCACTAGACTTCCTGTTCCGGAACCTACTGTATTCTCTGGAGACGTACTGAAGTTCATAGAGTGGAAAGCAAGTTTTGAAATGATCATTGAGCATCATTGCTTCCGTCCAGTCGACAAGTTATTCTACCTTCAGAGATATACTGGCGGAGAAGTAAAGAAAGCTCTTGAAGGTAACTTCTATAGGAAAGATGAAGAAGCCTACAAGCAAGCCTGGGAAAAATTAAATGCAAGATATGGTCATCCCTTCTTAGTACAAAGAGCCTTCAGAGAGAAATTAATAAACTGGCCTAAAATAGGTCCTAAAGAACACTTCAAACTCCAAGAGTATGGTGACTTCCTGCAAGCATGCAGCAATGCCATCCCACATGTTCAAGGACTAGAAGTACTGAACGACTATCTAGAAAACCACAGGATGCTAACCAAGCTACCTGAAGAAGTGGCTTCTAGATGGAATCGCTATGTGACTAAACAGTTAGATCAAGGCAAAAACTTCCCAAGTTTCAAAGAGTTCTCTGTGTTTGTCAATGAGGAAGCACGGATAGCATGTAATCCAGTAACAGCATCTTACGTCTTAAAACCCTTAGAAGAAAGGCCTGCAAGAGAGACAAAACGTGCAAGAGCAACTAGCTTTACAACCAACACAGCTACTAAAGGTCCAGATACCTATGAGAGCAAGTTCAAAGTCACTACTGGGATCAGTAAAGAGTTAGAACCTACAAATCTTCAGACTACCTTCAAGTGTATGTTCTGTGGAGAGAACCACTCTATACATAAGTGCCAACAATTGAAGGAAAAGTCTCCAGATGAAAAGAAGAAGTTTGTACTTGATAACCAACTGTGTTTTGGATGTCTAAGAAAAGGCCATGTTACTAAGGAGTGCAAGAAAAAGGCCACATGCAGCGTTTGTAGAGGACGCCATCCTACACCACTACATGAAGAGCGTCTGAAGAAAGAGAAATCCTTAATGCCCAGAGACACTGAGGAAGAAAAGAAAGTATCAGTATTCTCTTGCAGAGTGAGGGAAGGAGAAATCAATGGCACGTCAATGGTTGTACCAGTGTGCATTTCAAATCCTAAAAGGAAGAACAAGAAGGTATACGCCTATGCGCTACTGGATCCTCAGAGTGACGTCACCTTCATTGATCAAGAAATCTGCAAGAAATTACAAGTGGCTACAGAACCAGTGAAACTCAAACTCACCACAATGACGGGAAGAGACACATTGGTGAACAGTCAAAGAGTCAAAGGACTGAGAGTTAAAGGACTTCATTCAAACTGCATATTAGATCTACCTCCAGCTTATACAAAAGACGACATACCTCTAGATCGAGACCGCATACCTACCTGTGAAACAGCCAACAAATGGGAGCACCTATCTGTCATATCCCATGAAATGTCCCCGCTGAAGGAGTTTGGTGTTGGACTGCTGATAGGTTACGACTGTCCTGAGGCGTTGGTACCACGAAAGGTAATCGCAGGAGGAAAGGGTGAACCCTATGCAGTTCAAACTGATCTAGGATGGGGTGTTGTTGGAGGAAAACAGCAGATTGCAAACTCAAGACAGGTGACAGGATTGTGTCATCGAATATCCGTCCTAGAGTTACCAACTGTAAGTCCAGCGAAAGTAATCAAGATCCTAGAATCCGACTTTGCAGACGTAAGTTCTAGTGAAAAAAGTGTATCCCAAGAGGACATAAAATTTGTACACACTCTAGAAGATAATATTCAGCAAAATCAACAAGGTCATCTTGAAATGCCCTTACCCTTTAGAGAACGACCTCATCTGCCAAACAACAGAGTTCTTGCCCTAGCAAGATTGAAAGGCTTAAAGAAAAGGATGGGAAGAAATCCCAAACTCAAGGATGATTATTTGAAATTCATGAAAGACACCCTCAAAGAAGGACATGCAGAGAAAGTTGATAGTCAGCCCAAAGAAGGAGAAGTGTGGTACATACCACATCAAGGTGTCTATCACCCAAAGAAACCAGATAAGATCAGAGTAGTTTTTGATTGCTCAGCAAAGTACAATGATGTTGCATTGAATGATCATCTACTAAAAGGACCAGATCTTACAAACACTCTGCCTGGAGTACTCTGTAGATTTAGAAAGTATCCCGTAGCAGTCATGTGTGACGTTGAAAAGATGTTCCACCAGTTTCATGTGAAGAATGAAGATAGAGACTTCCTGAGGTTTCTATGGTGGGAGGACGGAGATATAGATACAGAGCCAGTGGAATATAGGATGAAAGTACACTTGTTTGGAGCAGCATCATCTCCAGGTTGCGCCAATTATGGTATGAAGTATCTGGCCAAACAGAATGAAAAGGATTTTCCATCAGCATCAAATTTTCTGAAGAAAAACTTTTATGTAGATGATGGTCTTATAAGTCTAGAGTCCACAGAATCTGCAATTCAGTTGGTGAAAGAAAGCCAAGAGTTATGCGCAAGGGGAAACCTGCGTCTTCACAAATTCATCTCAAACAACAGAGAGGTACTGGAATCCATCAGTGACTCTGAACGTGCATCAACAATGAAGAATGTAGATCTTAACTATGATCATCTTCCAGTTCAGAATGTACTCAGATTGGGATGGAATGTAGAAGATGACAATTTCTTCTTTGAAGTATCCATTGAAGAGAAAGTTCCAACTAGACGTACCATTCTTTCCACAGTGGCTTCAATATATGATCCATTGGGCTTCTTGGCACCAGTAATTCTCAGAGCAAAAGAGATGCTGCAAGAATTATGCAGACAGAAATTGGGATGGGATGAACCCATACCCGAAAGCTTGAGGCCCAGGTGGGAGAGTTGGATAAGAGACTTGCAAAATTTGAAAGAAGTTCGGATACCCAGATGTTTTGTACCTCCTGATTTCGGAAAGTACAAGAAAATAGAACTTCATCACTTCTCAGATGCCAGTAGTCATGGTTATGGTCAGTGCTCCTACATCAGAGTGATAGGAGAAGAAAAGATACACTGTGCCCTGGTTATGGGAAAGGCCAGAGTCGCACCAAACAGTATTCAGACAATACCAAGACTTGAACTGACAGCAGCTGTTGTTTCAGCATCAGTAAGCCAATTTCTGAAAGAAGAATTGGAATTGAAAATAGATGAGGAGTATTTTTGGACAGACTCACAAGTTGTCCTGGGATACATAAACAATGACGCTCGAAGATTCCACATCTTTGTCGCCAACAGAGTCCAGAAAATTCGAGGAACAACATATCCAGAACATTGGCATTATATTGACACAAAGCATAACCCAGCAGATCATGCTTCAAGAGGCCTGAATGTAACAGAATTGAAGAATTCAAACTAGTTCATCGGTCCAGAGTTCCTTTGGGAAAAGGAAATTATACCCAGTGAAGGTTATACAGAACTGTCTATGGGTGATCCAGAAGTAAAGGTTGTTCAAACATTGAGCACTGCCGCCAAGTGTCAAGATGACATACTTGAAAGACTAGCCAGATGTTCAAAGTGGAATACAGTCATAAATGTAGTAGCTCGAATTCAACGGTTGGCAAAAGGAATCAGAAAGAAGGAATCGTTGAATGTAGAGGAAAGAATGAAAGCTGAAGCAACAGTCATAAGACTCATTCAACAAAGATTCTACAGTGAAGAATTGAAGAGACTTAGTCAAGAACCTAAAGGCTTCCAAACAACCACCCATTGTACAAGCTAAATCTTGTTCTGCAGGATGGTATACTGAAGGTGGGAGGGAGACTGGAAAATGCATCATTACCTGGCAGAGTTAAGCATCCAGCAATTCTACCCAAAAATTCTACCTTCACAAGATTGATTATTGATCACTACCACAACAAATCCTTGCATCAAGGAAGAAACTTTACCCAAAACTGTTTGAGAGAAGGTGGTTACTGGATAGTGAAAGGAAGCAAAGTTATAGCAAAGCACATAAGTAAATGTGTAACCTGTAGAAAGACACGTAGACCTACAGAAGAACAAAGAATGGCTGATCTACCGGCTGATCGTGTGAACCCATCACCACCATTTCTTTATAGCGGAATGGATTGTTTTGGCCCATTTATCACCAGACAGAACCGCAAGGAGTACAAGAGATATGGACTAATATTTACATGTCTAAGCTCCAGAGCAATTCACCTGGAAATGTTGGAAGATATGTCAACTGATGCATTCATCAATGCCTTAAGATGTTTCATAGCCATTAGAGGTACTGTCAGAGAGCTTAGATCTGACCAAGGATCTAATTTTGTTGGAGCAAAGAATGAATTGAACAAGGCTCTAAAAGAGATGGATAAAGAAAAAGTAACTGAGTACTTGTTAGAGAAACAGTGTGATTTTCACATGAATGCTCCAAATGCAAGCCATACAGGAGGAGTTTGGGAGAGGCAAATCAGAACTGTAAGAAATGTGCTAAGTGCAGTGTTGAAAAGGAACGCCGGAAGAATAGATGATGCTTCACTTAGGACACTATTCTATGAAGTAATGTCTATTGTTAACAGTCGTCCACTTACAGTCGACAACATCAACGACCCAACAAGTTTGGAACCTTTAACTCCCAACCATCTACTTCACCTTAAACCTGATTACACACAGCCACCGCCTGGCAAATTCACCAAAGAGGATTTATACGCCAGAAAAAGATGGCGAAGAGTTCAATGTCTATCAGAACAGTTTTGGAATAGATGGAGTAAAGAGTACTTAGCTCATCTCACACTAAGAAGTAAATGGCAAACACCCAGAAGAAATGTCCAAATTGATGACATAGTGTTAGTAAAGGAAGATGACTTACCTAGAAGTCAATGGAAATTGGCCAAAGTCCTAGAAGTTCAAAAGGACGAAGACGGACTAGTGAGAAGAGTATTGTTACAAATAGGAGACTCAAAACTTGACAAAAAAGGAAAACGTCTCACAATTCCACTCAAGTTGGAACGTCCAATACAAAAGTTAGTTGTTCTGCTTGAGAGTAACAAAAGACACGAGAGTTGAGAACCAGATGGAAAATTCCTCAAATCCATGTTGAAATCCTACTACTGAGAACATAGAGTTGTAGGTAATTTTGGTGGGAGTGTAGCTGGCCAGCTAAGACCTGTCCTAGGTTACTATTATGATAATATATATGTATGCACCAAAACCTGCCAATAACCTCAGTACAGTTCTTATGTTCACATGTTTAAGTAAAAAGCAGAGTTTGCCTATAATTTATGTTTCTGAATGTGAATGTTATAACATTTATATGCATTGTGTTAGCAGAAGCAGAAAAAGAAAATGTACCTTTAAGAACCATCATATAGGTAAGCCAATCATAGCCAGCCTCACACTGCACAAGAGCCTCAACCAATCCCAGTCAGCTACACAATGGGTCTGTGTGGGAGTTCCCCATGCCAGATCTTTCTGAGGCCATTACTTATCAGACAAAGGGAAGAAACAGAGAGTTCCAGTCAGAGATAAGTTTTATGGAAGCAGAGAAGGCCAAATAGGTATTTAATACACTTATTTATGTTACCCTATTGTTTAATAGTGTGAGTAGGTCTGTATATTGAACCTTTATATGTGCTTACTTATAGTTCCACCAATTTCAGAACAATCCGAGTGCCAATTACAGATTAATCAGAGTACCAATTACAGAACAAATCCAAAGGCAAATACAAAGGTGAATTGCTTACTGCTGATATAAAGCAAATGCACAGTGCTAAACCAAAGTGCTATACCTGAGAGTCAAATACATCCACCATCTTAAGTTATCTGTGAACTGTTGAACTGCACTTTATGGTTTTATTCACCACCTGTTTGTACATGGAATATCCGCTGCACAATCAGCAGTGTTATATGAAGAAAGTTGAAGTTATTAAAGAAGTTATTTAAAGGTATTGGTGTGTTCTTTAAACCTACTGCTTCCATAGAACAGCGCTAGAGGAATTACAGAGTAAAAGAAAGTCTGATTACACTAAAGGGACAGAGATTTTATAATTCTTCTAATGCCACAGCGCACAAGGCACTGTGTAGTGCTGCGCCTGCCACACCCTAATTCCAGCCCTTCTTCCGCCACTCAGATGTCGCCAGGCCTTAATGCGAGAGAGTAATGGAAATGGAAGGTTTCCAAGATGGCGACGGCATCCAAGATGGTGACGGCGTCCAAAATGGCAACTCCTGGCCTCACCATGTGGATCCTGCTGGTCGCTGCTCTATGACGCCCGCATCCTCCCGTCTGCCGATTGGTCGTCGGCGACTGAATGGTCGCCGGCGTCAGAACGTGCGTCAAGGCGTCAGCGTCAGGACGCCGGAACGAGCGTCATGACGCCATTGCGCCTAAATTGGCGCCAAAACCCGGCCTATATTAAGCCTCTGGACATTGCTATCATTGCCCAAATATAGGTCTTACTTTGAGCATTCCGGGGTGTGATTATTGCTACTGATCTCTTGTGTACCGACTTCTGCCTGCCTTTTCGGATTGATTCTTCGCTGCCTGAACTGAACTTTGGCCTGGACTTCGACCATTCTCTCGTCTCATCCCTCTGTACCTTGATATTGGCTTGCTACCTGCCTCCTCCTTGGTCCACACTCCAACTGCGCCTTTGGGTCCTTACAGAGAGAACCATGGAGAGAGTTCTGAGCAAGCACAGGAACTGAACGGGTGCAGATAGGACAGGGGAGCAGTTAGCAAAGTCAATAAACAGGCCAGGTCAAACCAAATGGGCAATGCAGTACCAAGTCGGGCAACAGGAACAAGATCGTCCCTGTCGCACCCCCACTAAATCACCAGGGTAAGTCCTCATATAACTGCAATGCAATTATGCCTTCCCGTGGACTTTCTGCAGAATGTCCATGGTTTTGAATACTTTTCACCTGAAATGCCACAAGTTTGCTCATCACTAGTTTTAACCGACAGAGATAGGCAAAAACAACCTATTAATGCAAAGGGCAGAGTTTAGAAAGTTGCTTGGATACACTGTGATGGACTGGATATGTGCACAGATATACAGTATGACATTGTTGTAGATATGCAAAGGAAAAATTATCAAAGCATTTCCTATTATCTAGATTAACTTGCCTTTAAAATATCTAAATTTAGACATTAAAATAACATGAGTTGTGCCATTTAAATCCCAATATACAAAACAACATAGTTTCTTCAATCAACTGAATTATATTATAGCTTTCAATGTGTCTTAATTACTTATCCTTTATTAACCCAAGGCATACTGGGAGTAGGAGTTTATTAGGTTCAGTTAAATTGATTAACACCTTGTTTTACAGCAGCGCAATACATCACTGAACATACCAATGGGGATTTATAAAATACACATCCCCAAACTCTAAAAATGTATAACAATAACTTTGCAGCAAACTCCCTGAACAATTTTCTTTAACTACAGTCTTAATCTGTTGTTAATATTGGTTCTTAACACTGGTAAACAGTATTTACCAGTACCACAAGCTTAACTATATAAGCTCTTTGTTCTACTTAAGGTGGTCATATCCTCTTTCCGCTTGATTGACCCATGGGCCCTTTGGGAAGGGGACAGGACAGTGACATCACAGGGATGGGCATTGATGTCCCGAGGTGGGATGCATGACATCAGGGGTGGGATTGTGACATCAGGGGGTGGGACTATGATGCAATTGGCCATTCTCTGTGCCATAAAAGGTATGCCTGTCTGGATTTCCTAATTTGGAAAACCAGCCTGACAGTTTCGACCTAGACAAAACCAGGCTGTCTGGGTCAAAAACTGAATAAGTGGCAACCCGAACTGGCCTACATTATACGTAGAAAGACTAAGGGGCACATTCACTAACCGGCGAAAACTCTCCAGCGACCGCTTTGCAGCTATCGCCACACTTCACCAGATGAAAATTCGCTCAGACAATGCTAATTCACTAAAGTGCGGAGTTTCGTCGTGGGCGCTGAATGCTGGCGACTTTTCGCTAGCGTTAATTCGCCAATGCGAGCATTCATTTCTGCCTATCGCAAAGTCGGACTTGCACTCAGGTTATTTTTCACATGGCAGGAAATTTAAAGTTGAATGGACGTCTTTAGGTTATATGTTGCAGCAAATCCATTACATTTCCACTGTTAATTACACATGTCCAGGGAACCTTAATAAAGACAGTAGAGTTGTTATAATGCCCTACACATGAGCCCACTGTATAATTAATGTTCCATATGTTAGAAAATGTATGGGGGAAACCAGTTACCCAAAAAAAAATTTTAAGGACTTTTGCAGGCTATCACTCTGAAAAAAGGAAAAGATGTCAGCATTTTTTGAACTTTGATGCTTTTTCCACTAAAGAATATGACGTAAGTAAGAGAAGATTGAGGAAGATCTATGCACTCCAGTGCACTTCACCTGGTCTGAGCTGCCGAAGGCAAGTCTGGCGAAAGAGGTAACGTTCAGTAAAATCTGCATTTTAGTGAATTTGAAGCGTAACGTCCATTCGTCAGAGCGAATTGTTGCCTGGCTATAGACTGCGATTGAGTGCTAGCGTCTATCTCTGCAAATTGGCGCTAGTGAATTGGTGCATGCGCTCATTAGTAAATCGGCAATGTCCCTGCGGGTGGTAACACCGGCAGATTGTTGCCAGCGTTTGCCACTTCGCAAACCTGCCCCTAAATGTTTTAACCCAATGTCAGGTTTGGGAACACAGGTAGTAGCACTGGCCTAGCCACACGCCAGTCAATAGTCCAGCAAGCAAAAAGAGAGCTAATACCTTATATTGCTGCAAACAAGATGATCCCAAATTTATTCCATGGTGCTGAAGACACTTTACACAAATGTTTCAGGACCACATGGCCCTTCCTCACTGAGGTCGTGAAACGTTTGATCTTGTGTAAAGTGTCTTCAGCACCATGGAATAAATTTGGGATCACCCTGTTTGCAGCAATATAAGGTATTGGCTCTCTTTTTGCTTGCTACATGAAATGTTCTAACCTGCTTGTTTTCTAAAGCAACCAATATCCATAGTACAAGGATAGGTAGCCTATGAGTAAGTGCCGACCTCAGGCACAAAACACGTTAGGCTTTATACATGTCCTAATAAAGATTTTTTTACTTTCATAAAACTTTTTTCGGCTACTGCTTTATTACAGGATGACCTCTTACTACATTTGAATTCTTTGTATTTTCCCAAAAAATTGGCAAACCCTTGGACTGGGGGCTACCCTGGTAGGAGATCATCTTTCAATAATATTTTGCCTTTTTTTGATTTTGTATATTTCATTATTTATTTGCTTATTTTCCGATTCTGGACTTTATCCCAAAAAAATTGAGCTACACACCAGCACTTATATGGCCCCAGAATCCCTACCAACCAGCCCCATGGAAACACACAAGAGAACCATAAGTGATTTACTTTAAGCTATAATCAGCTACAGTAAACCCACAATTTTGCATTTTACGTTTTCCAGGAATTGACGCCATTTTTCATGCTCTGTTTCAGGCAAACTGTGTTTTTTTTCCTTTCTTGGATTTAATGGTTTCCCGGTTTTTCCGCTGTTTGGACAAGGTCCCTTGGGATACATAAAATCGGGGTTATACTGTACCAATAAAAAAAGAACAATATGATCATAAAATTCTAAATGAAAGGTAAAATATACTGTTGAAAACGTTTTAATAGCAGCATGACAGATCAAAACTTAGAATGTATATGGCTTCAAGTCTTGTCTCATGTCATGACCAAAGAGGATCCATATAGTAACTATGGCTAAGTTGCCTTTTTTTCTCAAATTAAAATTGGGTTATCCAGTGTTTCCACTGTTAGTCAGATAACCTTAGATAGTAGCCAAGGAGACGTATTTGCACTAAAAAGTTTCAGACAGCAATCTCTTGGTCAAAAATATAAATATTAAAAGCTGTATTATAATGTATTCTTTTTATACCATATTTGAATGTTTTATAAATGCGTCCCTGAAGGTCATCATATTTCATTGATGGCACACTTCAAGCATACGTGTTACATGCTATGATTTTGATGAACTGCTTACACTGTTTTCCTTCAAGTAACCTTGACTGTTGTAAATATCTTTTCGCTATAGTGGTTACAAATATAAACTTTATTTGGCTTTTAGTTGGATTTTTTTTCACAATTTCGGTATTTCTTCTTTAAAGTGGCATATGAGAATAGTGTGAAACTAAAATGAGCTTTCCGTGACTTATTTGCAGTAGGTCAGACTGAGAGTTACTCGACTCATAATAATATCATTGTGGTGTATTTATATATATGCAACCAAAAACACTACACACTAGACCATGTAATCATTTTAAAATATTTTTATGGGTATAGTAAAAAATGTTTCAGATTTATATAATGATATAAAATCACCAGTATTCTTTACTTAACACAGTGTTCCGTAAAGAGCAAGGAAAGTTAAACTAAAGAAGTAGCTGAAAATGCTGTACTTGTATACCAGCCCAAGGCAACCACAGCCCATAAGCAGTAAAGATCTGTGTGTCCAAAGATACCCCAGTAGCTCCCCATCTTCTTTTCTGCTGATTCACTGCACATGCTCTGTGCTGCTGTCACTTATTGAGCTTAGGGACCCACTCACAATATACAGTACACATAGAATATAAATGTCACACTATCAGGCTGATTAGTAAATAATACAGACAATTACTACATGGCAGCACAGAAACCTATGCAAGTAGCATCAGAATTTAATAATCAGCCCTGTAGCTTATATTACAGACAACCTCATTTTCTGCTTGATAATTTTCAACAACCCCTAAGCTTAGCTTCTCAACAGCTGCTCAGAGCCCACTGAGCATGTGAGTGTCGCAGACACTTTCCAAGATGGTGACCCCCTGTGATCATTGCTGCTATTGACAAGCTGAAACTTTAGTCTGGTGCAATAAGCTGAGTATATAAAATATGGCATTTTTAGCCATATTCATGTTTAGGGTTTAGTTCTCCTTTAAAAAAACAGGCAGCACAGTTTCTTAGTGAGATCAAGGCAGATGTGTGCTCAGCCCAAAACATATATAAATGTTCAATTAAGCAATATTCAGATTGTTGCTGTGATATGTTTGCTTAAATCGTATACATGTAAGTTGTGCTTTTAAAAACTCAAATGTATAAAATTTATTAGGGTTAGGGCTTTCTTTTAAAATTTGATTGTCAAACTTCGTCATCTAAAAACTGGCGAGTTCGTGTAAAAGTCATTGGGAGCCATCGGCGGTCGCAAATGTCAAACTATTTGGATTTTTAAATAAATCAGCAAAATTTGAGTTAAAACCTCTAACACTACACAATTTGAATGTTTATAAACTAGCCTTTATATGCGTGTCTAAATTATATCTATACTATATATATAACTATATGTCAGGAATATAATGATATCAATTAATCAACTTCAGAAATTGAGGATTTCCATAATTCACTAAATAATAAACAAAAGACTCTACTTTTCCTCTTGAATTGTATTGCCAATATGGGAAGCTGTCCCTTATGGTATTCTAGGTTGAGAAACCATAGCCAGTCCTCTCTAATAAATAGCCACAAGAGTGTGCAGCGCAGGACTTGGAATAAATGATTCTACTTAGCTTTGCGAGGAGACTGCCTGATGTGGTTTAAAACGTAGGAGTTAATATTTCATAGATGCATAAACCTCTCATTCAGGAACGGCAGTCTAAACTTTCACATATTTATATAGTTTTGAGGCAGATCAGGGCCTGTATATCTTGCGTTTCGTGCTTTCTCCTCACTGTCACTTCCGCATGATTCACAGTACGTCAGGCAGAGAGAAAATAATTGAAGGCAACAAGGGAGAGGAGATGAAGGTAAACTGCAAGTATTGCTTGCTTAGAGTTCATAACATATCTGAGCAATTTTATCTTTGCTTCTGAGCTATGAAATAGGAAAAAGGAATATAACACAGAAATAGGAATGATCATTTCATATAATAACAGTTTTACATTATAACATTAGTGGATTCATTGGTGCTGACATATTAGCAAAATACAGAGACTAAAGGCTATTTAAATGGGTATTGTTCCATGGATATAGAAATACCAGTATGTTTTTTTCATTAATATATTAGACCCACAAACAAATATTCTTCACTGATGCATTCATTTGTTTTTCTGCACCGGCGCTCATAAAGAAATAATAATTGTGTTGCAATTTTGTTGTTATTTTTATGGCACTAAAAACATTTATTAACATTATACAGGTAGGGGATCCCTTATCCAGGAACTCTTTATCCAGGTGGTACCTGATAGTAACTTAGTTGCATGAATACACATTGGTGCCAAAACAATCCTATTGGGTTTATTTAAGGGCCCATTTATTAAACCATGAAAAAAAATCCTTGACTTTTTAGAGATTTATCATACCCCAAAGCTGCTAAAAATATGAATCCGAAAATATGCCATCTCAAACCTGTCGAGATCATGAAGAAGTCAATGCCTAATGTCCCTGAAGTTGTTTCTTGGCAATGTAATTTCCACTTGAAAATCTAAAAAAGTCAGGGTTATAGACCGATAATCCGAAAAAAAAAGTTTGGTTGGTTTTCGCTGCGAAAACTTGATAAAATCGAAAGTATATTAGAGATAGGTTTCTTTTCATTAAAGAAAGTAAAAATGGGATTTTATTTTTTTGCCTTAACATGCCCTTTAATTCACTTTTATAACCACTCAATGAATTGCACGTGTAGGTGGTTTTATAGACTGCTTTTATGGAATCATGGGGGATTCTTGAACACTTATTAATTATTCTTTGTCAATTCTGTCGTATGCAACATTGTTCCTTTCATTCAGAGCAATGAGATCAAGCAAAAAAAAAAAAAGGAAACTTTACATGTTTTATTTAATGGGGGGGAAAAAACTGTTTGGTTCGGTATATTTTATACATTGGCTTTAATATAACCTCACATATATCAAGCTATAAAGGCAGCAAGCTGATACAATAACACATAGGGGCCGATTCACTAAATTCGAGTGAAGGATTCGATTGAAAAAAACTTCGAATTTCGAAGTTTTTTTTGGGTACTTCGACCATCGAATTGGTTAAATTCGTTAGAATTCGATCGAAATCGAACGATTCGAAGTAAAAATCGTTCGACTATTCGACCATTCGATAGTCGAAGTACTTTCCCTTTAAAAAAAACTTCGACCCCCTACTTCGGCAGCTAAAAGCTACCGAAGTCAATGTTAGCCTATGGGGAAGGTCCCCATAGGCTTGCTAAGCTTTTTTTGATTGAAGGATTTTCGTTCGATCGTTGGATTAAAATCCTTCGAATCGTTCGATTCGAAGGATTTAATCGTTCGATCGAACGTTTAGCGCTAAATCCTTCGACTCGATATTCGAAGTCGAAGGATTTCAATTCGAGGGTCGAATTTCGAAGTATTTTTAACTTCGAAATTCGACCCTTAGTGAATCTGCCCCCTACTGTTCCCAACTGAAAACATAGTCAGGTAACCTTATTGACAAGCAAACAGTAATACATCACCGACATAACTGATAATCAGCCTCTATTGATCTTTTAATTTAAGAACATTTTCCATGTGACCAAAGAGAATACGGAGTGGTTCTAAGGTATATGCTAATCTGGTGTGATATGAAAAGTGAAGATGTGACTTATGGTTTGTGACATTAATTACAAAAGAGGTTCCTGACAACTTAGATTATAAAATGAGCATGATGCTAACACAATACATGAAACGTTTGGACACTGCAAGCCGACCAAAAGCCTGCAAATATAAGATCATTTGACATCCTTCAAAAACTATTAAGTATGAATTTACAGGGCTGTGCAAGTGCATTCTTTTCTCTTACACCCGGAATAAAAGGGGCCAAGAAGTGCAGGAGGTCTCTGACCCCATCCGGGGCAGGTGTAGCTGGGAGGCGTCACCCCTTAATTCGTGCCACCCTGGCCTTGCCACAAATCCATGGCTGTTTGTGAACCCATTGCCACTGGAACGTATCAAACAATGCACTATGCTAGTTTCATAGTTCTTAGCAGCTACTTTTGATTTATACTGAATGCTGTGCCCATGTTTACTTTTCCTGTCCCTTGCAGTTTCCCTACAACATTTGTCAGGGATGTGTAGCGTTTGAGTTCATTTGTGAGCAGAAATCAGCACTGTATTTATGGTGGAGGGCAGTGGGAGGCAATCAAGTTTTTGAAGGTTATGCTTAGCTTTTTCAAATTCGGAAAACCATCGACAATAATAACATTTTAATACATCTGCCTCTAAAAGTACACCCCCTCTCCTTCTCCTTGTTTGTATTCCTCTATAGTGTGCTTACTCTTGCCAAGAGGTGCTGCATCTCATTTGGCAACATTTTTATTTTTAGACATCAATCTTTAATGGGGTGGGTCACCTTTAAGGCAACTTTTATTATGTTATAGAATGGCAAATTCTAAGCAACTTTTCAATAAGTTTTCATAATATTTTTTTTTTTTATAGTTTAAAGGACATATTTATCAAGGGTCGAAATGAATTCAAGGGAATTTTCAAAAGTAAAAAAATTGAAATTCAATGTAATTTTTTGGATACTTCGACCATCGAATAGGATACTATGACTTCAAATTTACTTCGAATTCGATTCGAAGTAAAATAGTTTGAATATTCGAATATTCTAATATATTCGATGATCAAAGTACTGTCTTTGACTTCAATAGTTAGCCAAATTAAACCTGCCTAAAATCGTTCAATCGATCGCTGAAATCGTTCGATCGAACGATTTTACTTTTGACCGCAAAATGGTCAAATTCGGTAAAAAAAACTTCGACTTCGATATGTGAAGTCGAAGTATAGCCATTCGATGGTCGAATTTCGAAGTATATTTCACTTTTGATAATTCGACCTTTGATAATTCTGCCCCCAATAGTTATTTGCCTTTTCCTTCTGACTCTTTGCAGCTTTCAAATGGGCGTCGCTGACTCCCTTCTAAAAAGCAAATGAACTGTAAGGCTACACATGTATTGTTATTGTTACTTTTTATTACTCATTAAACAGCTCCTCTCCTATTCATATTCCAGTCCCTCATTCAAATCTACAGATGCAGCCACTTTGGTTTGTCTGTTTGACACAGAATAACTAAACACAGATATCCCATTTATCTCATTTAACACAGAAAACTGCGTCACAACATCCCATCTAATTAAAGCATTCACCATTGTGAACAATGGAGCTTTGGTATGCTAATGAAAAGGTTAAATGCATTAAATGAGTTAAGATGACTTAAGATAACACAGTTTCTTCAATTACCCCTGAGTCATGACGCATTTAACTCACAAATCCAAGTGGCTTCATCTGTATGCATGGTTGCTAGGGTAATTTGGAGCCTAGCAACCAGATTGTTTAAGTTGTAAACTGTAGAGTTGCTGAATAAAAAGCTAAATGACTCAAAATCCACAAATAATAAAAAATGAAAACCAATTGCAAATTGTCTGAGGATAGTGATGGGCGAATTTGCGCCTTTTCGCTTCACGGAAAAATTAGTGAATTTCCCGCGAAATTCACGAAACTGTGTCCATTTTTGATGCCAGCATCCGTTTTTTTGACCCCGGTGGCTGTTTTTGACGCCGGATGTCTGTTTTTTTCTACGCCAATGACAATTTTTCTTTGCGTTTCGCGAATTTATTCGCTGGCGGCGAATCGCTCAAATTCGGAGCGAATTCACGCCTGGCGAATAAATTCGCCCATCACTTTCTGAGAATATCCCTCTCTACATCATACTAAAATTTATTTCAAAGGTGAACAACCCCTTTAAGATAACTAACCTTTTTCCAGCACACATAAATTAATTTCAGACATGTATATAAAGTTTATTTGTACAGAGCAATAGATATTATCAAAATGTTAAAACAACTATATATGAAGGAGCAAGCTGAACTTATAAAGTAACTGAAGTCCATAAGTAATGAGATAAATTGAAGGATGTGTCTGCCTCTAAGATATTATTTTCTTATATACATATAAATATTCGGTAATAAAGACATATATCAAACAATAGCCTATGTCTAGATACCTGAGTAGAAAATGAAGTACAGGTTTGGGACCTGTTGTCCAGAATTCTTGGGACCTGGGGGTTTCTGGATAATGGATCTTTCCTAAATTTGGATCTTCATAACTTAAATTTACTAAATAATCTAGTCTAAATAATCTAGTCTATTAGATAATCATGTAACACTAAATAAACCCAATAGACTGGTTTTGCTTCCAATAAGGATTAATTATATCTTAGTTTGGATCAAGTACAAGCTACTGTTTTATTATTACAGAGAAAAAGGAAATCCTTTTTAAAATGTTGGATTATTATGGAGTCTATGGGAAGCAAACTTTCCATAATTTGGAGCTTTCTGCATAATGGGTTTCCGGATACCTTTACTACAATGATTGCATAGAGCAGAAACTTCCTTTAAAGATTCCTTTAAATCACTGATCAATGGGTTTGTATAGTATAGTGTATATAATGCAAATGAAGTGTAAATTATTGAACTTTAGTATGCTTTGCAACAATTTACTTCTTGGTATATTAATGGGGTTAGTGAGGTGTCTTAGAAGTGGTGCTATTAATATTGATCACAGCCATTACCAAGAAATGTATTTAAAGCAGCTAAACTACATGGAATCGCTATAATGTCATAACATTTGCTACTTAAGCTATATACATTGTGATTATACAGATCAAACAAGTTTCACTGAATTATCTAGCTCAAACACCAGATGCATCACAAATTCTGCTACATCTGGTCATTAAAAGATCTATGTCATGTTTGTGTGTGTGTCTTACACTGGAGTAAACCAAGACCTCCCATGGAACGCATATATATATGGGATCCATTATCTGGAACTTGTTATGCAAAGATTACAGCATGGCTGTCTCCCATAGACTCCATTTCAATCAAAATCATTTAAAATGATTTCCGTTTTCTCTGTAATAATAAAACATTAACTTGTTCTTGTATTTTAAGTAGACTTAAGAAAAATAAAAAACAGAAAGATCCCTTATCTGGAAAACCCCAAGTCCTGAGCATTCTGAATAACAGGTTCCATGCCTGTATCTGTTGAGATGTCAAATTCATGCAAAGCTACTGAATATAGTGAGTCATCAAGAATGGGTTGACTTGAAACCATGTTTGCCTGTTTAATCACGATGACCGTGAAAGTTTTGAATTAATGGAATAATACAAGGCAAGGGTCCCCAAATTCTTATACCCGTGAGCCACATTCATATATAGTAAAAAGTTGGGGAGCAACACAAGCATGAAAAAAAGTCACTGGGGGTTCCAAATGAGGGCTTTGAACAGTTACAGTATTTGGTAGCCCCTATGTGGACTGGTAACCTGCACGAGACTCTGTTTGGCAGTACATCTGGTTTTTATGCACCAAAACTTGCCTCCAAGACAGGAATTCAAAATTAAGATGCTGCTTTGAGGTCACTGGGAGCATCAGCCAATGAGTGTGGGAGTATCACAAGCCACTGGTTGGGGACCACTGATATAAAGGAACAGTATTGCCAGACTCAGATTTCCGATAAAATGGTCTGTCACTTGGTGCACCAGGTGTGTGATTTAAATTTGCACATGACTTTGCTAACTAAAAAGGACCAAAGTCAGTATAATAGTGTGCAAATGGTGTTGGCAGGTGAAGCTAGGTTAGCAGAGTTTTTCAGACAATGCTAAAGCAATCTGTGCTCCTTTGATGAAATAACACCAGCACAACACACTTTTGTTTGTAACTAATGCGCTTTTCTGTGCTCAAGGAACAAATTTCATTCCCGGGAACGCTGTTCTCATTTTAATCTATCCCCAGGGGTGATATAATAGTAATGGAGTGAAAAATTACACGCAGCTCAATTTCAAGTTCCCATTCTTAGCAAAAATAGGAGTCGCAGCTCAATTTCAAGTATTCATTCTCAGCTTTATGCTTTACTATCCTGTTACAGTTGTCAGTACATCCGGAATGAGGTTACAAATTGTTTGAGCGGCTCTTGGCAGCAGTGGGAGTTGGCTTCTAGGTAACATGAGGGATGCTTTATTTTAAACAGGTTTAATCAAGGGCATATGTTTATACACTCATGTCATGTCTGTACTTAACCTATGGGTTAAGTGCCGGGTTCCCACGGAAGCATGCATCAATAGGCGCATCAGACTTGCGACAAAATTGCATGCTAATAGCATCTGGGTGAGAATATATGCAATCCTCTCTAATTGCTTTAATGCACTGGGTGCAATTGCAGCAGATGCAACTTCCTATGCGGCCGCAATTTGTCGTATATATCTCTAGGATTTTTTCCATTTTAGATTTGCAGAACTTTAAATATAAAATCTATGTTCGCTGTTTGTGAGCTGGTTAGCGTTGCATAGTAGGAGGGCCAGCCATGGATTAGATACAATGTCAATAGCTAGAATTAAATTTTTGGTTCTAAATACCTGACCACAATTGTTTTATAATAGGGCACTTCCCCCACAGAGATTGGTCTGTTATTCGGAACCAAGTTTTTAAATGGGCGAGATACCAGTCACGGTGTCAGCATCTTGCTTTATACTTTATATATACAACCCAACCCAAAATACGCAAAACGGCAAATTTTCGAGGGCGTTTCGCAAATTTATTCGCTGCCAGCAAATTGCGCAAATTTGCAGCGAATTCGTGCCTGCCGAATAAATTTGCCCATCACTATTCACCTCCTAGCCATAAGAAACTGCCATTACTTGCCCATAAGTGTAATAGAGCTGAGCCTGAATGGTAGAACAGCCAATGGTAAGTCAATAATAAAAATGGCAGTGGTACATTACAAAGAATTTTATGCTTCTCTGCTAAGGAGCAGTATACACCTAAAAACACCTTTGCTAAAAATTTGTTGAAACTACATTCTGCCTATTGTTTTAAATATAAAAAAAGTATTATATTTTATATTTTTGATATAAAGCATTACTTGGGTTATTTTCACTGAACCTATCCAGCAGGTCAATGCTTTCAGTGTTCCCTATCTACCTTTGAACAAACAAACCTCTCCCTTCTTTAAAGGACCAGTAACAGAAAAAAAGTTTGTTTCTACATAACGAAAAAAAAACACCAAGATACATTTAACTTTAAATTCGCAAAGTCTTTATTAAGAAATAACTTACCGATACTCCGCTTGCGCTCCTCTTCAGAAAAGGTGACAGGGTGACGATCCATCGTGCAGCGCTCGATTTCTCCTCCCTGGCTATCTCCTACAGAAGGCAGGTAGGAGAAATCGAGCGACGCACTATGGATCGTCGCCCTGTTGTCTTTTCCGAAGAGGAGCGCAAGCAGAGTATCGGTAAGTTATTTCTTAATAAAAACTTTGATGTTAAATGTGTCTTGGTGGTTTTTTTTTCGTTATGTACAAATTATTTTTTTTAATACAAAATGTTTGTGGTACTGGTCCTTTAAGCAGCAGTCTTTAAGCAGCTCATTATCAGGGGCTTCTCAGTGTACTGATAATTTGTTTTAACAGCTCCTTTGAAGTGCTTCTGAAACAAGAAGCAACAGGCAGTACTAAAGTGAAACTGGTTTCATATTCTTGTTTAGTGCCAGAAATAATAACAGAAACCATGGATAGTTCATAGTTAAAACAATTGGCAAAATGCATGTTCAGCACAAGCCTTATTCATTAAGCTCATGTTGACAAGATGTGTATCCAGTGCTTTTATTCAGCATGGGACAAAAGAAATCCTACATTCTATGTATAAAACACATTGTTTTGTACCTGGTGCAACTATGACATTGTATTATATGCACATTATAGCCATTACTCACATAGCGTAGGTTCTGAGATACTCTGTACCTTTAACAGCAGTAGATCCTCTTATGTAAATTTATATGTGAGACATACAGTACCAGGAAACACTTTATAAAATAACCATGTCAGCAAAAATAGTGTAGGAGAATTATCAGGAATGATTATGTTTCCAATGTCTGTAGCAGTATGATATTAAATATTTAATGGAAGAACAAATACCCTACAAAAGGTTATTAAAAGGACAGTAAAATGCCAATGTCCAGACATGTTCCTGTAAACAGTTCTGTCATTAACGGACTTGAGTGGCTGCCATGTAAAATAGGTCTGGTCTAAACTCTCATCTGTGATAACTTTAAAGGGATACTGTCATGGGAAAACATGTTTTTTTCAAAACACATCAGTTAATAGTGCTGCTCCAGCTGAATTCTGCACTGAAATCCATTTCTCAAAAGAGCAAACAGATTTTTTTATATTCAATTTTGAAATCTGTCATGGGGCTAGACATATTGTCAGTTTCCCAGCTGCCCCAGCCATGTGACTTATGCCTGCACTTTAGGATGGAACTACTTCCTGGCAGGCTGTTATTTCTCCTACTTAAGTTAACTGAATCAGTCTCAGTGGGACTTGGCTTTTACTATTGAGTGCTGTTCTTAGATCTTCCAGGGAGCTGTTATCTTGTGTTAGGGAGCTGCTATCTGGTTACCTTCCCATTGTTCTGTTGTTAGGCTGCTGGGGGGGGGAAGGGAGGGGTGATATCACTCCAACTTGCAGTACAGCAGTAAGGAGTGACTGAAGTTTATCAGAGCACATGACTGGGGGCTGCTGGGAAACTGGCAATATGCTTTGTCAAGGGTTGGGCATAAGTGGAAACGGCTTCCTTTGCACAGGACAATATTGTATGAACTGCATAATCGAATATACACACTTTCTTCAACTAATGATGCATTCAGAGTCAGAATAGGTCGGACCCAGGACCACTCCTGTGGAAATGTAGGTACTGCCCATTACCCCTGATCTCAGCCGCATGGAGAAAGTTACAGGTACACGTTGAGCGCACGGGGGGGGGGGATTGAGTATCGAGTGCCTTGGAGGAGTTGCCAACTAGTGTGGGGGTCTCTGAGGTAGAACCCCCAGTGGGCTCCACGGTGATATTGGTTTCATATGGACACTCTTAAGGACCAGGTGCTTTCAACATTTTGAAGTTTAAATTCAATTTAAAAAGCAAAAACTATGGCCAAGTATTGTGCGAATGTGACCATATTTGCAATATGATGTTGAGTGCAGTGTTAACAGTTAAGGAACTTGTTACGTGAAGACAAAAGCAAGTGGATCGCATTTTGCCGTTCATTTTCAAGCAAGCCGAATAATTGCAACAAAAATGTGATTATCAGCTTGCTGGACATATTCTTCCCACTGACTTCCATGGCATCTCTGCAGACTTATGTTTTATCATTGTTATTTTTTTACTTTCTTTAAGTTTTTTTCTTTGCTAAATCTTGTGGTAAAATAAATTGGATGAAAATATTTTTTTTGCAAATTTTTTTAATTAAAAAAAAAAGATTTTTTTTTGTCATGATCTTGTAATTTCCTAATGATGGATTTTCGTATAAGAGAGTAGCAACCCAGAGGGAGTAGTAAACACATTTAATAAATACACTTATGTTTTCTATTTAAAGGTATCCGTCAGTCTAAATTCTTACAAACATGCCTTGTGATTAAACTTATCTGGCAATAATAAAACAATGCAATCATTTGTCTGTTATGTATTTTTGTTGTATTTTTTGTTTTATAGAAATGTATTAACGTGTTGTGCTTTACAAAAAAAAACCTCTCTGCTTCCTGGTAAACAATATGTAGATGTTCTTTATCTGTTAGGAGTGAGGGAAAACACCAATCAATCACTGATTTAGCCACACATCAAAATGTCATTCCCAGGCTGTAGGCAATACAGTAAAGCCTTTCAAAAAGAATTTGAAATGTGCAATACTGAAATCTGGCTCCTATTTAAAAATCCATTGAAATTCAGGACAAATGAATAAGCAACTCTGCTATGGCGATTAAGAAACTTTAAATCCTGAAGTGAAACCTACAATTAAAGTTGGTAAAGTGTTAATGTGAAAAAGCATGGTAGATCAACTAGTCTTAAAGGAGAACTCATCCCCCCCTACTAATAAAAACCCCTACCCAGTACCCTATATAGTCCCCCTCCCACATAGGTGATAACACCTATAAGTGCCCCTATGCTTTCCTCGCATTTAGGTGCAGAGTAAGTGCAGCGGAGCTAGTGGACATCATCTTCTGGTTCTTCGGACCTCTTCAGGAAGTAAGCACCGAATTGAGCATGAGCAGTTGGAGCAGTCTTTCAGTTCGTAGCAACTGCAGATGCACCAGAAGTGATGGAAATTCTCAAAGTGAAAGAAGAGGAATGAACATGGTGCCCATGAGCTCCATATCACAAGGTGGGGGGAGGGGACTATGTACGGTGTTAGGTAGGGGTTTGTATTAAGTGGAGGTTGAGTTCTCCTTTAATATAGCACAGGTGTAGGTGGAATGTAATCCAGAGGTATAGATGGAGTATACTGGAATAGGCATGGTCCATTGCTAGTTTACCCTATATCCCTTTCAGATAATACAGTTTAACACCATCCGAACAGTGCTGCTGTTCATTTCAGTAGACTGGTAACATATTTAGAAAATTACACGTGTAGGGGCTGATTGGTGAAAATAGCTTGGCACATTGTCCCCATTGACTTCTATGTTAGTCACTTGGACACTATTGGTGCCTACGCTGTAAGGTGCCAGGTAACTATCGTTCAGAAATGTGGTGTGGCTTTCAGAAATTATACATCATTCCCTTTATGATAGAGGGTTGGGACAGGACGGGCATCTAACCTCCATCCTTCCACCCTGGAAAGCTGAAAGGGCTCTTGGGATTACCAGCTCAACTCTCTGTGGATGTATATATATCCAAAACTGGTCCTGACTGTTCAATAAAGATAAGACAATAAGACGCACCTTTTTGAAATACCCTCAGCATGAAGGAATGATAACGATATTGGTCATGTAATGAGCTGAAACAATAAAAGCACTGCCAATATAGTGCACGTGGTCTTAAAGTATTCATGGAGGAATGAATAACAGTCTAATTATGAATTACAGCAAATTTAGAACATTTGTTTTATCTACATACAAACAGGAAACGGTTGGAATTTTTGCATTAGGGTTTCCATTAACATGAATACTTCTCTGCAATAATTTACAAGTGAATATTTAATAAAGCCCCTGAAAGCATTAGAGAACTTTAGAGTATTTCACTTAGCTGATATTGCCTGACTTATCAGCAAATGTAAATTTGATGCAATTATTTTCTTAATGTTAGGGCACTGCTGTGTTGCTCTAGATCTGTCAATACTGGAAACTGAGAACTGGACAAATGGAGTATGGAGTTTTAGCATTGCCCTGGAACAATCCAGCTTCAACTAATGACACAATCTAGGTTGTGGTCATAGAGGTAAAATATAGGAAGGGAGGCTCCCAACAGACACTTATCTAACAACAATCAAGTCCTCGTTTAGTATTAGGCATGTCTGTAGGCAAAAAAACGATACCTTAAAATGTGCATAGAACTTTGGCTTATTTTTTCTTATACCTAGCATTATACACCTCCACCTTACTTAATATGTCACAATATAAGGTTTAATAGTAATCAATACAGATAATTATTACATGGCAGAACAGAAACCAATGCAACTGGCATCAGAATTTAATAATCAATCAGCCCTGTAGCTTCAGTTTATATTACAGGCCAACCTTATATTTTTATTGCTAATTTGTGACAACTCCTCAGCTTAGCTTCTCAACAGCTGCTCAGAGCCCACTGAGCATGTGAGTGTCGCAGACACTTTTCAAGATGGTGACCCCCTGTGACAAGTTTGAAGTCCTGGATTATTGCTGCTATTGAGAATCTGAAACTTTAGGCTGGTGCAATAAGTACATTATAAATAAATCCCCCCATCACTATTTAGTTCTCCATTAAGGTTGGTGTAATTAGGCTGAGTTTGTTGAGCAGAATGCTGCATTGTGCGGAGAAAACATGGATGGTTTGCACTTGGGTCACTGGACCCACTAACCGCAGTTAGAACAACCTATGCATCACAATAACAGTTTCTTGTTTCCGTTACGTTTATGATGGGTTCTGGTCTAATTTAAAAGAAAAAAAAAATGTTAGAAACAAAGAAAAATGATCAGACACAGAGTCAGGCGTAGACTAAAAGTTGAGTATTAATTAACACGTGAGTAGGTGTGCAGTCTTAAGCTTTTCCAGCTATAATAACTACAACAGAAGTATGTAAGGCTGTATATCTTACTCATGTGTTAATAAATATTCAGTATTATTTTATCCCTGGTTACATGGGATTTCGAGGGCTCATAGTTCTTTGTTCCTGGTTATCACCCATTGCTGAGGGTCTAGAGCAGTGATCCCCAACCAGTGGCTCATAAGCAACATGTTGCTCACCAACCCATTGGATGTCTCTCCCATTGGCCTCAATTAAGTAAGGTAAGTTTTGATTGCATAAAAACCAGGTGTACGGCCAAATAGAGTCTCCTGTAGGCTTCCAGTCCACATAGGGGCTGCCATTCACAACACTTATTTTGCACCACCCAGGAATGTTTTTCATGCCTGCATTGCTCCTCAACTCTTTTTCATCGGAATGTAGCTCACAAGTAAAGGTTGGGGACCCACAGTCTAGAGCATGGGTGTCTGGCTCCATGTGAACGTTGGTGAGCTACTGACTTATATACAGCACCAACATCCTTCTCTTGGCTAATTCATAAATGTTGGCAGAGAAGACGATGTACTATAGTCTCTTCAAACAGACTACTGACCAAGTGTTTGTTTGCAAACTCTATTATTTAAATAGCTTACTGCTATCTGTTGGATGATGGAGTGAAAAATAGGAAAATCAGACATTATTAAATAAAGGAACCGTGAGCATTCCAACGTTTAACGTAATAAATTATGCTTTCAGATCACTTTGCCAGGTTGGGAAATTAATCTACACATAACAAGGGCAATCAGTTCTTGGTGACCTGTGATTAGGGGAAACATCACGGCAACCTTTAGATTGATGCATAATCTCCACTGAATACCTTTGTAGGAAAGTAAAAAAAGCTACAGTATATGGAATAACAGTATTAATCAGAAGAGGTGATTACAGCATATGTAAAACAAACTTGCATACAGAGATTTTAAGTGTTTCATTGAGGTTAGCTTCACCCACATTTTGTTCCCTTTCTTCCCTATGTATTCAAAGTAAAATGGTCACGGGGGGTGTCAGTGGGCCATGCAGCAAATAGGAAATGTTCTCTGAGAGATGCCGTCCAATCACTTAACTTGATGAACTCTCTGTCTTGAGAGCAACTTCTGTGTAACTATGTAAACAGTAAAAATCATCAGTTAATTATAATCATCAATCACATCCAAGGTGACACCATAGTTCAGAGCATGGAAAGAATAATGTAGATTAATTCAAGGCAAGTTCCCTTTCAGAAGAAGCCTTGTGATTTGTGACCTACAGTGTTAGTTGGCCTCTGGCATTTATTTGTAAACTGGCTCCTTTAGCTTTAGTAATATTTCATCTCACTCTGAATATAGTCCTAGATTTACTATATATCAGAATATACAGTATGTATTATTTAACATAGCAGAACAGAGAAAATGTTATTATAATATATTATCTTGAATATTTGTCCTTTCAGGGTGCACAGGAGCTAAATATACTGGATTTGATGTACAGATACAGTATTACATATTTATCCCATGAGAAATACTTTTTAGAACCCAATAACTTTCCTGTTTGCCACTTGTTTCTGGGGCTAGTTTAAAGGCAGGACAGAAAGGATGGTTCCCTTGGGCAAAACGGTAGACAAACTGTATTGTACAGGTATGGATTGGAGAAAAGCTGATGTCATTCCAATATTTAAAAAGGGAATACGATCTCAGCCTGGAAATTATAGGCCAGTCATTTTGACATCTGTGGTGGGCAAATTATTTGAAGGCTTGTTAAGGGATCACATTCAAAATTTTGTCCTAGTGAATGACATTATGAGCAGCAATCAGCATGGCTTTATGAAGGATAGGTCACGTCAGACAAATTTTATTGCTGTTTATGATGAGGTAAGTAAGATGCTGGACAGTGGGGGGGCAGTAGATGTGATCTATTTAGATTTTGCCAAATCATTTGATACCCCACAAACAACCGTTCTCTAAACTAAGGTCTGTTGGGCTTAATAAAGTCGTTTGCACATGAATAGGAAACTGGCTACAGGATCTGGTACAAAGGATGGTTGTTAATGGTACATTCTCTGCTTGGAGTAAGGTTCTTAGTGGGGTCCCTCAGGGTATTGGGTCCACTTTTATTTAACTTGTACATTAAAGGAGAAGGAAAGCTAGCAAAGCAGTTTATTGCCAATAGATTAGCCACAATAGTGCAAACTATAACACTATATTTATTCTGCAGAATGCTTTACCATACCTGATTAAACAGCTCTAGAAGCTCTCTCTGTTTGTTAAGGATAGCAGCTGCCATATTTTCTTGGTGTGACATCACTTCCTGCCTGAGTTTCCCTGCTCACTCATAGCTCTGGGCTCAGATTACAGCAGGGAGGGGAGGAGGAAGGGGGAGAGGAGCAAACTGAGCATGCTCAAGCCCTAGCCCTGGAGGTTTAAGATGAAAACAGGAAGTCTGATACAGAAGCCCATGTACACACAATAGAAGGAAAGAAATTTGGTGTTTCTTTGACAGAGCAATATTACTTTGAGGGTTACTGGTGTATTTATATAGACCTTTCTGATAAAACTTACTTAATTGTAACCTTTCCTTCTCCTTTAATGACTTAGGGGATGGTATTGTTTGTAATGTATCAGTGTTTGCAGATGACACAAAACTATCCAGTCTAATTAATTCCATCCAGGATCTGGCATCCTTGCAACATGATCTTGACAAATCTGGGCAGCTAAGTGGCAAATGAGATTCAATATTGATAAATGTAAAGTCATGCACCTGGGATGTAAAAATATCCAAGCCACTTATACCCTTAATGGAACTGCACTAGATTCACTGGAGGAGGGGGTCATTCTTCCACTATATAGAGCACTTGTAAGACCCCATCTAGAATATGCCGCACAGTTTTGGTCTCCATCACTCAAACAGGACATTATTGTATTAGAGAGGGTACAGAGAAGGGCAACTAAGCTGGTAAAAGTTATGGAAAATCTTAGCTATGAGGAAAGACTGGCCAAATTGGGGATGTTCACGCTGGAGAAGAGGCGCTTAAGGGGACATATGATCACTATGTATAAATATATAATGGGGTCATATAATAATCTCTCTAATGCTTTATTTACCAGTAGGTCTTTCCAGCTGACATGAGGTCACCCATTCCGATTAGAAGAAAAGAGGTTCCGCCTAAATATTCAGCAGGGATTTACAGCGAGAGCTGTGAAAATGTGGAATTCTCTCCCTGAATCAGTTGTACAGGCTGATATATTAGATAGCTTTAAGAAGGGGTTGGATGGCTTTTTAGCAAGTGAGGGAATACAGGGTTATGGAAGATAGCTCATAGTCCAAGTGGATCCAGGGACTAGTCCGAATAATGATTCATTATATCTTAGTTTGGATTAAGTACAAGATACTGTTTTATTATTAAAGAGAAAAAGCAAATAATTTTTAAAGATGTGGGTTATTTGATCATAATAGAGTTTATGGGAGACAGTCTTTCCATAATTTGTAACTTTGGATAATGGGTTTCCAGATAACAGATTACGTACCTGCAAAACAATTAACTTTAAACCCACTGAATATTTTAAATTAACGTATGTTGGAAACTTGTTTAAAATTATGCAAAAACTGTTTTTGGGTAAAGATTCCCTTCACAACATGTATAATAGATGTTTTTCTCTGCAAAGATTTTTTTCACCAATAAGTAAATAAAAAGGCATACAGTACTCTTGTGCTTACATGAAAAGACATAACTGGAATAGATAGAGATTCAATTAACAACTTTTTAAATTTGCTCCATCACATTAAAAAAAGATATATTTATATAAAGCTTTCAAAGGTTGAGTCAGGCTACTAACCCAACCAATCAGCGGGTAGACTAGTGATGTACAGGTTAGGAAAAACTCAACAAACACCAGGTCCTAACCCGCAAAATGTTGCCATAGTAGGACCCGCTACCAACTCATATTGGTATCCTCTTGCTCTGTACACTATTTTTGTACACGCGTCTGATTCAAAGGCAGGGGATATCCATGAGCAGTGGAGGAGTCTACTTCTGACCCACACCCGACCATTACTCGCAATGGTTGGCCAAAGTTCAAATTGAATGTGCCCAATCGGTGGTCAACCAAGGGGTCATCTTGGGTTTTGGGTCACCGCACACAATACTAACTCAAACAACTATAACCCTGTTAATTTTTGGGAGAGGCCAAGCCTATCTAAACTTTTATAATCCTCTTCCAATGGTTAACAAAATGGCTTAATGTGTTTTAGCACTATTGTAACTGGGAGATCTTAAATGTGACATACAATGTTTGCCCTACAGCAGTTGGCATTGGTAAATTCCCTGCTTGAGTATTGTATGCATTATGGTCTGTTATTAGCATAAAATATGATGCCGACAAACTTGAAATCATTAATACTGTTGAATACCAGTAATCATCTCCCTTTAATAGCTTTAATTAGTAATGATTTGTTGGCTCTAATGAAACTGAAGTCAATAAATATGGTGTTTTATTTGTTACGCTGACAATGCTCAACACTCCTGAAATTAGCATACATGAAATCTGTAAATGCAACGTAATGTAAATGTATATATTGCATAGGTAAACTGCTTCAACTCTTTGACACGATGGATGATCAGGCAGGGAAATAGCAGAGGGGGTGCAATGTGGATCAATATAAGGCTAATCAACCAGGTTATACGATCAAGACTGGGAACTACCCAGGGATTGAATTGGATTCAGGAATAATGCTAAATAGCAAGTTTGGAAGCACTCAGTGCCAGACAGCTCCTGCAAAGGCTAACAAAAGATAGGCATAAAAAAATAACCCAAAGATTGGATCATTATATACAGCTTGTTCATATAATTCTTTAGGCTTATTTCATTTTTTTAACTCTGTCTCAGCTTCCAGCCTCCTAAGTTCATTATTTTTATTGAAACATTGCTATCCCAAATAACACTATGGGGCCGATTCACTAACTTCGAGTGAATGATTCGAAGTAAAAAAACTTCGAATTTCGAAGTGTTTTTTGGGCTACTTCGACCATCGAATGGGCTACTTCAACCTTCGACTACGACTATCGAAGGATTCGAACTAAAAATCGTTCGACTATTCGACCATTCGATAGTCGAAGTACTGTCTCTTTAAAAAAAAATTTGACCCCCTAGTTCGGCAGATAAAAGCTACCGAAGTCAATGTTAGCCTATGGGGAAGGTCCCCATAGGCTTGCCTAAGTTTTTTTGATCGAAGGATATTCCTTCGATCGTTGGATTAAAATCCTTCGAATCGTTCGATTCGAAGGATTTAATCGTTCGATCGAAGGATTATTCCTTCGATCGTTCGATCGAATTTTCTGCGCTAAATCCTTCGACTTCGATATTCGAAGTCGAAGGATTTCAATTCCTAGTCGAATATCGAGGGTTAATTAACCCTCGATATTCGACTCTTGGTGAATCGGCCCCTATAATTTTTGTTAAGGTTCACTCTCCTCAGTTGATTTTTATTCTCCTTTAACACTTTGGGGGTTATTTACTAAACCTTGAATGTACCTAGTTAGGCTTTTTGGGGCAAAAGCTTCAATTTTTCATGGGGAAAAAAAATTTCTGCTAAAACCAGAGTCTGAAAAGTTCTCGTGGTTTGCGATGGGTTTAGCCCCAAAATCTGAAAAACTTGGGGTTTTCAGGCAAAAACCTGAATAAATCGAGCGATTTTGGAATAAAGTCCGAAAAAATCAGACGATTTGGGTATTCGTTCGATTTTATCAGGGTTTTTCCAATCTGATTAATTTGAGTTTTTAAATTAATAAATATGGTCAAATCAGGAATGGGAGTTTGCCCCTGTTTTTTTTATGAAAATAACCTGTCTATGATTGGTCCTCAGTTTAATATTATCTAATAAGGCAAGCAATTTGGATTTCTGGTATCTTTAGTATTTATTGCATTGAATGGATTTGACTTGCACAGTACTGCAACGCTGATAAATGATGTACATAGACAACTATAGAAATGCATAAAAAAATCAGCATCTGAAAAGGGGTATTACGCCCTGCTGCACGGAACTTAACCCAGCTGTTGCTGTACTACAAATCCCTAAATAAGGTAAAATATTATGAAGGTTAAGGCATTGAATATCTGGTTTGGAGTTGTAAAGCAATATTGAACAGTAAAACCTTGCAAAAATGTTTCCCCAACTCTTTGCAACCCTTGGAGCTCTTGCACTTCCATCTGGGGCTTTAACAAATCAACCCCTAGGTTATGTTAAATGCACCTCTGTAAGAAACAAAAAGGCATTCAAATGATTTCTTACAAATACAAATATCCATGTAAATGTAACATAATGCATATCTGCCTCTAGTCAAGCTATAACCCACTTTATAACAACTGTAATATTGTCCTGACTAAATCAGTCTGCATTGTACAGAGCGTCTGTGTTTAGAGGAAAATTATACAGTGCTTCTGAGACTTATTTTCCCTATTTTGTGCAGAAATTCTTATAGAAAACCGAAAATAAAATGCAAAATGTTAAGATCCATTGAACCAAATAAATATGTTTGAAAGGTTATGAAAGAGACCTGGTCATTTAGGCCACTTTATTAAGATTAATAATTCATAGGCCGGGATTTATGATTTCAGCCTGGAATGGATTCATGATGAATAACTGCTTCCCACTAATGCTTAACTCAGCTAAGATGCCACTTTCCCAGACACTCTGTCAGCCACTTGTCTTGATATTGAAAGCTAACAAAAATATTACAGATTGCTTCTTTCTTCCCATGAGCAAAGCACTGTAATGTAAAAATATCCAGAAACTCTAAACCTCCAGCATAGATTGCTGAGCAAGCTCTCGACATTTTTATGTGAAACAAGAGCCTGTGAGGCAGGAAAAAAAAGAAAAGAAAATCTCTTTATTTGCCTTTCAACTTTCAGGACATGTGGCATTTCAAATGAAAACGCCACATCTGTAGCTTGCAGCCAGTCAATGGATTTAAAAATGAAGTTCCGGAAACTGTGTTAAATCACTTGACCGGAAAATATCCTGAGTGCAATTCACAATTATTATTTTATATAACTGAATCTGTGTAATGTAAGTCCAGCATGTTGTGTATATGGTGATTAATGTCACATGATATGACTTAGACATATTCCAAGATTGTAACATTTAGAGGACTTCATGCAGATGATAGATAATAGATAGATGATAGATAGATGATAGATGATAGATAGATGATAGATAGATAGATAGATGATAGATAGATGATAGATAGATAGATGATAGATAGATGATAGATAGATGATAGATAGATAGATGATAGATAGATAGATGATAGATAGATAGATAGATAGATAGATAGATAGATAGATAGATAGATAGATTTAAAGATAGATAGATAGATAGATAGATTTAAAGATAGATGATAGATAGATAGATAGATATATGATAGATAGACATATAGATAGATAGATAGATAGATAGATAGATAGATAGATAGATAGATAGATAGATAGAGATACTGATACCTGATGCAATTAGGTGGCTAGCACTAGCCATACTGTACTCTGGAACAAATTTAAAGGGGTGGTTCACCTTTAAGTAAAAATAATAAAAAAAATAGTAAAAAGAGTAAATCCCAAATTCAAGGGGGGAAATTTGCCTTGGAAAGGCTGCACCACACTTTGCACAACTTCGTCAGACGTTAATTAGCAGCTCATATGATTATTTATCAATAGGCAAAGTTAAATCTCGCTAGGTGAACACTGGCGAAGTTTCGCCAGTGAAAATTTGTCAGCCGAGCATTTCATAGCGAACTTTCTCTGGAGCTACTTTCTGCCTAGCGACAGTTCGTTGACACATTTATACGTCACATATATGTCTTTATTAGAGATGTTGGCGCAAATGCTGGAAGTGGACACTTTTTATTACAAATGTCCAAGGAAGCAAAATAAAGACAAAAGAGATCCTATAATATCCTAGACATTAGCCCACCCTAAAACAAATGGGGCATGACCTTCAATTGGTTAAAAAAATAGTTTTTTAAATATATTCAACAGTTACAACTTTTAAACACAATCCCACATTGAAATATGGAAAAACACCAGCATTTTGACTTTTTATATCATTTCAGCATAAAGGATATGATGTCACGGACATAAGATTATTGAGGATGTAGCTTCATCTTATCAGTTGGCCAGGTATAAACTGACGAAGTAGACTCTGGCGAAAAGGGTAACATAGTGAAAAATTCGCACTTTGATGAATTTGTGGACTAACAATCATTCACCTGAGCGAAAATTCGCCCTGAGCTCTTTCACTAGCGAATTGTCCTCTATACCTTTTAGAAAATTGCCGATGTCCCTGCGGATTGTATTTTTGGCAAATTTTTGTGATTTTATTCACTCAAGTTTTTATTCCTATTTTTTAATAAAGTACCATTCCTGTGTGATTGTGAGTGAGTTTATTAAATGTAGAAAAACAGCCTCTATAATTACACAAATCTGAATTCATTTAATGAATGGGGTGCTCAATAAAACCTGCTTGCCTAGCACTGACTGTCAGGAATAAATCTTACCGTATATACTCGAGTATAAGCCGTCCCGAGTATAAGCCGAGGTACCTAATTTTACTTCCAAAAACTGGGAAAGCTTATTGACTCGAGTATAAGCCTAGGGTGAGAAATGCAGCAGCTTCTGGTAAGTTTCAATCAAAAAATGGAGGGTTTCTCCTCCCATTGGAGGTGCTGGCATCTCGTTTTTGGATGCCGGCGACCATTCTTGGAGGCCGGCGAATATTCTTGGAGACTATTCTTGGACGCCGGCGACTATTCTTGGACACCGGCGACTATTCTTGGACGCCGGCGACTATTCTTGGACGCTGGCAACTATTCTTAAACTCGGCTTATACTCGAGTATATACGGTACTCTTTCTCATTCAGAAAGCACCAAAATTTGGGCACAACTGTGGGGCAGTGAGATTCATAATGGGCAAAACAACTTTTTAAAGTTAAACTTTAAATCAACGTTTAGTATGATGTAGAGAGTGATATTCTGAGACTTAGATTTTTATTCAGTAGCTCTCCAGTTTGCAGTTTGGTTGCTAGGGTCCAAATTCCCCTAGCAACCATGCATTGATTTGAATAAGAGACTGTGATATGAATAGGAGAGGCGTGAATAGAAAGATTAGTAATAAATAGTAGCAATAAAAATACATTTGCAGCCTTGCAGAGCATTGGTTTTTTAGATGGGGTCAGTATACTGGAAATAGTCAGAAGAAAAAAGCAAATAATTCAAAATGATACAAATGTATTGAAAAGATGCTTAGAATTGCCCATTCCATAACATATTAAAAGTTAACTTAAAGGTGAACCACCCCTTTAAGAAAATAGAATCGTGGCTGCAAAAGCCATTTTTACTTGTGCTGAGTTTATAAAGAAAACCTCTTATTCCAATGCTAATAAGGGAAAGCAATGAGCAGTGATTTAGCAGCCCTTAACAAAAACGCTTTGATCTGTTCAGTATTTGAAATCTAGACACATAGTCAGGAAATAACTCCAGGTTACATTAGGAAAGGAGATGAGTTAGCAGTTACTGACATTCTCCTTACAGACTTTAGTATGGGCAGGACTAAAATAGACCTTTAATAACAAAAACCTGCCACCTTTAGCCAATTTGTGTGACTCAATAATGAGTATTTGTCACTAATAATCAGTCCATCCAGACATCACTTATCTAATTTGGGTCTAAATATGTAGGTGATTTTGGAGGCTTTAGCGATGCATCAAGGTTTGTTTCAATTTTTTATGCCATTAGTTACAGACATTGCACTTCTAATTATTAACCCTCCTGATAAATAGAAAAAAATAAGAGTTGCTGTTAGATATATATGTGTGCTGCTAAAGAAACAGTAAAGATATGTTTGCCTAATTATTATACATTCAAAGACATAAAAATCATGTTGTCTCACATACTTATCGCAATTAAAATCCAGGCCCTCCCTAGAACATCAGTTCTGATATTGCAGTATGTGCTACAAGTGTCCACAACCATTGCTGTTCCTATACATTACTGTATATTCGCATAGACAGGTGTAACCAGAACAACTAAAAGGCAATTTTCTACATTACAAACAAAAGAGAAAATCAATTACAGTATAAAATAAAAAGTCAGAAGCCGTTTATGGGGAGCAAGGAGTACACTTGCTGTTTCAAATGAGGGGAGGGAGTTTTTTTAACAGTCCCTGCCAGAAACACAGTAGGAGGGGGATAGCCAATCATAGCGCTGCAAAGACAGAATGCAGTTCCCTATCAGGTTGCTGATTGGTTCCTAGAGCAATTTGCTGAGTGCTGCTGGCTCCCCTGCACATCAAGGCAAAGGCAACAGGAAGTGAAACAGATGGGTGGGACTAGTTTTAGAGAAAATTTTAATAAACCAACAGAAATCTATATTTAGACGAGTATAATGCACTGGCACATCCAAAGGGTTTCAGTCCCTGATAAACACACTAATGTGAATTTTTGGAATTAAAATTTCATTTCAATTTCCTTTTCATGTCAACATCCTCTGTGCTTTGTCAGTGTACTGTATATCTATATTCTTTACACAGTCTTTCGTTTCTGTACTGTGAAACTGTAGGAAATATTGACTTACAATTCTTCCGAGGATCATTTCCTGCGTAATGTTTGAGTTTTATATAATAATTCTATATAGGAAAGCTGAATTTCTGTTCCAGCACTGCAGTATCTTACGACTCACTGTTGTATTACATCTTAAGTCAACCCAAGACTCCAAAGACATAACCCCAAGCTCCCACATTTATTTGGAAATACAGATATTTTTTTTTCAAAGATGGATTTCTGCTTTTGTGTTTTAGACTGCCTCCTGTGAATTCTCCTTTCAATCTTTCATTAAAGGTATATGAGTGAAAGATACTTTTCCCCAGAAAGAAAGTCTTTTATTTCTTTTATGAACTTAAGATACAACACATAGCCCACATTCTTCCCAACACAAAACTGACCATTCCTTTTAAATAATACTCAAAAACAGACCTTCCTGGAATATCAATTATGATCAAAGATGTATACATATAGAAGTTTATATACGAACATAGGTTTTAAAGTGAAGAAGTGCAGTTACTTATAGGAACCAATCAGCAATCCTTAACAAAAAACTATAGGTATGGGACCTGTTATGCAGAATGCTCAGGACCTGGGGTTTTCAGGATAACGGATCTTTCCATAATTTGGATCTTCATGTCTCAAGTTTACCATGAAATCATGTAAACATATATGAACCCAAAAGGCTGGTTTTGCTTCTAATAAGAATTAATTATATCTTAGTTTGGATTAGTTACAAGGTACTGTTTTATTATTACAGGGACAAAGGAAATCATTTTTACATTTTTTGATAATCTGGATAAAATAAAGTCTATGGGAACTGGCCATTCCGTAATTCAGAGCTTTCTGGATAGCAGGTTTCCAGATAACGGATCACACACCTGTACAAGCTGGAAAATGTAAGCA
The DNA here is from genome assembly GCA_038501925.1 of Xenopus petersii. Lineage (NCBI taxonomy): Eukaryota > Metazoa > Chordata > Amphibia > Anura > Pipidae > Xenopus > Xenopus petersii. The sequence goes on along the minus strand of CM076676.1, from coordinate 42,374,920 downwards.
AAGACCTGAAGCATTCTTAAATAGTTAACCTTGGTCTTAATTGATGATACAGGATTTTAAACTGCATTTACTATTCCTACTATGCCTTATCTATGTTTATCCCTTTCTTACTTTCTGGATTGCACACAAAGGTACAGTATAAACAAATTGCAAAAACCATACATCTTAAAATGATAAATGCATGCATTCTGCTGCACGGTGGATAACATATTCCTACAACACAAAGCTTATTTTACCAACAATCCAATTTGCTACTTTGCTAGCAAAGGGCAATATAATCTTATATTACACCTTTAAATTTACTTTTAGTATGATGTAGAGAGTGATATTTCAAGACAATTTGTAACCGGTTTTCATTTTTTTATTATTTGTGGTTTTTGAGTTATTTAGCTTTTAATTCAGCAGCTCTCCAGTTTGCTATTGCAGCAATCTGGTTGCTAGGGTCCAAATTACCCTAGCAACCATGCATTGATTTGAATAAAAGACGGGAATATGAATAGGAGAGGGTCTGAATAGAAAGATGAAGGCAAATAATTCACAAACCTATAAAAAAGAAGAATTGAAGACCAATTGAAAAGTTGCATAGAATAAGCCATTCCATAATATATTAAGGGGCAGAATTATCAAAGGTCAAATTTCGAAGTGAAATATACTTTGAATTTTGACCATCGAATAGCTATACTTCGACTTCGAATATCGAAGTCCAAGTTTCTTTTACCGAATTTGTCCGTTCTGCGGAAAGATTCGAACGATTTCAGCAATCGAGCGAAAGATTTCACTTCGACTAGAAAAAACGTAGAAAAATCCATTAGAAGGTGCCGATAGGCTAACACGGCACTTCAGCAGGTTTAATTTGGCATATTATTGAAGTCGAAGTTTTTTTAAAGATTATTGAATGGTCAAATATTCAAGCAATTTTACTTAGAGTCGAAGTCGTAGTAGCCTATTCGATGGTCGACGTACCCAAAAATTTACTTCGATATTCGAACTTTTTGAACTTCAAAATTTCACTCGAATCCACTTCGACCCTTGATAAATCTGTCCCTAAAAGTTAACATAAAGGTGGACCACCTCTTTACACCAGTGTAGTAGAAATGTTGCTAAAACACATTTGAGTTTGGTGAATTTTTTTTTTTTCATTAAAAAAGAGCTGGAAAACTCAAAAAACTTGGCAGTGCATTGCTGAGGAGCAAAGTTGCTAGTATGTATAGGGATGTTGTGTTACTGGGAGCTGGTGCATCAGATATTATTCCTTTTCCATGAAATGTCAAGACTGATACCCATTTTATTTAGCTGTTACTGTCGATTGCATGTGCTTTGAAGTATTTTTCTTTTTAACCCACTAATTGTCTGCTGTATATTCAAGGCATACTTGAATAAATGTCAATTGTCGAGGGAAAAGACATCCTGGTGAATATCAAAGTTCCATAAATGAAATAAATTGACTCTATGCCATATTAGTAAATGAACCCCATGCCTTCAATTAAATTAAAAAAAAAAAACATTTTGCAATGGGTTATTATCTATTCTGTGCCTTAAATAATAATAATAATAATACTGTCCTGCTACTTGTCCATTATTTATTACTTTAATTTCTATATGAATATACCTTATAAAAGGATGAGTACATGATCAAAGGGTTTATGCTAGCAGGCAGCCCTTATTCCGTTTAGCAGCAGGATAACTGGTTTCATCTCCATTCATCAGAGGCACAAGCAGAGAGTGCAGATGATTCCCAGCGTGTCTGAATGTGTAGTTGTCTGTACTAAATTGGAAGTAGTCAGTTCTCGGTAGCTTTTAGTCAGGAGATTTCACACAGCTGAAGACGTACCCACTAAAGCTTGCCAAATGTGCCTAGATTTGATCAAGTAGTTTGGCTGATTTCAACTATCCTGCCCGACCATCTGGCCATGGCAAAAAGCCGCTCCTGGTAACTTTAAGAGCCAAGTTTGCGGTTATTAACTGAAGATTCTGCTTTACCAGTGCAGAGAGAGCAATTGCAATTCCTGCATTAATGATGCGGTCCCCCCTGTACATGTAAATGTTGGGGAGCGAGGGGCAACATTGTGGGAGCCACCTCAGGCAGCAAGAGGCCGAGAATCGCCCCTGATTTCAATCAATCATCCTCCAATCCTATCAGATTGCAGGTTACCAGACTCACTTGGTGAGCATGTGTTGCATCAGCAGATGAGGAGAAGCAGCTCCACTTCAGTTCCAGCAGTTCCAATTGAGTGGGATATTGACCCAAATAAAGAAACAATAGGAAAGTGGCCACTATGGGCCCCTGTGGTATCTGTCCAGTCATTAATATGTCAGAGAGAGAGAGAGAGAGAACTGTGTTATCAATGAATTTTAATGACATATATTTCTTGTGCATATTCTTTCTCCTGCTTTTTTTCGGCCAGAATTGAAATGGAGTGAAATAAAAAGTAAAAAAGGTAAGTAACACAAGGACCTATTTATCAAAGAGCGACGAGACAATGTAACAAGATATACAACCACAACCTCACAGCCTATTTACTTGCATAGAAATTCACTTACACTGTATCATCACTTTTATGTTGAACTGTCTGTTTATCATCCCTGATTTAATTTTTTTTTTTTTTGTGGTCCCACTAATATATAACAAATATGTGTCCGCTGCAGTTTTACTTTTTGCACTTTAAATAAACAGACTTATACATGGCAACCAGCTGTGTAAAGTCAACACTGTGCATATACAGTAGAACCCCCATTTTATGTTTTTCAAGGGACCAGAAAAAAATGGTGTTAAAACCAGTAAAATGTAAAATCAGAAAAACACATACGATGGGGCAGATTTATCATGGGTTGAAGTAAAAATTAGAATATTCAAATTTTAAATTTTCACGTTGTTTTTTAGTGAAATTCAGCTAGGATAGTCGACTAGGGAATAGTTAAAATTTGATTAGAGTTTTTAAAAAAAATCACATTTTGAAATTAGTGGCCCTTTAAAAATTCAAAATCGACTATCTGCCACCTTAACCCTGCCGAATTGCTGTTTTAGCCTATGGGGGACGTCCTGGGATCAATTTGGAGTTGTTTGCAGCATTCCTGAAAATCAAGGTTTTTTTCGGAGAAAAAACTTGAATCGAATTCGATTCGAGTGTGCGGGTTGATCTCATTCACTGAGCTTGAAAAATTTGAAATTTTTGATAGATTTCGATTGGTCATTTTTTTTCCAAATTTCGAGTTCATGGGAGTTTATGAGAGTTTTTATAAACTCCCATGAACTCTAAATTTGACCCTTGATAAATCTGCCCCTAAGTTTGGTCCCATTTCGGGGTATGCCCATTCTCATTTCTAGGCAAGGCTGCTTATAATGGGTATCAGAGAGGATCTGTGAAACTGTAACAGGATGCATTGTTATAAAGATAGCTAGAACCTCAGCCATAAAGATGATACGATGATACAGAGTTGATGATATTGCTAAAATTGCCTTTTTTTAAACCCTAGCTTTGACAGAAATGTGTCATTCTGATTTAAGATGTATGAAAGGGTGAAGAGAAATTTGTTACAATTCCCCAAAAGGAGAACATTACAGCTTTATTCAGCGTCAGAAGGGTCTAGAGTGACCATTAAGATTTGTTCAGCTCAGACCTGAGAAAATCCAAGTATTTCCTCGGGGACAATAAAGAAATTGACACTGTCCATTCTCTGCTACCCAGCAAACTTGCTTGAAATGCTATTACAATAAAGAGATTTCAGTGATATTGGTCTAAAGCAATGATTTCAGTGGCATTTGCTACTGAATAAAACGTGTTAAATTTAACTGCTTAAAAACAAACATTTTTTTTTATATATCTCCAACTTTCACTTTTCTGAAATAGAAAATAATGATAGAATGTATTCATATACATAACGCTATATAAATAGTACTTCTGCCGAAAGCCTCCTTATGGGGCCGATTCACTATGGGTCGAATATCGAGGATTAATTAACCCTCGATATTCGACTAGGAACTAAAATCGTTCGACTTCGAATATCGAAGTCGAACGATTTAGCGCAAATCCTGCGAACGAACGAGTGAAGGATTATTCCTTCGATCGAACGATAAAATCCTTCAAATCGAACGATTCGAAGGATTTTAATCCAACGATCGAAGGAATATCCCTCGATCAAAAAATCTCAGGCAAGCCTATGGGGACCTTCCCCATAGGCTAACATTGACTTCGGTAGCTTTTAGCTGCCGAAGTAGGGGGTCGAAGTTTTTCTTAATGAGACAGTACTTCGACTATCGAATGGTCGAATAGTCAAACGATTTTTAGTTCGAATCATTCGATTCGAAGTCGAAGTAGTAGTTGAAGGTCGAAGTAGCCCATTCGATGGTCGAAGTAGCCCAAAAAAACACTTCGAAATTCGAAGTGTTTTTTATTCGAATCCTTCACTCGAGCTTCATGAATCGGCCCCTATGTATTCAGACAGTATTCCCTTTAATTGCATACTGAAATTCATTATGTGGCAACTTTTGGTCCAATTAGACTAAGTATAAGGTTTAATGATCCCAAATGTTAATCTGTGGCACCTACTTCCCCCCGAAGGTACAGACAAATGTATTGTAAATGGGAAACTGAAAGGTCTAAAGGATGAGGGTCATTGATGATGTTTGAGCCAAGAGACAATGCAACAACTGGGGAGCCAAGGAACTATAGAGGGTCCAGTGGGACTGATAAGCAGCTACAATATATATTTATATGTTACCAAAGTTTAGGGAGCCCAAGGATTTAGCTGTGGGACTTGAATGACTAGTAGAAACCTATTCCTGCAAACCTTCCTACCACTATCAAGCTGCTCTGCGTTGTCATTAAGGTTGGGCAAATTTGACCCGTTTCGCTTTGCCAAAAATTCGCCACCAGCGAAATGTCGCGTTGCAAAAAAAAATTTTAATGCACAATGCCATACAGGTCTATGGGGATAATTTTCACAGTGAAACAAGGCGAAAAAATTTGCCCATCCCTAATTGTCATCGCTTGATACACAGGTTATTTTTGTTTTTTGTGTAAGTATAAATGTAAATTACTGACATTATGTAACTTTGTGCTACCTGTCCTTTCCCCCTTCCATCAGGTCAAACTTTGACTGGGCCCCTGACAACGGTTTCCCTATATCCCACTGATATCTGCATCTTTCAAGCCACTGACTGCTAACGTAGACTTAGGGGGTTATTGACTAAACCTCAAATTTATCTGCTTGGGCACAAACTCAAATTTTTTCGCGGAAAAAAACTCAATTTGAAGTTATCATGGTTTGCACTGGGTTTTTTCCATGATCCGATTAATTTGGGTTATTTTATAAATAAATAAGTTCAAATTGAGCATGGGAGTTTGGCCTTGTTGTTTTTTTTTTTTTTTTTTTATAAAATATGACAAAAAGTCGGATTTTAGTAAATAACCCCCTTAAAGGAGAATTCAACCCTAAACTTAAAAAAAACCCTGCATAGACCCCCTGCCTCCTTCCACCAGCCGGGCAAATGCCCCTGACGTTTTACTTACTCCTAGGTGCAGATTCAGGCATCGGAATTCACGGGCATCATCTTCTTCTCTTTGGAAATCTTCGAAATGAGACCGGCATGTCGGCTAATGCGAAGTTGGAGCAATTTTCTGTTTCATGACAACTGCGCATGCACCAAAACGCACGAAAATTGCCAAGACGACGGTCTCATTGCACCAAAACGCACGAAAATTGCCAGAACGATGGTCTCATTCTGAAGATGGCGCCCGTGAACTCCGATGCCTGAATCTGCACCGAGGGGTAAGTAAAACGTTAGGGGCATTTGCCCGGGGCAACACTTATCAAGGGTTGAATTTTGAATTGAAAAAACTTAAAATTCTAATTCAAAAAGACCAACCGAAATTAAGTTTTTGTTGGGTCGAATAGGTTCGTTTTCGATCGAATAGGTCCTCCAATTGACTCCAAATATGTTCTAGGAGGTCCCCCATAGGCTAAAAACAGCAATTCGGCAGGTTTTAGATGGCGAATGGCCGAAGTGGAATTTTTAAAGAGACAGTACATGATAAATTTCAATATTTTTTAATTTTTTTCAAATTCAAATCGAATTTGGACTATTCCCTAGTCGAAGTACACAAAAAATTTCTCGAAATTCAATTTTTTTTTTCATTCGAAAATTCACCTCGACCTTGGGGGGTAGGGTTTTTCAAGTTTAGGGTTGAATTCTCCCTTTAAAGTTTAACAACGTGCTAAATAATTCAAACCACAAAAAAATTAAATGAAGACCAATTGCTAAATCTCTTAGAACATCACTGTCTACATCCTACTAAATTGGATTTGGAAGTAGAACAAGGACTAACCTTTATTGAAAAAAAAAAATGGAAAGCCTCAAAAGAAATATCAAGATACATTTACAAACACAAATATTTTGAAAAGCAGATTGTGTCGTTTAAAATATGGATAAGAAAAGAAAGAGAAAATGCAGCAGATGGCGAATTCATTAATCACAAAATAAATCTGAATCTGCGTGTTTTGTTTTTTCTTCGGATGTGTGATATAACTTCATATCGGTCTGGTAGATGGGCAGCTAAACTACATGAATCTACTTTGTGAGTAGCCCTGATAACAACAACCAATAAAGACAAATCATTTTAATTAACAGCGGAGTTCGTTCTATTGCTCCGACGCCAGAGCTAAGGCCACACTCACATTTGGATAACTCGTTGCTTTTAAGAACTTCCCTTGGTTACAATTCATTAGCACAGATGCAACAGCTTGATGAATTATTGCTTATATAAACACAGTTGGCAGCTACTAATTAAATAATTATAAAAGCACAGAAGATGCAGTATTCCACTGGAAACCTAATAAAGACCAATCTGTTGGTCGGACACATTGAAGGCTAAGGCAATAGTTAACTGCTCCACAGAGATGCAAGACATGTAACATGGGAATCACATACACAATGCCTTCAATGTGTTTGCTGCCTAGACAATACACAACATTTGAATAATACAGACAGAAAAAGAGCATTCCATATTCGCCTTCTCTAAGCATGGAAAAAAAAAATCATTTCATAATCAATTGATTATTATCTGGTTTGCTCATTAACAAACAACGGATTTGGCAGTGAATGTCTATTACAAAAGTCCAGGTAAATGTATGTGAATTCATTGTAAGTGCAGGCAGAGGCCAGTGTGGTCAACGGGAAGAAATATATGAGACGTAGAATAGAAACAAAACAAGAAGAGTAACCTTCTACTTTCCCATGAAACACATGAAATCTGAAATCGACAAACCCAGGAACATATTGATCCTTTTTGTTCCCAATCTATCATCCACAATTTGCCTCCATCTTTATAGTCATATGCAAATCCATCACCCACGTCTTTCTTACGGGATCAAGATATCTTTTAGCTTTTCCACATTAACAGCTTGTGTTCTTCTAGTAGTTTGCCCGGGAATGGAAAAAAAAAAAGTGGGCAAGCTGTTGTAGAATGGTAGATATTCATAAATTGGCATAGATATATATACAGTATGACTATATACTTATGGGAAATGCGTTATAAAGGAATTGCAAGTTCCTTGAGAAGGCTCCAATGTAAAAATGATTTGTAAACTCAAATATAAGGGGCATATTTATCAAGGATTGAATTTAGAGTTTATGGAAGTTTATAAAAAAAACTCCTATAAAATTGAATTTTGGAAAAAAAAAACGACCAATCGAAACTTGTTTAAAAAATTTGAATTCTTTAAATTCGGGTGAATAGGATTGACTCGCAAACTCGAAATTGAACTCAAAACGAATTTGACTGAAAAAAAAAAAAAAAAAAGATTTTCGAAAGTCCACCAAAAGACTCGGAAATTGATTGTAGGAGGTCCCCCATAAGCTAAAACACCAATTCGGCAGGTTTTAGATGGTGAATAGTCGAATTTGAATTCTTAAATAGACAGTACATGATAAATTTCGAAATTTGAATTTTTTTTAAACTTGAATCGAATTTGGACTATTCCCCAGTCAAATTACACTTGGGGGCAGATTTATCAAAGGTCAAGGTGAATTTTCAAATGAAAAAAATTCAAATTTTGAGCTATTTTTTGTGTACTTCGACTAGGGAATATTCCAAATTCGATTTGAATTTTAAAAAAATTCGAATACCGAAAATTTATCATGTACTCTCTCTTTAAAAATTAGATTTTGACCATTTTGAATTGCTGTTTTAGCCTATGGGGGACCTCCTAGAACCCATTTGGAGTCAATTGGTGAAGTTTTTTTTGGGGAAAACCTTTGAATCAGATTCTATCGAATTTGCTATTCCTTCGATTCGTACGGTTCGAATCTGCCCGAATACAGACCTATTCAATCAAAAATAGACCCATTCGGCCTAAAAGAAAACTTCGACTTAATTTTGGTTTGTCTTTTTGAGTTCGAATTTAAATGTTTTTTCAATTCGAAATTCGACCCCAGATAAATATGCCCCTAAAATAAACTCGAAATTCGAATTTAAAAATTTAAATTTTCAGTTTGAGCCTTGATAAATCTGCCTCAAGGGTCAAATTTCGAGTTTATGGGAGTTTCTAAAAACTCCCATAAACGTCCATAAACTCCCATAAACGTGAAATTCGAAAATGTATTTAAAAAAATTAATTCTGGTGAACAGGATCGACCTGCAAACTCGAATCGAATTCGATCAAATTCAATTCGAGTTTTTAAAAAAATTGATTTTCAAAAGTCCACTAAACTACTTCAAATTGATTGTAGGAAGTCCCCCATAGGCCAAAACACCATTTAGAAAGGTTTTAGCGAATTTGAATTCTTAAAGGGACAGTACATGATAAATTTCAAATTTCGTTGGTTTTTTTTAAAACTTAAATCGAATTTGGACTATTCCCTAGTCGAATTACACTAAAATAAACTTGAAATTCTAATTCAATAATTCTAATTTTCAATTCAACCCTGGTTAAATTTGCCCCTAAATGTTTGCATAGTAAAAGCAGATACATATTATTGACAAGTTATCAATGTTATAACAACTATTTGCAGCTATATTAAAAATATGTCTAAAAATATGTGCTTGCTGCTGTTCAAACCACTTATATTGAATGTATGTTGTTACAGCAGTCATCACTACTCCGGTCAAGATTCCATTTCCCACAAATAGGAGAAAAGGATGAATACACAATTCAACAAGATGACCCTTGTAGCTCTTTAATAAATATGCTTCATTGTGTAACAGAGAAAGACCAGCATCTAAATAGCAGAACCATCTCCCACAGCAATCCAGCAAGTTAAATACAGTTATTACAATACATGAAAAAAATAAAAACATTATTCGCCATGTATGGGTTTGTATATATCAAGGGGCTTTCCTAAGCTGTGGGCATATAGTTGTTCTTTAAAGGCACACATCATTGTATGGACTCAGCCCCTCTCAGTGCTCCAAGGGTCATGCAGTTCTATGTCCTTGAAACTTAAAGGTGATCATTATGGACAACACTGACATCCCATCCGCAGGGTCACACTTGTAGATGAAAGGATCCAGTTTGCCTGCAGTTACTGGGAAATCTTTCTTGCTATCTTAGTTTAGGCAATGTTTTCTTTATCTAGAGAATACCATTAGACCATAGTAATTTGACTTTCGACAGATTTAAATCAAATAAACCTATAAGCCGTAACATTCACTGAACAATGTGGCGGCACATAATAGATGGGACTTTTAGTTTGTTTAAAAAAAACAAAAAACATGCAGAACAAAGACAAAAAGATTTATTTTTGCATGGTATTAGACAATTACATTTCAAGGGATGCGTAACTTGCTGGTGCTAAAATACATTAATATTGATGATGATGATGATGATGATGATACAATATTTACCTAAGCACTTGTTAATAAACATATTTGCCACTTTGGTGTGCTCATTTTCGGCTCCTGCTGTTGATGGACCCCACTTTAACAATGACAGTGATTGGTAAAAAATCTATCTTTTAGAGTTTTACACATTTTGTGATGTTAGAACTTGAGCCGAGAATGGATTTGTTTTTTACCATTTTATTTATACAACATATTTTGAGTGTGCAAAATATTTTATTTTCTATCACAAAATATAACCCAAAAAAACAGACATTTGATGATTGCTTCCCTCTATTGAGTCAGAACCCTTTACAGTCCTTTTGGTATTGGAGTTTTTGAGAATTTGGTGCATTTCGCTTCGCTGAAAAATTCACCAATTTCCCGCGAAATTCGCAAAACAGTGCCGGCATTTAATTTTTGATGCCAGCGTCTGTTTTTGATGCTGGCGTCTGTTTTTTTGACGCTGGTGAAAATGCGCCGGCGTCCAAAAAAATGGATGCCGCCACCGTTTTGCGAATTTCGCGGGAAATTGGTGAATTTTTCAGCAAAGCGAAATGCACCAAATTCTCAAAAACTACTCCCAACAATGTAGAGTCTACTCCCAACAATGTAGAGTCATTACCTTGCTGCACACTTACCTTCACATGTGCCGGCATTACCCACTTTCATCTTCTTTAAACTGGTTCATGATGTTTCATGTGTATGCTACCATTGTCAAACCTCTTGGGTACCCTGAGCGGTTTCGAGAATTTATTCCCTGTCGGCGAATGGCAGGAATTCACTGTGAATTCGCACCTGGCGAATAAATTCACCCATCACTAGCGGCAAACATTCAATAATTGTTTTATTATACTTAAACACAGCAAGTCACTTGGATAATAGGGCTCAGTGCAATAAGAAATGGTTCACCTTTAGCTTTTTTTCAGCAACTCTCCAGTTTGCATTTTTAGCAGTCCAAATTCCACTAGTAACCATGCACTGATTTGAATAATAGACTGCAGTATGAATAGGAGAGGCCTGAATAGAAAGATGAGTAATAAAAAGTAACAATGACAATACATTTGTAGCCTTACAGAGCATTTGTTTTTTAGATGGGGTCAGTGACCCCCATTTGAAAGAGTCAGAAGAAGAAGAAGCCCAGAAAAAATGAAGATCAATGAACAAGTTGCTTAGAATTGGCCATTCTATAACATACTAAGTTAACTTAAAGGAAAAAGTTAGTTTTTCGTTTGTTATAGAATGGACTATTCTAAGCAACTTTTCAATGATCTTTTTTAATAGTTTTAAATTATTTGCCTTCTTCTACTGATCCTTTCCAGCTTTCATAGTGGTAAATAAAAAAAAAACACGCTCTGCAAGGCTACAGGTTTAGGGGGTTATTTATTTATTAAAGGTTGCGTTGTGTTTTTCCCCAAAAAGATTCGATTTTTTTTTCGAGGGTAGTTTGACTTAAAACTCAAATTATTGGGGGAAAAAAAACCCTAAAATTTTTCTAGATTTATGCCCCGAAGCTGCTAGAAGCCCGAATGTGAAAAAACTCCAGCTAAAACCTGTTGACATCAATGGCAAAGGTCCCTTGAACTATTTGAAGATGTTTTCTGCCTTCGGTTTTTTTTTCCAATAAAAATCTATAATTAGTATAGATTTGTATATATAATTTATGTGAGTGTATGGAGGGGGTGTGTGTATGGATGCTGGATTTTTATTTGGAGGGGTAGAACTTGATGGACTTTTCAATTAAATCGGGTTTTTTCAACCCGATTTAACTACGTAACTACAATAACTTGATCAAATCAAGAAATTCTCTTTTTTTAAATTCGGCTTTTTCATAAATAAGCAAACATTCAAGTCTTGAGTTCATCTAAAGTAAGAAAAACCTCACAATCTTGACCTTTGATAAATAACTCCCTTATTGTTACTTTTTAATACTTATCTTTTTATTCAGACCCTCCCCTATTCATATTGCAGTCTCTTATTCAAATCAATGCATGGTTGCTAGGGTCATTTCAGATTGCTGAAATTGTAAACTGGAGGGCTGCTGAATAAAAAGCTAAATAACTTAAAAAGCACAACTAATAAAAAATGAAAACCAATTGCAAATTGTCAATTTCGCTAGCGAAAAAGTCAGTCGCTAGCATTCATTCGCACTCTATCGCCAGGCGACTTTTTCACTCTGGCGAAAGGTCGTTACTCTGCAAATTCACTAAAATTCAGATTTTACTAAAAGTTACCTCTTTTGCCAGATTTGACTTCGCCACCTCAGACCAGGCGAAGTGCTGGTGACTTTTTTTTAATCGGGATTACCTGCAAAAGGCCTAACAAACTTTTTTTGAGTAACCAGTTTTCTCCAGTTTCTCCATTTCCTAACATATGGAACATTCATTTTACAGTAGGTTCAAGTGTAGGGCATTATATAAATTCTCTTGTTTTTATCAAGGTTCCCTGGACATTTTTAATAAAACCAACATTTATAATAAAGACCTCCATACAACTTTAAATGAATCAGTGCTACTCCAGCAGAATTGTGCACTGAAATCCATTTCTCAAAAGAGCAAACAGATTTTTTTATATTCAATTTTGAAATCTGACATGGGGCTAGACATATTGTCAATTTCCCAGCTGCCCCAAGTCATGTGACTTGTGCTCTGATAAACTTCAATCACTCTTTACTGCTGTACTTCAATTTGGAGTGATATTACTCCCTTCCCCCCCCCCCCCACCAGCCAAACAAAAGAACAGTGGGAAGGTAACCAGATAACAGCTCCCTAACACAAGATACCAGCTGGCTGGAAGATCTAAGAACAACACTCAATAGTAAAAACCCACTGAGACACATTCAGAAGGAAAAACAGCAGCCTGCCAGAAAGCATTTCTCTCCTAAAGTGCAGGCACAAGTCACATGACCAGGGGCAGCTGGGAAATGGACAAAATGTCTAGCCCCATATCTGATTTCAAAATTGAATTAAAAAGAATCTGTTTGCTCTTTTGAGAAATAGATTTCAGTGCAGAATTCTGCTGGAGTCGCACTATTGACTGATTCATTTTGAATAAAAAAATTTTTCCCATGACAGTATCCCTTTAAATTACCCGGCGTATGCAAAATGACCTAAGCGAACGCCGGCGCATCTTCACTATGAAATGCTTGCCCTGCTGAAGTAACACTAGCGAAAAGTCACCAGCGTTTAGTGCCCAGGACAAAACTTTGCAAATTAGTGAATTGGCGTAGTCGTAGCGCATTTGCTACTGGCGAAGTGATGCGAGTTGTGCGAAGCTGACACTGTCGAAAATTCGGCAGTGAGTGAATCTACTTCAAGGTGTAGAGTCCAAAAAGTATTCCGCAGCAGTCATAGATGACAATGTGCTAGGAGCACCAGAGCCAATACAGTAGTCAGTGGCTGGCATAGTAGCTCTAGGAGAAAATGGTAAGAATGTGAGGGACAGGACAGTGAACATGTTCTGTGGACAATTCTTAGAGCTAGATAAATATAGAATGTATGGGTATGCTGTATAGCAAGTTAGACAGAATGTAGTAGATAGAATGTAGTAGAGAAACTGATTACAGTTGAAAATGGTTCTCTTCCAGTAAAACAATAACATCATCCCGCCCACAAAGGATGCCGTTGCTCTGATATTTATAGCCATTTATTGGCCATGGTTCAACAAATGCAAAAGATATGGCAGCTACTCACTCACATAACATAAAGTACATACGAAAATATATGAAAAGTCCCAAACTGTTCATTTTTTTGTAAGGAAACATATGTCACGTACAGTATACAGTTCATCCCGAACAAGATCTATTTTCCCTTAAATGTTCATGGTTCATCTTTAAAACATTATAACACAGTCTACCACCTTTCCAATACATATGGCATATATATATTGCTGACAACATGGAAAGAAATGGCGGGCCTTGGCTAAATAGGTGTGGCAGATTTAGATTTAATTGAAAAATAAATTATAGGCAATTGCAGCAAATGACACAGTAAAAATAGTAAGCACGTTTCGAATCATAAATATAGTTTCACCGTCACATTTAATTTTATGTTACATGGTATCTAAGGACTTAAGAACACACTTCTATGTTTAGTTGTTTAAAAGCATAAATGTGAACTGCTGAGCACAACACTCCGGGGAGCCTTGCTTGTTAACCTTTTTGCTGCCGCCGCACACACCGAGTCTTAAGAGATATACTAATAGCCTATTTTATTTTCTTTTATATCATGAGCTTGTTGCAGCCTTGTTTGCAGCTTAGAATGAATTTTTACAGTAAGTGCACATCCCAATGCTGTATAATGACAACTGTACTGTAGAACAGAATTGGGGTTCCTTTTAAGGAACATTGAATCTGGATGTTCTTAGAACAACAATGGCTGTAATTATTAGATTTGGTCATTAGCACCAATGATCACCCTTTCTTCATTATGTACATAGCGGTGTGATGCTTAATCAATAATGCTATATAAAACAATTCAGTCATTACCGCCAATTACATTCTGTGGTCTCTTACATTAGATTTTAAATCATATATCTTTCTTTTCTCACTATACATTCAGTCTATGCATCTATCAGTTTTTTTGCACTTGGATGTTTTTAGAACTACATTGAGGGTAGCGGTTAGATTTGGTCCATGGTTACCCTTTAAAAATCTAGTCAGATGCTATTTAATGCTTATTTATTCTATAATATAGAAAATATCTTCATCATCATTTGTACCATTCCAAGATGTTTTGGTTATTAACATCCTCAACCAGTCAACTGATTACGCAATAGAGCGACTACCTAAGGCCCTTTCCAAACCCTTCTTAGCTTTGATTCTTGATATACTGTAGCTTCATATTGCCACCCTGTTGTAATCATGTGATTATATTATCCACCTACCTATCCTCCGTACCTCCACAGTCAATGACCAAGAGCTCACACACAGAGAAGGACAGCCCTTTAACTGCCTTATCTGACTCTAAAATGCGATGCAGCCCAACAGAGCTCCAAGGCATCATTTTCCATAGCTTCATATTCCTTCGGGACTCGAACACCAACACGAAGCCTGCCGTAGCTTGCTCAGTTGGGCCAGGTCAGGAATCGTTGAGTCCCAAAAGAATGTGAAGCAGCTCCACTGCATTTTAAGGTCAGATTTTCTTTCAAGGGTTTTTGTTTAGACTAATTCACAGTGCAGGGAGGTAGAGGGGCCTATGCCAGGCAGTTAAGGGGGCTTTTTTGTTACAGCAGGTTTAGATCTCCTTTAAGGCATGAGAATGGAGCATCACATTTAACATTAAGCACAGATTAAAATGAGTGCCATTGGTGCAGTAGAACCCCCAGAGACTGTCCTTGCAGTGAGTATAGACTCACTGGTGCAAAACACCTACATATGCAAGTACTACAAAATCAATTATTCTAGGAGAAGTACACTGGGAAGCAACTGAAAAAAAACTTTCCTTAGACAATGTTAGACAATTAAATAGGTATTGACATTATTTAAACAAAGAACAACTGTTATCCAGTAACATTCTATACCTTACTCATAAAGATATTAATACTAAATTAGATCACTGAAAATGTGAAAGAAAAAAAACATATGCCAAACTGTATTCTATGCATTAAAAAGAAATGCATGAATTTAAAACATTATGATTAACATTCTGGGCTGTTTTATATAAGAGATGGCAAAGCATGAACCACAGGCACCCCGAGTGAAGGGCCCCAGGACGCTGTACTTAGAATATGTACAACCATAATAGAGATTTTCACAATTGTCTGTAGACTGTAGGCATTCTAGCTAATGCTCCAAGCTACAAAATCTTACAGCCAGTGTCCACTCTACTGCTGTCCATAAGCTGTTAAAGGCCTGTAAATGTTTTATATTATTAGAGATGGGACAGCAGCAATTAAAAAATCTGGAGGGTTTCCAGTAGCCAATCAATGCCACTGGACTATACTTATCCTAGAAAATCATTTTCTTGTTTAGCTCCTCAAATTCCTACATTAAGACAACATAATTAATGCTCGTCCTATTATCAAATCAATTTAGAACCTGTATCAGCTAATGCATGGATGGAATGCACAAATATGGCATTAAAGGGGTTGTTCGCCTTCTAAACACTTTTGTTTTGTTGTTTTTATATTATTCCCAAGAAATAAAGACTTTTTTCAATTACTTTACTGTTTTTTCAAAATCTAAGTTTAAAAGTTTAATGTACCTGTCTCTGGTGTTTGAGTTTGAGTTTGACCTCAATAATTCTGGTGCAGACTCTAAACTGTTACAATTTTGCAACATTTAGTTGCTTTCTCAGCAGCATCTCTGGAGCATTTGCAACTAATGTATCAATTCTAACAGCTGCCTGTAATGAAACGCGGGGATTCTGCTCAGCAGTGACAAAGATAAGACATGTATCAACTAAATGTATCAATTAAATAGAACAGTTTACAGGGTCGGCGACCCCCCCTCCCAAAGCTGCTTTAGAAGGTGAAAAATGACACTTTACACTTCAATATTAGAAAAACGGTCACACATAGAAAATAGAAAGTAATTGGAAAAGGATGTTATTTCTGGTGATCTATCTAAAAACAACTAGTTGTTTGAAGGTGAACAACCTCTTTAATAACCACTTAACTAATAATAACTAGACACTGCAGATAAGCTTTGCTTCTGCCTCATTCTCCAAACTATCTGTCCCCACCCATACTCTTCATGTCTCTGCCCCTTAATCTCTTTCCTCCTCGATCTTCCTCCTCCTCCTTGTTCTTTTCACCTCATCTCTTATCCCTCTGTTCTCTCTCTGCCACTTATATATTCAGTATACACCCTGACTTGCCAAGACATAATGTGCTATCATTTTCACTGGTCTCCTGGCTGTCCAGTATGAGAAAGAAACATGCTCTCTGCTCCTCCTGTCAAAGTGCTCCCAGCTCCATGCTAACTAGACTGAGCAGCTTGGTGGAAAGACAGGAATAACACTGATGAATGCTTACTTAAAAGCAGGCTGGATATAGTCATACCACCGGGAAGCATCACAAGTCTTTTAGTGGTAATGATGGGGTGGAGCTGCCATTCTGGATTGGGTGACAACAACTGAAATTGCTCCAAATTAGTGTATATACCATTCTTTTGTGAATAGCTTTAAATATATGCAATGTACAGTCAGTCTCTGTTCCAGAATGCTAAAATCCTTTCTCGCCCCGTAATGTAAGAATAAGTGTGGTGTCTAAAACAATGAAGTGAAAATATGAAATGCTCAGGAAAATGTAAATAAGCCAGTCACTTTATATATATATATATATATATATACAGTCAATGGTGTTTGCCAATGTATGGTAATCATTTGATTATATATAGGCAGTTGAGTAAGGCTGGGAGCTGCCTGTCCATAATGTATTTAGATGAGCATTTAGGTTTTCTATATTTTGGAGAAATGTAGTATGTTGTTTTATGACATTTATTTATCTGGTATATAACCTAGCAGAACACATATTACAGAGCCTGTGCCATTGGTAAAATATTAAAGGCAAATTACCATAAGGTAAAAAAGCCCATTCAAATGAGTTAATTCTGTAAATATGTGAACAAGGTACCTTATTGATTGGCAAAGCTGAGCTAAATGACATAATCTTTGTGTTTGTGGCTTTCCATATGTGCATCAGTTCTCTACAAATTGTTGCAGCACAGTGTCTCAGTGGGTGCACATCATTTTCACACTGAAACAGAAGCACCCCAAAATGCACTGGCCTAGGGAAGTGTTTGCAGCACAATGTATATTAAGGAATAGGTAAAAGAAAAAAAGTGTTTGTCCTGTTCAGTCACTAAGCCACTGATATTTGCTGCATGCACAGTTTCTGCAACATTTGTCCAGGTATTGAACCTGTTATCCGGAATGCTTGGGGCCTGGGGGTTTCCAGATAAGGGATCTTTTTGTAATTTGGATCTCCTAAAAATCATTTAAAAATGAGCTCACCCCAATAGGCTGGTTTTGTTTCCAATAAGGATTAATTATATCTTAGTCAGGATCAAGTTCAAGGTACTGTTTTATTGTTACAGAGAAAAAAGGAAATCATTTGTAAAGAATTAAATTATTTGATTATAATGGAGTCTATGGGAGACGGCCTTCCCATGATTCGGAAACTTTTTGGATAACTGGTTACCAGATAACCGATCCCATACCTGTACTACATGCTGCTCAGTTGATTAAGCCATTTTCTTACTAATGTGTCTTTCTGTAACAATAATTACTGGTAGGTAATTAATGCATGTTTCTTAATGTTTAGGAGGACTGCATACATTTTTACTCTTTATGATTAGTGACTAGCGAATTTGTCCAGTTTCCATTCGCAGAAAAATTTGCGAAATGGTGCTGGCATCTCGTTTTTGATGCCGGCGTCGTTTTTTTTTCGCCTGCGAATTTTTCTGGCAGTTGCGCGAATTCGCCCATCACTATTTATGATTACAGATTAGCCTGTACAACTTCATACACACAATCGTTCACTTCTCATACGAATTGCAGATTTACCCTTTGGACCCTCCTAAATGCTCTGATGAGATTGATGTCAGTTTAGCTAGAAACGCCCAATCATCAATCAGCACATACAAAGACAGTCACAGACAGCAGAATACTGGATTAAAAAGGGTGATACTGGTTACATCCCAGAGTGCCTGCAGTTTCTGACCCTGAGCAGGTCACTGTGCCAAAATGAGATGGCTCATTGTGCGATCTGCTCTTTATAACTGTCACATACTGTCCTGTGCACATGACAGCTATACTGAAAAACATCTAAACTGAAAGATAGAACACAGTATATAGTTACTTTTCTAAACTAAATATATGCTGATCTTTAACACCAGCACAGGCAAAGCATCATGCAAATTTGAAGCAGCCCCACAGAAAATGTATTAAATTGACTCAAGCATTACTATAATGTCCCTGCTTCTTGCTCCCCTCCTATAAATATGTAAATTAAAATACTGACCAGAGCTACACAATTTTATGCAACACCAGCCTTGACCTTACAGCACCCTTGCTATGAATTTCGTTTTTATCCTGTCTATAGGCTTGTTTTACATACACTGAGCTCTGTTCTCCATGCAGACTTTTTAATTCCATAAAAGTAATACAAATCATATTATTATTATATTCTTATGTGACCCTGTTTGCAGTGGTCTTATACACATTCATTAGCTATAGCACTCCATTACATACAATCAGGCTACATCATTCTTTTTTACTATCACTGTTAAAATAACGTATCAGTTCAAAGCAGTGACTATGCAAGCACTGCAATTTTCTAACCACCCTCCCAGTGGATGCAGATGTTGATAAAAAATGCAAATCAAAGAATTTAAATCCTCCTTTAATCCCGTTTAGGCTCATCCCTTCTTTTAACAGTAAATGCATAGCTGCAGTGTCAAAATAACATCCTGTTGCTTTAAAATCTTAACATGCTGACTGCCAATATCTTGGTCTCTGGTGCCATCTAGCCATAATAGCTTCTCACTGGCATTAGTAGCACTGCCAAAAGCACAGTGTGGGAATTATATTGAGATTCTTCTCCTACAGCACAGAATTAGTTTCGATATGAAAAATACATTTTGTGATTACATGCAACAGCTCCGAGCTTGAATAACTAATGTAGTGAGACCTTGCAATTTCATTTTACATATTAAACTATCCCCTTTTATTGGTTTCTTTCTGATAAACCTTTTGATCTGCAGCTACTACAGTGGGGAAGTTAGTGTCATCCAGCGTAAATCATATCACAAATCTAGGCTGTAAATCAAACATGCAAAGATGTACTTACTGTAGAAAACATATTCGGTGTAACTGGACCAGATCTTGTCGTCGGTGTATTGATTAACAAATGAAGCTGTCACTGAGGAATTGCAGGCCACCATGAGGAATCCAGACTCTGATAGCATGTCAAAGGCTCTTTCTAGATGCTTGAATTTTAGATAAAACCTGGAGGTGTACTTTTCTGGAGCTCTGTCTGGGTCCCTGCTTTCATTTAAAGTATCCCCAAAAACCTCTTTGGCAAGGGAGATTCTCCCACAGACCAAAATTCTTGGAACTCTTCGAAACTTTGCATCCGCTTGGCTTTCCCTCCCCATGGTGCATGATCCTCTGTACCCTACTGTGACAAAGCCCCACTTCCTGTCTGAAGGCATTAGTGATGCAGAAGGGCATATTCGGGTTTCACTTCCTTGGGAGGCTTCCTCATAATCGCTGTGGCAGTAATCATCTGGGCTCTGCTTGACTTCTTCAGGTATTAAAAGCTTTACCAAATCTGGAAGCTGGAAGTACTCAGCTTCCCTTTTCAATCGTCCTCTTTCCGGGAAGTGGTCCGGCAAGACTACCTGTCTGTCCCTGAGATAATCGAGAACATAACGGAAGAGAAAGCCATCTCGGTCAATAAAGAACCGGCCCTTGGCATCCTTGGCCAAATCGTTGACAGAATCCCGTTTAGACGTGAACATTTTCCACAGCAGGGAATGCGGTATACTTGTCAAGGTGGCATGGCGTGTAAAATAAACCTGTCCACCAACATTCAGCTCTACCACCTCAGGGAACGACTGCAGAATAGTCCCTTGGTCTCTGGGTGGAGCGTAAGTTCTACAGTTACCACTCAGAGCCATTGTGCTTTTAGATAAATACGACAGACTGCAAAGCTTTCATGAAAGTATTAAAACAGGAATAAAAAAGAGGAGCAAGGATGTCAGAGGTCCAAATGTTTTCTTCCCCTCTTGGGCTTTGTATTCATGAAGTCAGTGGTACACAAGCACGATGCTCTTTTTTTCCTTGAAGACTGATTCCACTTGAGCAATCACTTGCTAAATAGCTTCAAGTGTAGCATCGCACACTACCACGGAGGCACTATTGAAGCAAGGTCACACAGCTCACAAGTAAAGCAAACTATTATCTGATGGAGAAAAAAAAAATATAAAGTTAAGAGAAAGCACAGGCAGCCAATGAGTTATTGCAAGTATGCATGAAGGGGTTCATTTAGGACATGCAATTACTTTGACATTAGAGCTGCATTTTTTTTAAGTTACATTGAACAGTGAAATATAATGCAGAATGGTGCAGCTTAATCATGAATTAATAAGTAATACGTATGCAGTAAAGCAGCCATTCTTAATAACGAGCACATCTGAGTAGCTGTGTGTTTATTAAAGAATTCCAACTATACCTGAGCTGCATAATCCAATTATATAGGAAAGGGAATCCAATTTTGTAGAAAGAATGGAGTTCAGTTGAGGGCTGTGAAGTCTACTAAAGTTGAACGGTTCCGGTTAAGCAGTTCCAGTGTAGAAGTCTTGGGTATATCAGTCAGCAAGCAAAGGCAAGCTCGGAATAGGGCATGCTTGATGGGAGAGCAGAAAACTAAAGAGATCTCTTGCTACAGATGGGATGCTGGTTTCTAAATGCTTTGCACAAAACTCAGAATATCAGCAACCAGCCTGCTAGAAGCAAGATGTGCATAGGCTTTGCCAAGTCCAGAGAAAAAACAAAAAGGGTAGCATAGTTCCAAGCAGGCTGGGAGAATGAGAGAGAGGAGCAGAGAGCAGAACAACCTGCAGTAGCTTGTCTCCAGCTCTAGGAGCCTTCCTGCTCTGATGCTGAGCCTGCTCCGGCTGCTATAAGCTGGGTGGATCTACAGTTCCCAGAGCTGTTCAGAGAGGCTGTTGTTTAAGCAGTGCAGGGAAGAAACCATCCAGGGAAATAGCTATTACATCATCTTAAAGGAGTATGGCTGTGGAAAAAAAAAACTAGAGTAAGAGCCGAGATATGTTAAAGGTATTTTGATTTGGTAAATAAGGTGAAAATTATTCATCAAAAAAAGAAAAAAAAACAAATCTCCCGCAGACCAGCTTATCATTTCTCCCCTGGCGATCGTTAACCCTAAAAACCCTCCGTTAAAACTGTCACGCTGAGCGCTGCTCCCAACTGTTTTTGCAAATTACAGCAATTAAGAACGCCGCTTCCTTTCATGTTCCCAGAATTATCTATTCCGATGTGACTACATATCTGACACGTGACTCAAGTTTTGAACTGCTGCCATTAACCCTTAGAAGGGGGACAGCAATGACATACTAGAATGTACAGCTTCAGCCCTGAATGGGTTCTCATCTAATTTCAATAAAATATTAATTTCTTCCTCCCTTTTTTCCAGTTAAACAGCAGTGGAAATATTATGCTTTATGTTATTAGAAGAGCTGACTTAGCAGCACTTAGCATCTTCTTGCAGTTATCTCATAATCAAATCTTTTACAATTTAAACATCATGCTCTCAAGAATCTGCTGATTTAATTTATTTATTTTGTATTTTGTATTTTTTAAGGTGGTAAGTACCAGTGTGGAATCGATAATCCAGAAACCCATTTTGCAGAAAGCTCCAAATTACGGGGGAGGTCATCTGCCATAGACTTTGTTTGACTCAAATAATTCATATTTTTAAGAATGTTTTCCTTTTTCACTGTAATAATAAAACTATTATGATATATACTGGGTTTATTTAATATTTAAATGATTTTCTAGCAGTGATCCAAATTACAGAAAGAACCTTTATCAGGAAAACCTGAGGTCCAGAGTATTCTGCATAACAGCTCTCATACCTGTATACTAAAGGCATGTACCAAGCTCAGTCACAGAGCTGGAAGTTTCAACTCCACCTCCTGCATGTGCCAGTTTTTTTATCTAGCCAGTTAGATTGTACGCTCTAAGGGACAGAGACCTCCTTTCTTCTCTGTGTTTTAAAACTTGCCACTTTACTTTTCTATTCTGTAAATATGTACAGTTGGGTGTATATACTTGTAGTCCTATATAAATAAAGTTATAGATACATGCATACTGCACAATCTGCAATAAATGCATGCATATTATGTTAAATATTGATGGGGATTGATGCAATCTTAGAAGAGAAGATGTTCATTGCAGCTGTGGTTTAAAGAAGAAGGAAAGGCTAGGAGCACTTGGGGGTGCCAAATGTTAGGCACCCCAAGTGATTGTATCGACTTACCTGTAACCCCGGGACGGTGCTCCTATCGGCAGAAAACTGCACTGGTCCAGAGTTATACTAGTGAGAACCACGGATCGATCTACTTCAGCGAAAAGTCAAACTTTAACTTAAAAGTTGGCTATTTCGTTCTACTGCGCATACGAAGAAAATGGAAGTGGGTCGCTCCGTGGTGCTCACTGGTATAACCCTGGGCCGGTGCAGTTTTCTGCTGATAGGAGCACCAGCCCAGGGGTTACAGGTAAGTCGATACAATCACTTGGGGATGCCTAAAATTTGGCACCCCCAAGTGCTCCTAGCCTTTCCTTCTCCTATAAACCACTAGATGTTGTTTTGTACTTGTTAATCTTATCTGATGTGCATTATGACTGGCATAGAAAGCTCTGCTCTTATTCCTCTCCCAAATCAAAATCAGATTGGGCCAGATCCTAGTGAATACCTTATCCAAACCTTAAAGTCACAGTATTTTTTACCACTGAAGGTGTCCATATTATTGCAAATTAGGATTCTAATTCAGTTCAGGATTTGGACAAGGCTTCTGTGGTGGTATATAACCACAAACCTAAATTTTGGATTGGGTGCATCCCTACTTAGAATATTTAGCAGGTGGCTAAATGCTTGGGCAACTGCTATTTTTTTAAACAATGACAATTGGTGCCTTTTTATATCATTGCGTTCAGGACTTTACAAGAAACATTTGTCGCACTACAAATCCTGGTATTTTAGATAGCCAGCAGCCAATTTTCATTGGTAACCAGCAGCCCATAGGCAGCCATCAGCCAAGTATTCATATGAGCCAGCAGCCCCTTATTCACAGTCAGCCAACAGCCCATACATTCATAGGCAACCCGAAGCCAGTATTCATAGGCAACCAGCCGATGAACCAATTTTCAAAGGCAGCCAGCATTCATAGTCAGCCAATAGCCAAGCATTTTAGTCAGCAAACAGCCCTGTATTCATAGGCAGCCAGCAGTCTAATATTTATAGGAAGCAAGAATTCATAGTCAGCCAACAGCCCAGTATTAATAGGCAACCAGAAGCCCAGTATTCATAGAAAGTCAATAGCCCAGTATTCACAGGCAGCCAACAAGCCAGTATTCATAGGCAGTCAACAGTAGTCATAATCATCCAACAACAAGTAACCAGACACACAGTATTCATAGGCAACCAACAATTTTCCAAATCTATCGACAACTTTCAAAAAATATCTGTGGCTATTTTTGTGTTGTATGTACAGCCTTATCAAGAATAAGTCGTACCCACATTTTTGCATTTTTTACACCGAAAACATCTCCGCCATAGTCTGTATAGAGAAAAATGTCTTTCAGAAATCACTGCAAATCTAACAACATAACTGGGGCAGCAAGATTGCTCAATGGTTAGTCTGGTGCAATGCCCTGAGTTTGATTGCCAACCAGAAAATTATTTGCAAGGAGGTTGAATGTTCTCTCTGGGTCTATCTGGATTTCTTCCCACTATTTAAAAGCATACAGGCAGTTTAATTGGCTCCTGATGAAGTCAGTGCGTTGCATAAATGTATTAGGGAAATGTTATTATAAGCTCAACTGCGAAATGAGAGCAAAGATGAACAATCTCTGTAAAGTATGGCAGAATACGTGAGCACAGTATAAATGTAACATAATAATAATACTGTACATGCTGCAGATAAATAAGTGCAACTGGCCCATTCTGTGAAGCTGTAATGTGCTAGTAAGTATACCATATGGTAAATATTCTGTTCACTAATACATTTTGCCCCTATTTCGGAGACTTGCCAACCCTCACCCATTACATTTAGATTTATCTTAAACTATCTCTGAAACAGATATTGTTATAGTGCTATGGCAATATTAAATGTTTTCTTATTTCTCATCAATGATTTCCTTCTAATTCATTTCAAACCATCCCAAAACAACTAAACTTGATTGATTCATTCATTTATTCAAAACCCCAAGAACTGCCAGCACGAGGAAATCTGTCATTAAAATTTGTTTTACTAACAAATGCAGGAAAAAGCTTGCTGACAGCTAATAAAATCCACTAATATGCTCCTTTGGCTTAACATGACATAAACTATGCAAGCATCCTGTTCCACGGCCTGAGGTTTAGTGGGCTACCAGCAACCTTTCATGGGAAATCTTAATGTATGTAAGTAATGAAGACATTAAACTAGTCAGTGAGAGAGTGCGTCTTGGCTCAGACAACATATAATGCCCATAATGCCGTGGTAAATATTTAAAACAAGCTGCTTTTTCACGATGAGCAAGCATAAGCACTATTGCTGCCATTCAGACGTAAACCTATTTGACTATAATGGTTCTGTTTCATTGTCTTAAATGTGAGCTTCACCTTCAAGCTTTCAGTACAATGTTTTTTAATCCACAAAATAAAAAAAAGTGAAGCCTGAGGAGACCTCAAGCCATTGGTTTGCACTTTCTACAAATAAATATTTGGCCAGTTGTCCTTCTGGGGCTCACCTGCACCTTTCATGGGATGCAGATACCTTACAATACAAAGCTGAAACAGAGAAGCTGAACGTTTTATGTTATTTGAGGCTTACAAAATAATTATTTCGTCCAGTTAAAACAATAAATACAGTGTACTATTGGCAAATAAAGGTTTTTTTAAACATAAGCACTAATAATTGTGTAAGGCATACTTAAATCTTCTTTTGGATGACTATGCAGAAAAATAGTGACTATTGATCTCGGTTGACCTTGTAGCTATTCGAGGTAATGGGAGCAGGGTCTCCTGAGGGCAGGCTACTGCACATCCCCTACAGACAAAAGCAAGTCGATGTCTATTAGCTTGGCAACAGCTGGTCCATACTGTAACTAGTTTTACTTTCAAGCTTTTTTGAATTTTTTTTATAGATGGATGAGGCCTTTTTACAAGCAGGTGTTTTTTGTGCATTTAAAAATATATGCTGCATACATGCATATTCAGGTATGGCACCTGTTATCCAGAATGCTCGGGACCTGGGGTTTTCCAGATAAAGTATCACAAACAGTGCATGAGCCGACACTCAAGAAAATTGTAAAAGCGCTGGTCTCATTCCAAAGATTACCAAAGTGGATAAGGATGCCGCCCATGAATTCCGATGCCCGAATTTGCACAGAGTGGTAAGCAAAAAGTTAGGAGCATTTGCCTGGGGTAACACTTATGCTGGGGGGAGGAGGGGGGTCTATATAGGGTAGGGGTTTTTTAACTTTTAGGTTTGCTTCACCTTTAAGTCTGCTTAAAGTCATTTAAACATTAAAAAAACCCAATAGATTTATTTTGCCTCCAATAATGATTAATTCTATCTATGTTAGGATCAAGTACAAGGCATAGTTTTATTATTATTGAGAAAAAGGAAATCATTTTTAACATTTTGAATTATTTGCTTAAAATGTAGCCTATGGGAGATGGCCTTCACATAATTCAGAGCTTTCTGGATAAAAGATCCTATACCCATCCATGATTGTTTGAGCCTCGAGGCTCAAGCATTAGTAAATCAAAAAAAATTTGCACGCGATACCAGGGACTACAGCAGAGGGCAAGTATATACTTGGAAAGATACAAGGCACCAGACACGCAAACACCGATCCGCATCAGCTGTTTCATCAGACACGGGATCAGCGCATTCATCAGAATCGGGGCAGATTCTCCTGCTTCTTCCCAAGGGGCTGCGGTTTCTTTTTTAGGCAAAGGCACACCGGAGGACCAGGAGGGGCAAGCGAAAACCAGCAAGCCGGCCCTCGCAGCAGCAGGAAGAAAACGTATCGCAGGTAATTAATGTTTTTAACCTGTCGAATTACAAACTTTCTAAAGCCGAAATGGCAGTACTGGAGAAAGGGCTTAATTTTGTTCCTGCATTTACTGTTCCAGCTTTTTCTTTTTCCATTGACTGGTTCCGTTTTATTAGGTCACTCAAACTTAAAGCATTTTTTTCTGATAAGGCCAATACCACCACTACGGATGCTACTGTATCCTCCCTTAAACAGAAATTGGGGTCTAGAAGCACTTTTATGCCTCCAGGCAATTATCCCTGTATAGATGCCTTTGAATCTATTGTTACCCTGGAAATTAACAAGCTTTTGAATAAAAAAACCAAGTCCATGCACAGGAACGTTTCCTTTGAAGAAAAGGCTGCTTTAAAAACTTTACAGGAGAATATTTCAATAACTATTACCCAAGCTGATAAGGGCGGTGGAATAGTCGTATTAAATACTGTAGACTATGATGGTGAAGCCAAACGCCAATTGGATAATACCACTCACTATAAAATGCTAAATGGGGACCCCACATTCAAATATAAAAATGAACTCAACATTTTATTAAACGCTACTGTGATGGAAGGTCTTATCACTGATGAGATTGCACAGCTACTTAATTCTCAGCATCCTAAGGCCCCCCACGTGTATTTCCTTCCAAAGATCCACAAAAAGCTCACCAACCCCCCAGGACGACCCATAGTCTCCAATGTGGGTTCGATCTGGCAACCTTTGGCAATTTATGTAGACTCTTTCTTGCAAGATATATTGCCCAAGCTGAAGCCCTGCCTTACTGATACCACAGACTAGCGACCACAACCATTCCACCTGGTGAATTTTTCTTATGTTCTCTCGATGTTAAAGATCTGTTTACATCCATCCCCCATGACGAGGGAATCGAGTGTATTCGTATGTACTTGGCTCAGGGGGAGTTACCCAATCATACTGTGAATTTTGTATGTACTTTACTTGAGAATGTTTTATTTAAAAATTACTTTCACTTTAAGGAAGTTTTTTTATTTACAGCTACAAGGTTGCGCCATGGGTGCCAACATGGCGCCCGCATATGCCAACATCTATATGGACCACTTTGAGAAAACCTTTATTTTTTCTAACAATGATTTCGCCCCTAAGATTAATGCGTATATGCGATATATGGACGATACGTTTTTTCTGTGGTCTGGGTCTCTGGAGAATCTTAATGAATTCTTAGTATATTTGAATAGTATACATTCCACCATTAAATTCACTCTGGAGGTTAGTCCCAATGAGTTACACTTTTTGGATGTAAACATCAAATACACAGGACAGGAGTTTTTAACCACAGTCTACACCAAACCAACGGATAGAAATAACTTATTGCGGCCCACATCATATCATCCTCCTGGGTTGTTTAAGGGCTTGCCCCAGAGCCAGTTGCTACGTGTCAGGCGCATAGCGTCCACTGAGGAATTATATGATAATGCTTCTGCACAGATGATTAAAAAGTTCTTGGCTAAAGGATACGAGGGAGGTACCCTAGAGAAACACAGACAAGAGGTGCGGGCTATTCCTAGACAACAGTTACTAGAGAAAAAGATGGTTGAAACGCGCAAATCCCCTAGAATACCGTTTATTTCCACTTTTGATGTAAACTCAAAACGGTGCCGTAAGATCGTTCTTAAGTATTGGGGACTTCTTGGCACAGATCCGAGGTATGGTAAGCTGTTTCAGGCTCCTCCGCTATTCTCTTACCGGCGGGGGAAAAATGTGGGTGATTTGGTGAAAACGAAACCTAAGTGTAACCTAAACAACCAACAGCCTCACACGGCACTTTCCCCTGCAGGAATTGCGGACACTGCAGTGGGATTATCCCTGGGGAGTATGTCACACATCCTTTGCAAGGTTCTAAGCATTCGATTAAAGGTTTTTTCACCTGTGACACCAGTAATGTTATCTATTGCCTGAAATGCCCCTGTGGTCTGGCCTATGTGGGCCAGACATCCAGATCCATTAAAACAAGATTATATGAACATAAGTCCACAATCAGGAATTATCAACTACCTGCCGTTGGTCAAACAACTTTAGGGACACAAGCAACTACTAGGGATAAAGAAAAGGAGTTGGTTAAAACTAAACGAGAAACCCTTCTAGCCAAACACTTTTTCACACATGGCCACAGGGTGAAAAAGTTATGTGTAAACAGGGCCAAGATATCAAAAGAGCTCTCCTACAAAGGGAGTGTTATTGGATCTGGGCATTGCAAAGCAGGGCCCCGAAGGGGCTTAACGAGGAGTACAATATGTCGTGTTATTTATAAAATTATGGAATGGTAGAAATATATACTAATGTTATTCCTTCTCCTTTCAGATAAAATCTTTGTTATGAGATCCCTTCAGGGACAGGTAAAGTGTCCTTTTTTTCCCCATCCCTTTAGGATGCAGGGTTATCTTATCTTAAGTATTTGTTACTCTTTTAATCGAATCTGTCTAGCTGTCACAGTTTTAACTTTTTTTCATGGCCTTTATGTTGCCATATTGTTTTTTTTTAAAAAAAAATTTTCTCTTAGATATTCACCTTTATATTTCATCACTTCCAGCACTACGTGAAGTCAAAATAAAGGACTACCACTTATGGACTTACGGATCTTTTATTATGTTCTTTTTGATGGGCATTTTTGATAAAAATATTTTCACTAAATTTTTCTACTAAACAGGTTTTTACTGCAATATCTTTTAACATTGTCCTTTTTAACTGCATTTTCCACTATGAAACTTTATAGCAGTGTATTGTTAATTGGCACCTGGATGCATATTCTTTCACTTTAACATTGCATTTTAAATGGCATCTTGATATGTAAAAATCTTTTCCAATGCAAAGAACTTTTTTCACAGCAGAGCTTGTTAAATATGCTAATTTGTTAATTGCACACCCTTTAAATCATGTCTGCACTTGTCCACACTATGCTTGACAAAGGGGCGTGACCCCGAAACGTTGCACTACTGCATAATAAAATTGAAAGGGCTTGCCCTGCTATTACAATTCCTGTGTGCTGGTGAAATTCTTCTTGCCATATTTCCGTCACATGCGATTTGACGCCGGCGTTTTGTTGCAGCACATCGGTTCGCGCCGAAAACGTCCATGTAATCCTTCCCATAGTGTGCGATGCAGATGGATTTGCTCTGTCCAATTCTCATTGTGAGAAAAAATCTCTCAGAAATGGGCAAGATTCCCTGCAGCAGGAACACAACATCTAGGGGCATATTTATTACGTGGTGTAAAAAAAACAGCTGAATAATACACCACACCATCACCAGGTTTCACCATGTAAAAAATGTACAAATTTGTTTACACATTTTTTGTTACGGTGACTTCCACCAGAAGCAGTGTACGATAACGGCAGCAAATCTGGCGTTTGCAAGGAGTAAAATAAAACCCACATTGATAAACTCACCATTTATTTTACATAGCTTTTTACATTGTTTTTTTTTTTTGTCAAATTCTATTTTACACAGCATAATAAATACGCCCCCTAGGGTTTATAGGGCACCAAATGCATTGTCAGCATAGGAAGTAGGTTGGCTGGTTGTTGCTGGGCTTGTTGATGAAAGGGTCTGAAGCTTTCTATGTCTGTGGCATCATTATTATCTCCCCCATATTAAAGGTCACCTACATATTAGAAAATTGCAAATTCTGTGACAGAATAATGGAATAGCAAGGCACCAAATGCAATACTCCTACATTTTGCAGCAAGCATATAATGGGTTCCTGTTTTTATAAAACACGTATCATTATTATAAAGAATGATACATAGATTCAGACAAGGAGCACTAGTGTCTGATTACTGCATTATCTTCTGCCTCTCTCTCTTTTGCAGTTAAGTAAATGATAGTTGGAGAGGGGTCAATATGTGCACAAAGGTGGTAGCCATTGATAGTAGCTGGTGACAGAATAAACAGTGTTTTGCTGCTAATTATATGTTGGGAGTTGCAGTGCGACAACTAATGGGTTGCAAATACAGTATTCTGGGTGTTTGTACTAAAATATCTAACAGAATGCATATGACTAATTGATCAATAGAAATACAAGGCTCCTACCTTAGTACCACATTTATAAATATAAAAGAACTACATGTTTTGAATGTGGTTTGGGTGGAGGGTTAAAGCATGCTTCAAAAATGTCGTCTTCTGCCTAAGACGAGTTTCGCCGCGGAAATGATGCCCAGTTGCCATCTACCTTTATAGATACTCTTTATGCTGGTAATAAAATCGATACTGCAAGGAAACGGTGGATCAAACCCATTACCCAGCTTCCTGCAATAGAGTTCATTTACTATGCCAGAGAATGAAGTGACTACATGTTGGAACCATTTACTAAGCCTTGGTAAGTGCACAGATGTTGAGATGAAACTGCTAAATATCTATCCTGTAATGCAAATGCACTGATGGCAGCTGCCTTCAAACAATTAGCAAAAACAAGTGCATTGGAATACTACTTAGATCCAGTGGCCAAATGGGTATTGTTTTAAAACATCCAAACTGGTAATAGGAGCATGATGATCAATGTTAACTTCTCGCAGAACTGCTTGACCATTTAAGCTCATGTTTGTGTTCAGTTCTGTGCAAGGACAGAATATACAAGAAGCCTATTTTGACTACACTGACAGATGTTTGCCAGCTCAAGGGTGATCTGAGAAACTGTAAATTGAAGATGAGGAAGAGAAGATGAAGATGAAGAAGGAGAGAAGCCATATCTACTTTTTAATTCCTGCCAGATCTGGTTGCTTATGCTGTTAGCTGAGCAAAAGGAACAATACCATTTTGCTGTCCCTTGTTATGGCCAAGTATATGGCATCAGTTTGTTCTGCCTCTGGGTCGATTGGTACATAAACACCTTAGAAAATGCATCCAACTTGCACTTTGCACTCTGAACTGGTGGTCATAAATGAGCTCTATGTGCTCAGTACAATATATTGAAAACGTTGGCCTCCTACAATAAGAAGATTCATGTCTATCAGAGGCGTGTCTCTAGTAATTATTGTTCTTGAAAGTTCCCTGATTAAATCAAGGTGTGAAAAATACAAATTAAGAAACTGTATACAAGGACCAACATAAAGACAGAAAATACGGTTTTGCCAGCCACAAGTACAGATACAGTTTTGGCAAAGGCAGAATAAATTGTTTAAAGTTACTTGTCATTTTCCTGACTGATTATCATACAGACAAGAGAATCCCGCGTGGCCCAAGAGTACTTCTCTATCCAGAGCTGATATTGAAGATTACTCTAATTAATTTGAACAGAGAAAAATAGTTGTCCTTGCATGCTACTTTAATTAGCAAGTTATTTGGGAAGACATAGGGAAGAATTTTGATGGCTGAAACACTTCCTTCTGTCAAAATTAAATGCAATTGTACTAAGCCTTGAAGGCAAAGAATGTCAAATTATTAGGCAAAATAAATATATTATACAAGATTTGGAAAGACTGGCAGTATGTTCAAAATGAAATATAAAAGGTCCTGTTCATTAACTGAATTTGTAACAACATACAAGGAATTAAAAAGACAAAAGGTAGGGTTATGAAAGTAAAGTTCTATTTCAAAATATTCTAGGCACTCGTATTTAGCTTTATGTATCTTTTATATATAGTGTATATACTGCCCCCCCCACACACATATACACTTTACAAATGCAGTCACAAGTTTCTTACCCTTTGGGAATTTGAAGTGTAATGGCAAACCACCATTGACATATTGAACATTATCTTTATAACCATACAGTATGTATGTTCCATATCTATGATTTAAACAGCTATTTTCTTTTTCTGGTTGTGTTTATTGTTTAGAGACATTACTTCATGTATGCTATTACTGGTTATGAAATAACAGAATGCTTAAACATAGCCATTTAATTAATGCAATAAAGCTAGAAGCATGAAAAAATGATGTCATGCGAAAATCTTAGGGGCAAACAATAGCGACTTTTTGCCAGCGTTACCTGTTCATTAACAGGCGCCATTTCGCCAGCGAACAGGACTGACGGTAGCGTTCATTAAACGACGGATTTTACTGAACGTTACCTGAGTTGACTTCGAGAAAAGTCCCCAGCATTCGGCACCCAGGGCGCAACTTTGCATATTAGTGAATTAGCGTAATGGTAGCGAATTTGTGCCTGGCGAAGTGGTGTGATGTGTGTGACAATCGCCCTACAGTTTTATATAGAGAGAGAGAGAGAGAGAGAGAGAGATAGAGAGAAAGAGAGAGAGAGAGAGAGAATGATCATACAATTCAATACAATAAACTGTAACTAAGTAATGACCATGTTTTCAGACTCTGTACAAGCATGCATTAAGCTCTGAGGGTGCATGCTTCATTTAATAACATATAACCATTCAAGCATGAAATGTATTATGCTGAAGTTTTATAGCTATGAAACTACAAGCTCAAACATAAGCTTGACTGTTAACAAATTGTGACAAACTGAATAAAGAGCTGCATACTGTACATATGTTTCCGGGAACTACTGCAATTTAAATGTTCCATATCCGACAAATGAAAAATAACTTTGTAGCATGTCTGGTGGCATTTTCCTTAAAATAGATAATAAACCAAGTAATAAATCTTATGTGGTGTTAAATAGAGCTCCAAAGACGCTAGAAGGCGAAAAAATGACTTACCTCTTTAAAGGGGAATAGAATCTTGGTTGCTTTAAAATGACAAAGAAATCCCCTAGGTAAATTATAATCAATAGCACTAACAGGCTTTTATTAAGCATTAATTAGGCACATTTTTTGCATTCACTAAAAGTAGCTGAACCTTGGACTGACATTTTTTTTTCAAAATATATATATATGTGTACGACAATCCCTAGAGGTTTGAAAGATGTAGATGTTTGTAGCTCAATAAAGTAAATCTTATTTTTTCTAATTTTGAAACGCATTGATCTTGGTAATATGAGATATTTTTAAGTTGCATCCAAGACACTGCCATGTGGTATGGTGAGTGCCGGTTCAAGAACAAATATATGTAGATTAGATAGATAGATAGATAGATAGATAGATAGATAGATAGATAGATAGATAGATAGATAGATAGATAGATAGATAGATAGATGATAGATAGATAGATAGATAGATAGATAGATAGATAGATAGATAGATAGATAGATAGATAGATTATAAAAATATTCAGATACATTTCTATAATTCACATAACTAGCTACTCAATATATAAATATTAAAAGACCATTACACTACACTCATACTTGCTTGTACAGGAGTCTACTTTTTTTTTCTTACTTACTTACTTTAGCTGAAAAACTTATGGTACAGGTATGGGATTCGTTACCCGGAAATCTGTTATTCAGAACTACAAATTACAGGAAGACTATCTCCCATAGAGATAGTTTAAAAACTATACCCTTTTTCTTTGCAATAATAAAACAGTAGCTTGCACTTGATTCCAGCTAACATATGATTAATCCATATTGGAGGCAGAACAATCCTATTGGGTTTAATTAATCTTTAAAGGGATACTGTCATGGGAAAAAATTATTTTTTTCAAAATGAATCCATTAATAGTGCTGCTCCAGCGGAATTCTGCACTGAAATCCATTTCTCAAAAGAGCAAACAGATTTTTTTATATTCAATTTTGAAATCTGACATGGGGCTAGACATATTGTCAATTTCCCAGCTGTCCCAAGTCATGTGACTTGTGCTCTGATAAACTTCAATCACTCTTTACTGCTGTACTGCAAGTTGGAGTGATATCACCCCCTCCCTTTTTCCCCCAGCAGCCAAACAAAAGAACAATGGGAAGGTAACCAGATAACAGCTCCTTGACACAAGATAACAGCTGCCTGGTAGATCTAAAAACAAATAACAGCAGCCTGCCAGAAAGCATTTCTCTCCTAAAGTGCAGGCACAAGTCACATGACATGGGGCAGCTGGGAAATTGACAAAATGTCTAGCCCCATGTGAGATTTCAAAATTGAATATAAAAAAATCTGTTTGCTCTTTTGAGAAATGGATTTCAGTGCAGGCACAAGTCACATGACATGGGGCAGCTGGGAAATTGACAATATGTCTAGTCCCATGTCAGATTTCAAAATTGAATATAAAAAAATCTGTTGGCTCTTTTGAGAAATGGATTTCAGTGCAGAATTCTGCTGGAGCAGCACTATTAACTGATTCATTTTGACAAAAAAAATTTCCCATGACAGTATCCCTTTAAATATTTTTTTTTAGCAGACTTTTTTTTTAGCAGACTTATGGTATGAAGATCTACATTATAGAGAGGCTGTTATCTGGAAAACCCCAGGTCCCAAGCATTCTGGATAACAGGTCCCATACCTGTACCTTCTTCAGTGGGCATTGAGCAAGCCATGAGTTTATACAGGTATGGGACCCATTATCAAGAATGCTCAAGACCTGGGTTTTTTTGGAAAAGGGATCTTTGCGTAATTTAGATCTCTGTACCTTAAGTCTACTAAAAAAATAATTTAAACATAAATAAACCCAACAGGCTTGCTTTGATTAATTCTATCTTAGTTGGATCAAGTACAAGCTCCTGTTTTATTATTACAGAGAAAAGGGAAATCACTTTTAAAAATTTTAATTATTTGATTATAATGGAGTCTATGGGAGACAGTCATCCCATAAATTGGAACTTTCTGGATAATGGGTTTCCGGATAATTAATCCCATACCTGTACTGCTAAACTGGACAATTCCATGTTTGACTTTATTTGAATCACATCACACCATACCTCCTTGACTAATAGGTTGTGGCCCAGTTTATCTTCTTGTAATGGATATACATCATGAAAGAATGATTCTGGTTTATGTAATACAATTGCACTTGGTGCTAATGTGTCCAGTCTGCCCTTAACTTAGCATTCAGAGCAAGGTGCAGCAGTCGAATATACAACAAAACCCTGTACAAAGCATGGACATGGATGCATGGACATGGAGCTTGTTTTTGGTTCATTGGCCCTACCACAGATACATAAGCTCTTTTTTAACTTAAGTATTGAATTTCCTTTTTCTGTATTTTAACAGTAATTCAATCTTCAATACACTCGAAATAAACTAAATGTATATGTGAGAGCTAGATAACTAAGTATTGTCTCTGTATCTCTGTATAATGTTATTTCTAAAAGGTTTTCATGTCTGTCAGTCTTAAAGCAATTTGGAGTTTTTTTGTAATGGAATACTATGTATAGTATATACATTTCATCCAATTGTTTTAGATTAGGGGGTTGCCGTTCTATCAGCCGTGGGAATGAATTGACTTCAAGTCCTCGAAGCAGTCGATTCAATTGTGATGAAATGGCACATTTAAAAAAGCCGAAAGGTTATGATTAATGTGTCAGCCCCTTAAACACTTTCCTGACTGAGGTCAGGTTAATATTGTTCTAACAGTCACCCTCGCTACAGCTCTGGGAATATCTAAAACAGCAAGTAACCATTTACCTGAAATTTTCATTAGCCTAGAGGCATTTACTGCTCTATGATTCTTCCCCCACCACCCAACAACCTGCCAGCTTGTGGTTTATGTTGTATGTATTGAAACCACTATAGCATTTGTTTTATACAAGACCTACTATCATAAAACTAGGGGGCTGATTTATCAAAAGAAGAGTTTGTGGTTTTTATCACGATTTGAGAAAACAATGTGGCAAAAAATGTGATTGTAAACATAATCAAGAATATTCTTCGGAACCTTGAATAGCCGGTATTTATTCAAGGAGTTCATCAACCTGAAATCACTTTTCGAGGTTGAACAGGGATATATATTTCCATCAACTTATAAAACTTTCTTTTTTTCCACAAGCACCAGTGCTATACTGATTCGTGGCTGAGATTTCAGATGTGTATTACACTCAAGTGTCTCACAAGACACACAGCAGGGTAGATTTATCAGAAAAGCATGTTCTAATCTATACATTTGTCTAGAGAAGTCTGTCTGATTGCTTATTCGACTGGAGAAAGTAATTGAACTAAAGTTCATTATTGCAAAGAATTAAAAAGTGATGTTTGACCCTGTAATTTAAAGCTTTTCTGACAGTTTCTGGCTTCATTTTTTTTGGTCAAGGCCTTCCCATAGCTCATACTAAAGCTACATGCATATGAAACATTTATGTATTAGCTCATCTAAAAAGCTCAGATGAGATCCATGCATGAATGAATAAGTGTTTATCCAACCATTCAGGGCAACCATCTTTGTCATGTGAAATTTCACCTGAAGGAGGGGGTTGCCCTGACACATATGCCATCATTTTCTGCTATTAATAAATACTGTGAGGGCCACAAAGATGCCCAAGTAGCTCCCCGTCTTCTTTTCTGCTGATTCACTGCACATGCTCTGTGCTGATGTCACTTACCTGAGCTTAGGGAGTGATTCAAAATATGCGGTACACATAAAATATACTGTCAATGTCACAATATAAGGATGATTAATAATTAATGCAGATAATTACAACATGGCAGAAAATAAACCAGTGCAACTAGCATCAGAATTTAATAATCAGCCCTGTAGCATCAGCTTATGTTACCGACCAACCTCATTTTCTGCTTGATAATTTGCGACGATCCCTAAGCTTAGCTTCTCAACAGCTGCTCAGAGCCCACTGAGCATGTGAGTGTCACAGACACTTTCCAAGATGGTGACCCCCTGTGACAAGTTTGAAGTCCTGGCTCATTGCTGCTATTGAGATGCTGAAACTTTAGGCTGATGTAATAAGTTCATTATATAAAATATGGCATTTTAGCCATGTTAATTTTTAGGGTTTAGTTCTCCTTTAAAGAGGGACACATATAGGAGCAATGCATATCCAACACATTTACACTGTATGTTAAGTCATAAAAATCTTCAGACAAAGCTGGTGCAAGCCTATATAACATCATACAGGGTCGTCCAAAAAGGGCCTGTACATAGCAAAACCCCATTGTAAATAGAGATGGCGCGAACTGTTCGCCGGCGAACTTGTTCGCGCGAACATCGGGTGTTCGCGCTCGCCGGAAGTTCGCGAACATCGCGCGACGTTCGCCATTTTGGGTTCGCCATTGTTGGCGCTTTTTTTTGCCCTCTCACCCCAGACCAGCAGGTACATGGCAGCCAATCAGGAAGCTCTCCCCTGGACCACTCCCCTTCCCTATAAAAACCGAAGCCCTGCAGCGTTTTTTTCACTCTGCCTGTGTGTGCTGAAGAGATAGTGTAGGGAGAGAGCTGCTGCCTGTTAGTGATTTCAGGGACAGTTGAAAGTTTGCTGGCTAGTAATCGTGTTGATACTGCTCTGTTATTGGAGGGACAGAAGTCTGCAGGGGTTTGAGGGACATTTAAGCTTAGGTAGCTTTGCTGGCTAGTAATCTACCTTCTACTGCAGTGCTCTGTATGTAGCTGCAGTGGGCAGCTGTCCTGCTTCTGATCTCATCTGCTGACTGCTGCAATAACAGTAGTCCTTGTAAGGACTGCTTTTATTTATTTTTTTGTTGTTTTACTACTACTACTACTACTACTATAAGAGCCCAGTGCTATTAGTCTAGCAGTGTTGGGGAGTGGGACTGGTGTGCTAATCTGCTGCTCCTAGTAGTTCAGCAGCACCAACTTTAATTTTTTTTTTTTTAATATTCATTTTTTTTTTATTTTACTTTTTTTTATTTTACTACCGCTGTAGTAGTGTATAAGTTGACCTTTTAGGCATTATTTGCCCTGTAGGCATTTTTTGCCCAGTGTGTTATTCAACCAACTGCCATCTAGCATCACTAACAGCTCTCCCCCTACACTATCTCTTCCAAGCACACACAGGCAGATTTTTCAGATACATTTTTGCCCTTGATCCCCCTCTGGCATGCCACTGTCCAGGTCGTTGCACCCTTTAAACAACTTTAAAATCATTTTTCTGGCCAGAAATGTCTTTTTTAGATGTTAAAGTTCGCCTTCCCATTGAAGTCTATGGGGTTCGCGAACCGTTCGCGAACCGCTCGCATTTTTGCGCAAGTTCGCGAATATGTTCGCGAACTTTTTTTCCGACGTTCGCTACATCCCTAATTGTAAACTCTAAGCTCACACAACCCCATCATTTACTAATGACTGCCTTTAGGCTGTGAGATTCAGCCTTGTCAGTGTGTATTTATTTGAATTCAGTGGCTCAGTTGGGTAGCATTGCATTTAGTACATGTAGAAGTGCCAGCAGACTGAGCCAAAATATGCAACTGTGTCTAATTGTGTATAACAACACAATGTGCCTAGGATGCATTCATATTTTGCTTATTATCCAAAGCTGATTGACTGCACTATTCAAATGCTATTTGTTAACTATATTTTACTATATATAGTTTTTTTTTTTGTACATGTTTTTTTGTAAAAATTTTAAAATTGATCTTGCTTTTTGATGATGGCCGGCATTACATTTTCTATTTATATGCTTCATATTGGAACTGGGCAGAAGGTACACTGTTGCAAAATATTACTTCATCTGATGGAAAATGGGCCTATCTAATGGCTAAACTTTGCTACACCTGCTCTTGTTTGTTTTGGGTTTGTTTTCTCCAAGACAGTTTGCATTTGCCAGACCAATACACGAGCTCCATCTATTGTTCGCAGTAAAGGCTGCAAGAGACAAACAATTGTATGGTTTGAAAGCTCAAGCATTGCAGCCAGTTAAATGTGAGATAGATGAGTGATTAAGCCACTTTGTCTATCTCAGCATGTTGACTGTGCAGCTGTGAAATGCCTTCAGGACACTGATGTTTAAATGAACCAGAAACAGCAGATATTAAATACTAACATCTGAATGTTATTGACACAGACTTTGAAAGTTCACTTATCGGCTGGCATAGGGAGCTGCTAATTACTTTGGGTAAGCTAAAGCTGCAGAAACTTCAGAAGAAATGCACACATAAAATTTTTCACTATACATATAACAACTTTATTATATTTCCCCAATATTGTCTATATGTCACCAGTGCAGTTACCCATAGCAACAATCAGATCTTTTTTTTCTTCTTTGGATTCTATCTTGTACAGGTATGGGATCCATTATCTGGAAACCTGTTCTGCAGAAAGCTCCAAATTACGGGAGGTCCTTCTCTCATAGACTCAAGTTTAAACAAATTAAATTATTAAAATAATTTAAATTGTATTTCCTTTTTCTCTGTAACGGAGCTAGCACAAGGGCAGATTCTGGGAGATTTATTCGCCTGGCGACTAATCGCCTCTTCTGTAGGGCGACAATCTCCCTGAACTGCCTTCCGCCTGCTATAATGAGAAAATGCCAGCGCAAATGCAATCGCAGCATTTCGATTTCCGAAGTTGCCTCACGAGGAAACTTCGAACGACTTCGGAAACCGAACGCCGCGAGAGCATTGGCACTGGCGTTTTCTCTTTATAGCAGGGGGAAGACAGTTCAGGGAGATTGTCGCCCTGCATAAAAGGCGATAAGTCGCTTGTACCTTGTACATGATTTATTATAATTAATAATAAGATATAATTAATCCTTATTAGAGACAACTATTGGTTTTTTTAGAGGGTTATTTAGTAAAATCCGATTTTATCTCATTATTTGAATTAAAAAAATCACAACCAAACTCGATTTGACTTTATTTATTATTTTAAAAAAGCTTGAAGTAATCGGTTCAGGGAAAAACCAAAAACAATCATACAAAAATCATATTGTACTATATTGCGTTTTTGCCCGTACAGCCCAAAATGATCGGATTTTCGGGCTAGACCATGATAACTTCCAATTAGGATAGGGGCCGCTGCCGATAACTTATACAAAACCTCGGCAAGTCTTAGATGGCCTATTTTGGGATTCTGTTTTGTTGCATCGGACTTTAATAAATCTCGAAGAGTTTTGCCCTAAAAAACCAGTCCAGTTAAATTCGAAGTTTAATAATTAACCCCTCACATGTTTAAATGATTTTAAAAGGGTTGTTCACATTTGAGTTAACTTTTAGTATGATGAAGAGACTGATATCCTGAGACAATTTGCATTGTTTATTTGTGGTTTTGGAGTTATTTAGCTTTTTATTCAGCAGCTCTTCAAGTTGCATTTTAAGCAATCAGGTAGCTAGGGTCCAAATTACCCTAGCAACCATTCACTGATTTGAATAAGAGACTGAAATATGAATAGGAGAGGCCTGAATAGAAAGAGGAGTAATAAAAAGTAGCAATAACAATACATTTGGTTTTCAGCAATGCCCATTTGAAAGCTGGAAAGAGTCAGAAGAAGAAGGCAATAATTCAAAAACTGTAAAAAAAATAAATAATGAAGACCAATTGAAATGTTGCTTAGAATTAGAATTCTATGACATACTAAAAATTAACTTAAAGGTAAACCACCCCTTTAAGGGATGGAGATTCAAATTAAGAAAAGCCCCCTTATCTGGAAAAACCCAGGTCCCAAGCATTCTGGATAACAGGTACCATCTGCTAATAGCAGATTGATTGCTATTGGTAAAACCTTGTGCACATCTGTAAGTACATAATCCCTTAATGCTATGGATTTTTTGCAACAAAATGAATGCAGTTCCTACGATTACTAATGCAGCAAAATGTATTTTTGGGCAATAAAGTCATTTCAATTATATTCATTTTATATCACTGAATATCAATGAATTAAAAATATTAATTCATTTATAAGTATCATTATTTCTCCTTCTGCTGCTGGTCAGTCCCCTGCCAATTTTCGCACAACTGTGCCTCAGATATGTGTCTCTCCTGCCTACCCCTAGTTATGACCCTAGTAAGATAAACACATTTAGGCATATACTGTATTTTCCCAGGTTAGCAGTCGTCACCATTAGTGCCCAGTTATTAGAATAAACTTCATCAAAGGCAACAGTGAGGGGCCAATTCACTAACTTCGAGTGAAGGATTCAAAGTAAAAAAACTTCAAATTTCGAAGTGTTTTTTGGGCTACTTCGATCATCGAATGGGCTACTACAACCTTCGACTACGACTTCGAATCAAACTATTCGAACTAAAAATCGTTCGACCATTCAATAGTCGAAGTACTGTCTCTTTAAGAAAAAACTTGGCCCCCTAGTTCGCCATCTAAAAGCTACCGAACTCAATGTTAGCCTATGGGGAAGGTCCCCATAGGCTTGGCTAACTTTTCTTGATCGAAGGATATTCCTTCGATCGTTGGAATAAAATCCTTCGAATAATTAGATTCAAAGGATTTTATCGTTCGATCGAAGGAATAATCCTTCGATCGTTCGATCGCACTATTTGTGCTAAAATCCTTCGACTTCGATATTCGAAGTCGAAGGATTTTAATTCCCAGTCGAATATCGAGGGTTAATTAACCCTCGATATTCGACCCTTTGTGAATCGGCCCCTGAGTGTCTACTCATATATGTTCAGCTTTTCCGTGGGTTCTTCCAATATACTGTAGGCCAGTAGCAGCACACATTCTCTCTCTCTCTCTGATAATGTTCCTTTAAGCTCTCTCTGGAGTGCAAATATATATATATATATAAATATATATATATATACATATATATATATATATAAAATAAAACCACTGCCTGACAGCAACCCAACTCCATAGCTACAACTAATAGGAAATCTATATTGGAACACTAAACTACTTCTTAAAAAACAGGTCTCCCTCCAGCATAACTTTGAAGAGATGGATCAATGGGGGTACCGGACCCACACATATTGCCTTAGCACTTTGCTGCTCTGTTACAAATAATTTCTGGCATTGTACCAAAACAAAAAAAGCCAAGGTTGGAGATGGGATGACAAATGGATGCCATAATTTGGACTGAGATGTGAAGGCAGTGTGACTGCAGAAAGATGAATGCTATATTTCATTTCCAAAATTCATCTATCATAGTCTGGAGACATATTTTCAAATTCAAAGAGGGGGGTGGAATAAAACATCATCAATTTTGCTTTCAGCGATAGCAAACACTGCAACTTGTAGAATAAAAGTATTGAGAAACTTCTACAGATCTGTACTGTACTTCCAACTTCTATTTTTATGGAATGGTACTCTTAAACAATGTTTTATTGTGATAAGCTGGCCCATAATTGATTTGGTTAAAGAACCCTATGGTGGCTTATCGTGCATTATAAGGGCTCTTACACATGACCGTTCCGACCTGCGCTTCCCTGCGTTCCGTTTTTTGGCGTTCAGCCGCAGGGGAGCACAGGAATAGACGCAAGTCATTATTTGAAATGGGGCTGTACTCACTCAGGCGCGTGTAGGCGCCGAACGCAGGTTCAGACGCAACATGCTGCATTTTTCCTGCGTTCGGCGCCTACACGCGCCTGAGTGAGTACAGCCCCATTTCAAATAATGACTTGC
This sequence comes from Xenopus petersii, assembly GCA_038501925.1. Lineage (NCBI taxonomy): Eukaryota > Metazoa > Chordata > Amphibia > Anura > Pipidae > Xenopus > Xenopus petersii. The sequence continues at coordinate 42,332,046 of CM076676.1, read as the reverse complement.
GTCTATTCCTGCGCTGAACACCAAAAAAACGGAACGCAGGGGAGCGCAGGTCGGAACGCTCATGTGTAAGAGCCCTTAGTGATACTGGCAGGTAACAGTGTATTGCAGGTATAATCCCACCCAAGGTCACCTACTCACAAACTGATTTGCTGAACTAGCTGAGAACCTTCCCTTTAATCAATGTAAGGTGGCAGAGGCTTAAACTTGCACCTCAGTCTTCCCCTCCATTATCCTCTCTTTCTTTACCCATTAGCTTATCTCTATATTTTCCCCCAACAATATTGTTTTAATGCCCTTTTATTTATTCCTCCCCTGGTTTTCTACTGTCCTCTTCTCTCTCTTCTGCTACAAGTATTCTTACGCCTTCTCTTTTCCTCACTTTCCTTCAGCAGTTTTTCTTTTCTCCCCTTTACTTGCCCATTCTACTTTACTGCCATTCACTTTCCATTCTCATTTCTGTTCCACTTACCTTGTGCCTCTTTGTTCTGCTCTTTTTAATACTGCTTGCACAATGTCATATTTATTGCATTTCACTTCTTTTCCTTCAATTGTCATTCTCTCCTATCCATCACTTACTTCATTTGCACCCCTCAAAGACTCTCACATGATTTTCGTGTTCTTTCATGTTGAACCCAGCCTTCTCCCCCTTCCTAAACTTTTCTTTATTCCCTTTGACGGTTTATATCTTTTTCTCTGCTGCTGCCTCATCTACAATCATCCTTTCTTAAGGTGGCCATACACTGCATATTTAAGCTGTCGATTTGGGTCATTTAGACCGATTTGGCATCGTACCTGCCAGTGTATGGGGTCCTCTGATGGGCCTTCCAAACTCAATTGGGCAGGTTTTATTTTCCCGCCCAATCAAGGGCTGCATCGGTTAGTTGATTCGGCTCTTGTCCCATCATTGCATACAGATCGTTTGGCCGTAGGTCTGAACAATTGGATTAGCCCAATATCACCCACCTTTTAATGGGAATATCCAGGGAAAGATCCACCCTTTTGGAAACAATGTCAAAGTAGTGGATCTTATAGTATATGGATACCTTCAAGGGCCACTGATTCAAATAGCCAGTCTATTATATCATACTGGATATTATGCATCTGCTTATTGTATTCTTCTTGAGAACTGCCCTCCCAGACTTCTTCTTTTCCAGCAGTATGCAGCTAGACATGGACAATTTTAAGTTATGGCAGCAGTTTAAGAGAAACTCCAGCCAAACCCATTTTATTTTGTATTGATTAGTATTTTTGCACAATTTAAGATGTAATTCCAATATACAAAAACTTTTAATGGTTTTAGCATAATTCATGAATGTCATTGTAACTTAAAGCAGTGCTTGTTAAAGGAAAACTATACCCCCCAAACAATGTAGGTCTCTATAAAAAGATATTGCATACAACAGCTCATATGTAAAACCCTGCTTTATGTTAATAAAATATTTTCATAATAATATACTTTTTTAGTAGTATGTGCCATTGGGTAATCATAAATAGAAAATTGCCATTTTAAAAAGTAAGGGCTTCCCCCTGGGATCGTTTGATTCTCTTTGCACACAAACACTACAAACAAACCAAACATGTTAGGTCACATGAGCCAATTAACATACATAGTTCTGTCTTTTGCTTCCACACTTCTTCTTGTTACAGTCAGAGCTGTGTTATTCTTGGTTAGGTGATCTCTGAGGCAGCACACAGACCATCACAAAATGGTGGTTCAAGCCAAGAGATGTAAAAAGGCAGTTTTTAATTAAATATATATTCCAGTTTGGTAAGATTCTTGCATATGCCACTTAATTTGATATAAACTATCTGTTGCTTAAGTATTCATTTGGGGGAATAGTTTTCCTTTAAAATATAAGTTCCCAAAAAGTACCCAATAAAAAGGGTATTCATATGGGAGTTTTAACTTTAGTAAAGGAAGTCACAAATACATTTTGCCTAAAGAAGCATTAGAATTCTTAATGAATCAGATGAAAGTGGGTGAAGGACTGGCCAGACCACGGATGAATTTGACATAGCTGGCCAGCTTAAATATATTGATATATATTGACAAACAATTACTGTTCTTTTAGGGGGGGCATTTTTTAAGTAGCTTAAGCCTGGGTGCATAAACATTCAGCTGTTAAAAAGTTGGTATAATTATTTCTGTTTAAATTCCACTCACAATATGATGTAGTTGGTTATAGTAATATTTTCCAGTTTGTAAATTGCTGCCACATGTGTATATTGTTTGTACAAGACTGCCATCAAGTGACCATTTTGTGAATTATCTATCTTTATAATGGGAGTTTGCCAGCGTGAACCTGGTAGCATTAGCACAATAAATTACCAGATTTTCTCTAGAAAAAGTCACTGGCAGAAGGGTGCAAAAGTTCTCTAGAGCTGAGGTTTTTCGCTTGTGAATGTCCTCTTTGCCATTTAGTAAATATGCGATGTTGTGGCAAATTGTCTTTTTGGCAAATTTTCTCTAAACATCCACAATTTGCACTTGATTAAATGTACCCCAAGCAGTGATACCTTGTTAAGTGAGGGATTCACATTCATTCTTGCGCTGATAACAGGGATTCTGCAAAAAACCCTTGAGGGGGGATATATGAACTTCTACACTGGTAGGCTCATAAAAAATAAAGGCTAAGTAGAACAATAGTAACACAGGCAAACAGACAGGCAGATGAAGTGGCAAGTACTGTTTGGAGGGATTGTAGCAGGCTTTGATTATTTTGCCAGGACACAACCTCAGGGTTTGCAGAAGGCTGTGTATTTTAAGGGTATTCTTTTACATAGTTCTGTGAAGGGATGTGCAATGTATTATGCATGAAAATGGGATGCTGTTATGAACTGCACAGGCAGTGGCCTTGAGACCTTCTACCTTGTTTCTTGCATTTTAATTGGCTGACTCCTGCCAGAACTTGGCTTGGCTTTCCTATTCCCCTTGCATTTCTGTTGCTGCAGTCTCAATACCAGTATGAACAGTTCCTATACGTTAGATGATATTACTATTACAACAACTGTAACGAGAATTGCCATCATAATCATTCGTGTGACACTGGTTTCACACAGTATACCTATATTGTGCCTTGATGTTTCCAGTAGGGAAGAAGGTGTTTAACCAAATAAAAGAAAGATGAATGGGTTGGCCAAACAAAGGAAAAGAGAGTAACAAAGAACTTCTTTCTGTTATAAACCCAACACAAACTCTAATTTAATTGGCGGAAACCACAACTCCAGTCCACTTTACAAATACAAATCACAAGATAAAATACAGGACACTAGGACAAGATCACTGGATGCAAAACATTTAAGAAGTTCAGTTAAATAAAAGTTAATAAATAACATTTTAGTGCATCTTATTTACTAGCCAGGTGTCAGTTAGCAGAGTCCAGTAAGTAGCCATGTGCATGCACCACACCAAAGAGGCAGCAGATGGTTAAGCAGGCGTTGACGTCTCCCATCTGCTAAGAAAGGCTCATTATTCATATAACATCAGTGCAGACGTAACGTAAACTTTTAATTCAAATAACTTTTCTATCGCCTTGTAACTGAGATTGTTAAAGTGGTACTTATTTGCTCTGAACTTAACTTTTGTGTATGCGGCTATGGACCCTCCCACTGACCCAGCTAGCAGCGGCCATTTAGCAGGTTTGGTTCTCAATGAATTTACTTTCCTCTTCTAAGTGAATAAATTGTCAACTGTAATGGCTTACTCTCATTTTAAAGGGCAACTGTTTAGTTGTGTGTATTGAGCTGAGAAAGTACAATCCAGTCTTTGTTTGTTTATATTTTTACATATATTAAATGAGACAATATTAGGGTCACTTTTATGCCGTTATGCACCCCAATTATGCCCAGTAATGCCCCTATTACACAAGCAACCCTGCCTACTTGGCCCCTTTTTTATATGTACAGGGTCATACATTTCCCCCAGGTCTACTAATACTGCAAATAGAATAAATTAATTAGTAAGCATAGAAATAAACCCTAAAAAGAACACAAATAAAAAGTAAAGGTGTGATGCATTTGAAAGAAAATGCCAAAGTACATTGGTACATAACCTACTCAGTGCTTTAAAGAAGGCCATTAATGTAAGGTGCCTATGGCAGTCTTTACCTCAATGTTGGTGATTAATAATAGTGGATAATTCCCCATGTTTTCTTATTTGTTTAAGAAGAGCACTTACCTCAATAAGTGATCAGACTTGCTTTATTCAGGCATTGTTTGCATGTAGGTAAACGTTTGTAAGCCTGTTATCTGTGGAAAAAGCAACAGAAGTTTTCAATGGGGAGCAGCAAACACAGTGCACGGAATATGCAGTTGCAATGATAACATTACACCCCAGGGGATACTGATATAATGAAATTTTGGCAGCTGTACAATGACATGAATGTGCTCAATGGACACTGAAAAGCTATAAGATATACGCAAAGGGAATCTGGGCCCTGTCAAAGTATTAGCGTAGAAATTATTAGAGTAGAATCCCATAACCATGTGTTATCATATAGTTCTGTAGAGTGTTAGAGTTTAGCATTGAGCTCTAACACTGCCTTTAAATCTTAATGCAAATTGCAAGCAAGGAAGTGAATTCCTATGGTAAGACAGGCATCATTTACGAGCAATAGCTAGTTTCATACCACAATAGCATGCAGATTCTCATTTCCTCATTCCACTCTGTGCCTTATTTAATCTGGGATAGGATGAGACATTACAAATTAGAGATATTTATTCAAAGAATTTACTTTCTTTTTCTTTTGAAATTCAGCAAGCTTTCCAAAATTGACAGATGGCAGTTCAACGACATCTCTGTATGCTTTAATCCTCACTGCAGTACCGGTGGGTACACTAAAAAATCCTTTCACCTCCTCTAAAGTTAGGTGCATGATATTTATATCATTGATAGCAGCCAGAATATCCCCTATAAAATAAAAGTAGTGTTTTGTATTACAAACACATAAATATCTCAAGCATTTAGGAACATGGCAAAGTCTTGCCGGCAGATTATTCAACATTCGAATTTGAGTTTTAGTAAGGCTTATTAAAACAATTTAACTTTCCATTTTCTGTTTGTGATTCATTTAAATGGAACCTTCCTCAGCTTCATAGGAAGATAGGAAATGCAAAGTATGTCTGAGTCATAGTTGGTCATGATATTTTAATCACAACTCTTATCATCATTGTCAGCCTCTACTTAGGGATCAGCATCTCTCCTATATACACCTAGGGGCAGATTTAACAAGGGTCGAATTGAAAATTCGAATTTTTATGGTGAAAACATTCAAATTTGACTTGAATTTTTCAAAAAATTCTAATTCAATTTTCGAGATTTAGGATACTCTTTAAAAACTCTAAAAAAAATCCCTTTAAAAACTCAAATTCACCAAATAAAAACTGGCAAATTGCTGTTAAAGTCAATGGGAGGCACCCAGGGATCAATTTGGAGTTGTTTGCAGCCTTTTTGGAGAAATAAACTAAAATCGAGTTTTTAAAATTTGAATCGAATTTGATTCGAATCAAGTCAAGTTTTCGGTCGAACCTATTCACCCTAGATTAAAAAAAATAGATTTTTATAATAAATTTCCATTGATCAAATTCCGAGTTCATGGGAGTTTATTGGAGTTTTAAAAAACTCACATGAGTTTGAAATTAGAATACTGAAAAATATGCCTCCCCATATTTTTTTAATATAAAGAATATCCAATAAAATCAATGCTCCATAAAATTAATTATTCCTATAATAAAAAAATGTTACTAAAGGGCTTCACATCAGTATGATATTTTCCCCGGTTATTAACACTATAACAAAGCTCACTTTTTTTATCAAAGCTGATCAATGTGTCATTTTGTCAGAATTTGCTCGACTACTTAAGAGCCAATAATGGTATTAATGGACACTTGAGGGAAAAACAATTGCTGTGCAGGATAGAAATTGTTAAATATAAAACTTCTGGGATTTTGTTGCAGAGTTATTACCAGTTAGTGAAAATGACCAAATAAATTGGTCCTTTATTTGTGAAACCAAATAGAGTGGCAGATTTACTAAACAAGAAAATATTTAAGTGTTTATGTTTAATAAGAAATAAAAATAAATAGGAGGCATCTTCTTTGTGTTGCACCCTATTTGTTGCCAATTGTCTGAGAAAATGACAAGGAATGTCACTCCAACTCATATCCACTAGAACAGGAGTGCCCATTTACTAATGTGGGGTCTACTTTTAGGGGCCGATTCACGAAGGGTCGAATATCGAGGGTTAATTAACCCTCGATATTCGACTGGGAACTAAAATCGTTCGACTTCGAATATCGAAGTCGAACGATTTTGCGCAAATCCTGCGATCGATCGATCAAAGGATTTTTCGTTCGATCAAACGATTAAATCCTTCGAATCGAACGATTCGAAGGATTTTAATTCAACGATCGAACGAAAATCCTTCGATCAAAAAATCACAGGCAAGCCTATGGGGACCTTCCCCATAGGCTAACATTGACTTCGGTAGCTTTTAGCTGCCGAAGTAGGGGGTCGAAGTTTTTCTTAAAGGGGCAGTACTTCGACTATCGAATGGTCGAATAGTCGAACGATTTTTACTTCTAATCGTTCGAATCGTTCGAATTCGATCAAATTCGATCGAATTTAACCAATTCGATGGTCAAAGTAGCCCAAAAAAACTTCGAAATTCGAATTTTTTTTATTCGAACCCTTCACCCAAATTTCGTGAATCGGCCCCTTAGTGATGGTGTCCCGTCCATAATATCACTGTTAGCATTCTGTTCCATGGAAAATATTACTTAAATATTATATTGATTTATAAGAGAATTTATATTACTATACGTAAAAAACAACTATTTATTATGTAGCTTTAACAGAATAAATATCTGAATGAAAAGAACGAAACAGAAGGCCAATTTAGTTGTTTGCTGACAGTGTCTTGAGATCTACTGATCACCAACTGAAGGTCTACTGGTAGATGGCTTTTGGGGAACCCTGCACTAGAATCATCAATACAAACAATAGTGATACATGCAAGATATTCTGCACAAGAGAAGATAACTTACCTGCCTGTAGGATCCCACTATTGGCTATTGCTGAATTTTCATCAATGGACAGGATCTGAACATAATTTCCATTTTGGATAAGATTGAGTCCAAATCCTGAGGTCTCTCTATGCACTGTCATCTGTACGGGCTGTGTAAAATCAGGAATGCTTGTTGCAACCTAGAATATTCATATTATATTAACACATAATTTTAAATTAATTCAGAGCACTATTATACTAGTTCACGTAAGATACAACCTGCAAGCAGACTTAACGCTGCCAAAGAGCAAGTTTGGAAAAAAAGTGGAGGAAAAAAAACACCTTGCAAACTGTTAAACATGGGGGTGGATCCATTATTCTTTGTGAATTATTCTTTGTGTGTATTCTGACAACAATTTCTTCTATTTGAATCTCCTACTCAGTGGTAGCGGCATCGCTAAGGGCTCTTAGACACTACAGCGAATCAGGTTATATTCAAACAGGAAGTGCAGATTGAATCACATGTGACGTGGGCATGACCCAGAAGTGATCGCCTTATAGGTAAGTGGTATGGCCTTTCATAGCATTTCAGGTATGGGACCGGTTATCCAGAATGCTCGGGACAAGGGGTTTTCTGGATAACAGATCTTACCGTAATTTGGATCTTCATACCTTAAGTCTACTAGAAAATCATGTAAAAATTAAATGAACCCAAAAGGCTGGTTTTGCCTCCAATAAGGATTAATTATATCTTAGTTTGGATCAAGTACAAGGTACTGTTTTATTATTACAGAGAAAAAGGAAATCATTTTTATTTATTCTTTAAATTTGGATTATGTGGATAAAATAGAGTCTCAGGAAGACAGCCTTTCCGTAATTCAGAGGTTTCTGGATAACAGGTTTCATACCTATATAGCAAACCTTATGCAGGTATCCTCTTTTCTGCCTTTAATCCTTTACCCACCTCCCTCAGACACCCCCCAACTGTCCCGTTTTTAGAGGGACAGTCCCTCTTTTGACAGCTCAACCCGCAGTCCCACGTTTGTACTGGAAAGTCCTGTTTTTCTCTGCACTGAGCAGCCAGAAAAAGAAACAATGTTTCTAACTTATTTGGCTTTTGGCAGAGAACCAAGAACAGCCACAGCTCCAGATAAGATGCTTTTGTAACAATTTTGAGATAAGCAAATTGTAACAATATGAGAAGTTAGACTCACAGCTTAAAGGGCAATTCATCGTCATTAGCAAAACTGTAATAACTGGGGAAAAAAAACAGAAATGTGTTCAAACCTGCTAAATTTTGTAAAATGAGCATGATAATATAGGAGGCTTGACCACAAAAATGGGTGCAGTCAAAAAATTTGCCACTCTACGCACACCAACTATTTTTGTCCCTCGTTTTATTTACAAAATGTTTGGAGGTATGCCCTCAGATCTTAGCTTCTTTTTAGTGTTCTTATAACGATTATGGATCTAATGGACAGGGAAATAAGTCCAGTTTCACTTCTCTCTGGGAACTGTGCCCAGGACAGATTAAATATTTTTATTATTGTTTACACGTATTAATGAAGTGCCAACATATTCAGCAGCACTGTCCAATAAATGGGTGTTATTCACTGAACATACATATTTACATACAAAGCAAGCAATAGCTGCTGTGCCACAGATTTAGCACAAGCAAGAAAAGGCCCGTTGCCATTGCTCTTATTGTTCAGTCTATTGATCCCTGCTGTGATTTGTGTCAGGAACAGTTTACTAATCAAACAGTGCTGCTTTTGGTTGCATTCACAATTAAATGGTTTGTTCACCTTTGAGTTAACTTTTAGTAAGCAGTAGAGAGTGATTTTACAAGACAATTTGCAATTGGTTTTCATTTTTTATTATTTGTGGTTTTTGAGTTATTTAGCTTTTTATTCAGCAGCTCTCCAGTTTGCAGTTTCAGCAATCTGGTTGCTAGGGTCCAAATTACCCTAGCAACCATGCACTGATTTGAAAAACAGATTGGAATATGAATAGGAGAGGACCTGAATAGAAAGTAATAAAAAGTAGCAATAATAATATATGTGTAGCCTTACTTTGTTTTTAGAAGGGGTCATTGACCCCTATTTGAAAGCTGGAAAGAATCAGAAGGCAAATAATTAAAAAAAAAACTATAAAAATAATGAAAACCAACTAATAAATTGCTTATAATAGGCCATTCTTTAACATACTAAAAGTTAACTTAAAGGTGACCCACCCCTGTAATAAACTATTAGAATATTATTGAGGAACTTGTTGAATTTATGTCACATTGAATTATGCAACGTTTTCCTTTTCTTTGCATGCTAAAAGGCAGGAGCTGCCTCAGGGCGACCCAGGGGATAGAATCATCCCTGCATGCCTTAGGGCAAATTAATCCAAATAAAGCAAAGTATTTCACTGGATTTTATTTTTCTCCTCCTCTTTACTAAACTGCAGCTACAGACCGATTGCACCTATCAATACACTCACATATATAAAACACTGCATGGCAGTAATTCAAGTTAACAAAAGACACATTTATAAATATGTCATTTATTTTTCAACACTTAAGGGCCAATTTAAACTTTAATGAATCTCACGCGAGTTTACGGATTACATGGGGTTCCATGCTAAAAATATCTCGGTAATTTTACCCTTACGACTGTCAAAGCATTTCTAGTAAACTCGAGCAGTGTTTCATTAAAGATGCTGAAAAGCATGAGCAATCTTAAATCTGCCCCTTAATCGTCATTTAATACATTCCTTTCAGTGTAGTCTATACACAGTTCAGAATATGGCCACTAGATGCTGCTTTTGGACTGGCGAATGCCTCAATATCATCATTCACTGATATTCTATATGTAAATTATTTATAAAGAAATAAAATATGCAGTGCCTGAAAAGTCCATTCTAAGGGGAAGATATCAAACAAAAGGTGAGTGCCGTGGGAAGGCGTGGGGGCGGCAAAATGCCCAGGATCTCCCCTGTCCATAATGATGTGATCCCCAAATTTGAGTTTGAAAATTGGAATGAAAAAATTCACCGTGGTATAGGATTTAGCAGTGATTAAGGGAAGTGATCGGGGCAGTGTATTGTAGATTCGTCTGTGCTCCATAGAGTTCTCTCTTTGGTTAAGGGGTGATTTCTTATGATGCCAGATGCAGGCACAGGGTAGCCCTCTCCCTACCTCCTGCCATGGGGAAGCCAGTAAGGATACAGTTCTAGCGCTTTCTATCTTGTGTATCTGAATGACCTACAAGTTAAGGAACTGGAGGGTGGGCATCTACATTAACATTTTGGTCATAAAACCATAAAAAATCCAATTTCCATTTGCACATGCAGCACAATTACTATTCTGTGATGTTATGATAAAAATAGGGCTAAATATGGGATGCATTGACTATTAAATAGATGAGACAAATCAGAAACACATCTTTCTAATTGACAATGAATATTCAGATACATTTGTTTAGCTTAGCAGAAGGCACTAAGAGTACCAAATGTACTTCTATTTATAAGTAACAGGGACAACTTTACCGGCCAAAGCATGAGATTCATTTGCCAAGTCCTATTCTTGAGAAAAGTTTTAATACACATCCTTTTGACTGAAAGCTCAATATATTGTATGTAATAGTTTAGAATATGTTGTGTTTAGCACAGATTTAATCAGAGTGCAACAAAAGGTCAACACAATGTTATTTATCCTTTGCGAAAACAAGAATAGAATGTTAAGAATTGTAAAGAATCACAATTTGAATAGATAACACTATCAAAAAATCATATTTTGCTAGGGATGCACCAAATCCAGGATTCGGTTTGGGATTCGGCCAAGAATCGGCCTTTTTTAGCAGGATTCGGATTCGGCCAAATCCTTGTGCCTGGCCGAACCGAATCCGAATTTGCATATGTAAATTAGGGACTGATAGGGAAGTCACATAACTTCTCCTCCACAAAAGAAGAATTTTTTCCACTTTTTCCTTTTCTGCCCCTAATTTGCATATGCAAATTAGGACTCGGATTCGGTATTCAGCCAAATCTTTTACAAAGAATTCGGGGATTCAGCCGAATCCCAAATAGTGGATTCCGTGCATCTCTATATTTAGCACAATCAAATTAAGGCTTGAGTAGTTATTTAACAATCAACAAATTTTGTAACTTTGCACAAATTGTTCAAGGGCAGAAAAAATCATTTCTCTCCATGAGGAATTTGCTTCATGGATTAAGTATTTGGATATAAGTACTTACCCCCACTGAAAATTAATGTTTTTGATTGCTCAAAACAAGCACTGCAGTCCGTGGTAGAGACTGCTACTGGGAGGGGGCAGAAGGGAACGGAGAAAAATGGAATAGCTAAAACAAAGAAAAGTTATGAGAACACAAAAAAAAAACATAGACAAGCATAGAATAGGGAAGCAATTCCATGTACTGTATAATACCCTGCAGAATTCATAGTAGGATGGCACATTGGCAATTCCATGTGTAATACCCCCCAGAATTCATAGTAGGATCATGGCACATTGGCAATTCCATGTATAATACTCTCCAAATTCATATTAGAATGGCACAGAGGCAATTCCATGTATAATACCCTCCGAAATCATGGTAGAATGGCACAGAGGTAATTCCATGTACAATACCCTCCAGAATTCATATTAGAATGGCACAGAGACAATTCCATGTACAATACCCTCCAGAATTCATAGTAGAATGGCACAGAGGCAATTCCATGTATAATACCCCCCCGAAATCATGGTAGAATGGCACAGAGGCAAATCCATTTATAATACCCCCCAGAATTCATATGAGAATGGCACACTGGCAATTCCATGTATAATACTCCCCAGAATTCATATTAGAATGGCAAAGAGGCAATTCCATGTATAATACTCCCCAGAATTCATATTAGAATGGCATAGTGTCAGATTCATAAATGATACCCACTGAACACGTTTTTTTATGTACAACAGCCTTCCCTACAGTTGCCCAAAGCACAGGGAGCATGTGCTGGGCCACTGACACTTCTAACAAAATCCAAGATAGTGACCCCCAGTGCATAATAACTTTGAAGGCCTGGGTCTTTACTTGTTTAGAGATGCCGATGAAGTACATTCTGTATATAAAATGTGGCTTCGGTTTTTTGGTTTTAGGGTTTAGTTCTCCTTTAATATAGCCTCTGCTTTTCTATCTGTAGGGTTTTTAAGCCCAAGTTATCTTCTAAGGCAATGGTAGAGCACCACTGGGGAATTAACATTAGACAGGGAATCCCAACTTTTATCATGAGTAGGATAAAAAGAAAAAAAGATAAAAACAATCTTTTAGGGTTGAAGAACTTTCTTCCTACCTCAAGTAATCTTGATGTAATATAGTTCCATTCCATATACAATATAGCTAACGACCACAATCTTCTATTGAACACCGTGAGATATCTGTCTGTATATGTAATTTTAACTCTAGTTTCCTAGCAACCTGTGTGTGCGGCTGCGCGCCCATCCAATCGGAGCGTTCGGTGATGTCACGTGGCGCGATTGGTCTGTTTGACGGCGTTCTCTATTTAACCTGGTATGAATGGAGTGTTTGTATTATGCTGCCTGAGTTTGGTTCGTTTCCGCGTCCGGCATGCTGCCTGGGTCATAGAAGGATGTGGGGTGCAGAGTGGGTTATATAAGGACAGTGTTGATTGCCCAGCGCTCCGTATAATTAACGGCCAGCACCATCCATGGTCGGAACTGGCTGCACATACTACTGAGAAAGCAGGCCCCGCCGGGCCCCCTGTACCCCCGGGCCCCCCCGCGACTGCGTGGTCTGCTTCCTCGGTAGTTACGCCACTGAATTTGATATTAAAGGGGATGTAAAGGCAAAAAAATTAAATTCCATTTCAACTTTCTTTAATGAAAAATAAATCTATCTCCAATATAATTTAATTAAAAAATGTGTACCATTTTTATAATAAACCTGACTGTATGCAGTGCAATTCCCCCTTCGATTTTACTTGCTGTGACAGCTGCAAATAGGAAACTTCAGATGCTTCCTAACTGCTCTGCAGGGAAACTTACACCTTACTTCCCTGACCTTGAGCAGCTTTGTTTGTTTCCCTATAAAGCAGCCAGCAACTGTGTAGAGATTTGTATCTGCCGACCTAGTGCAGTATGCATATTCTGATTATTAATCATTCTTGATTCTATGGAAGATATTATTTGACTTGTGCTGTTTTGATAATTTATGACGATTCCTAAGCTTAACCTCCCAACTGAAGCCCAGACCGCACTGAGCATGTGCACAGTTTTGGTCTTGCAAAGATGTTTAACAAAGTTACAAAATGACACCCCCCTGCGGCCAACTTTGCTTAATTAGGCTTCTGGTCCAGTATGTTCATGTTTATGTTTAGTATACAAAATACAGCACTTCTAACATTATTCTATTTTAGACTTTAGTTATGGATCTGGAACACTGTGTAAATGAGGCTACACCAAAGTCGGGCATCACTTTCATGAGCTGCACTGTCATCTGGCTGGTCTCTGGCATACCTTCCCAGCTTTTTGGCTGCTGCGATGTTTCTGTGATCAGGAGGATCCATGTTGGTAGGGAGCTTGTGAGGCTCACTGCTGGAAGACATCAAAGAGTCATGGGCACCATTTAAAGTCAATGACCACTATAGTTTCACTAGTAAACCAATAAGTAACTGTCCAACAAAAAGGATACAAAGAATATGGTTCTCATTTCTGGAAGGAGGAGTAGGGGAAGGTTTATATGAAATAGCATTTGATTCAAGAAATCTAAGAAATCTAAAAAAAAATTCCAAAGCACTGCTCCAGAAATGTGTATATTTCAGATATCAAGGGCAAAAATGTCACTAAAAGTAGATCTACCCAAGCAAACCATACCTTTTTGGAAAGAACAGATGCTCAGCTGCCAATAATAGTTTACCTTCCCTGCTTCTATGTCTGAGGTACAGTAATTATGTTTCACTTTCATTTTTGCAATTCCTTGGTGTCACTGCCCTCGGGTCTATAATTGTATAGCATGTCCATGGGCATCATAAATAACATCTCAGTAATGTGTTGTTAAAATTAGCTCCCAAAAGAGAAAATACCTATTGATGAAATGAACGATGCAAAAACTAACATAGGATTATTGCGTACCTTGCACTAATTTTCCCAAATATCAGCTCCTTGGGAAACGTGAAAGGAAATTTCAGAAAACATCTGTGTCAGATGTTCCCTATGGTGTCGGTATCCATAGGATTTTATTCTGATTACTATCTCATGTATGCAAAGCAATAAAAACAGTGAAGGTTATAATGCTGGATTTTTTAGGTCTGATAGCAACGAACTTACTAAAAGGTCAGCTCTTTATACTTGACAGCAAAAGGACACACTTTATAATAGTATTTCAGCTTGTTGCCCACAGGAATTGCTCTATGAGTGCTGAAACCAATGTTTTAAACTGTCATCATGAAACAATTTCTTACTGCACTTCTTCCATTATCCAGAGCTTCTGTATCTCACTATCAACACTCCTAAATCCCTTACACAATGTATTCTTACTAGCATGGAAACAACCTAGTTTAGTACAAACTACTATGTAAGTGCATCAAGAGGTCAAAAATAAAAAACTGCACCATGAAGGCAACGTTTCAATTAAAACATGGCATATTCTGTAACAGTAGATAAACCAAAAGAAAAGACAAAAAAGACATTCATATATTTGTGCATTGTTTTATTTTATTATGTTTAGTAAGCAATTGTAAATAGACATTTCTTTCAACTGATGATTATTTTCTACAGTCTTTTCTACCAGCTTCTGAGTTGTTTCCAGGATTTTCTCATGAACTTTCCTCATCAGAGCTACCACTTGATTCAGATCTGTCCTGATATTCAAAGTCCATCTCACTGTAATCATTGAAAAAACACAAAACGTTAGCACAGAGCATCACCAGCAGACGACTTGCCAGACTAATGTAGTAATACAGGTATGGGATCCGTTATCCGGAAACCCGTTATCCAGAAAGTTCCAAATTGCGGAATGGACATCTCCCATAAATTCCATTATAATCAAATAATCCAAATTTTCCAAAATGATTTCCCTTTTCTCCGTAATAATAAAACAAAACCTTGTACCTGACCCAAACTAAGATATAATTAATCCTTACTGTTAGCAAAACCAGCCTATTGGGTTTATTAAATGTTTACATGACTTAAGGTATGAAGATCCAAATTCTGGATAATAGGTCCCATACCTGTATTACATTATATTGAATGGACACAGCCCCTGCACTGCCCAAGTCTTAAATTATTTACTGCCACAGACCATCACACAAGACAAAGAAATCATATCTTACTCTGAATCATCACTGCTCATACTGCTCTCATTGTCGGTGCTCTCTGAGCTCATGTAATCTTTTTCCATTTCCTTAATTGTTTTAAGTAAGTCCTGACTTTTAATACCGCCTCTCTTTGCACGAGTCTTTATTTCACTTTTGGTATACTGGATACGCTTCTTCAATTGCTTCCTCTTTTCCGTGTGGGTCTTCTCCATATTTTTCCGTGTCTGCATCCATACAAGGATATCTTCTTCATCACTGGAGTCCCTAATGATAATAAAGAAAAACGAGTGGAAAATGAATCAAAGCCAAAGCAGTCCGGTATAAAGGAGTCTTAAATGGAATATTTCATGATCACATTGCATTCCCTCATATTGCATTTCTTTTCATTGACAGAGCAACTCCCAAATGTCATTTACAAGCTATCTCTAGGGAGCAATGGGACAAGGGTATTGAACAACAAGATGGCAGAAGGAGAGGAATAGCACCTATGTATAACCATGTAAAAATACAATAGAATACATGTTACCAGGCCAGAGAAACAACTATAGCATATCCCATGATCTGCAAATGCTAAATGATATGTGAATAGCAGTGCATAAATACATTTTATTTGTATCTGCTAAAAGACCTGTCGCATTGGGAAGCTTGAGGGGAACTTTGAAAAAAGATATTGGTTTGCATATCTAGCACTTTAGATGGGACCCTAGTGAGAAATACAAAAAATATTCCAGAGGAACTTACATCTCAACATCTATGTCATTGTCATAAGTGAAAGGCATCAAACACATGATACATGTATTGTTCAGAATGTCAGCGCAGTCTCTGCAGTAAAGAGCTGTGGAGAAGCAAACAAAGGTAAATATAAACATGATACAGGACTAATAATGGAGTTAGTTGTCAGCTGGGGACTCTGCTTGGATTTTGGATGGGTACAGGTACCATGTTGAGATTTACATTAAAAACCCTACCTTTGCAGCCAGTGGTGATGCATGGTCGGAATTCAAAACTGTTAAAGTCCTGGAAGATCTTGGCACATGATGTACAACACTGTGTTCCTTTGGTTAGCCGGGATTTGCGCAACAAAGGTACTCTACAAAATAAGGGTCATTCAGAGAACGGGGGTTAGTCGGTACAATTGATTAATAATATATAGAAATAGGTTTCTGACTAAAAATATTACCCTTTTTCATTTTACAAGGTTTCAACCCACCTTGGCTTTTTATCTCATGTTCTGCAAATATATATATATATATATTTTAGCCTAGTGCAATAATTTTACAAGTAAAGTATACATAACGTACTTTAATGCCAATACATTGAAGAAATTCGTATGTCCCGTGTCTCCTGTTGCTTTCAATGACTTCTTCAAATTGGTTGTCATGATGTGACGCTTGGTCATCAGCTTATTGTACAAGTAACAGATTCTTTGCTAGATAAAAATAGAAAAAAGTGCCTAAAGTCAGTTCTTTTTCTATTTGAGTTCCATATAGTGAATTAGAGGTCGAGAGTGCTGACCCTTACCTGCTCACGGAATGGATAGTAGTATGCACATATAGCGTGTCGCAGTCTTTGAATATACGGTCCAAATATACAGACAAATAAGGCTACCGCATGCACTATTCCTGTGGGAAGAGAGATTTGTTTATTGTAAGATTAACCTGCAGACCAGCAATCTTCGGAATCTATTTTAACATTTATATCTTCTTATTGTCAAATGGTATTTCTCTTTCAATTATTATTTCTCACCAAGATGGATGTATTGCTGATGGTTTGGTGGTGCAGGAACAACCAGGCAGTTACTGGCTACGGTTTTTGCTGAGTCCGCTTGCATGGTATTTAAAGAATTAGCCAGGGAATGAATCGTCTCACTGAAGAAACTAGTCTCACTCTCTCTCCCAATGGGAGTAGTAGCTAAGAAAAGAAAAGATATGGCAGTTATTTCATCAGGTCTAACTTGTTGTTCTCCTTCTTCAAATATTAGAGAGGAAGTAAACTACTGTATATCTCTACATTGGAGCTGGCCATGATTACTAACCTTTTACTATCGGGTCTCTTCCCAGTATGGCATATACCATTTGCAAGATCCAGTATACACCGTAATCCACGCACATGAATGTAAATGCCAGCATTGTGTTTCTAAAAACAGTGATTATACCATACATATATCCTTGCGTCTCCTTCTTGGAAAGAGATAATGAAGCTGTAGAGACAAATAAGAGAAACTATTACTGATATTACTGATGATAGTGATAGATAGATATCACTGCACACCGTGTAAAAGTCTTACCTGGTCGGTAAAATTTTGCGCTTTCTTTTGGATTTAGAGGCATCAGGATTTCAGCACCTCTCCGGACTCTGAACGCATCTAACTCGACAAAATTCCTTGTTATATAAACATTGTCGAAGGCATTTTCAAATAAATAACTTGTGCGATACCATAATGCCCTGGTGGGAAGTAATAAAACATCAGGTTACACATAATAATATACTGTATATGACCCCACTTATATTCCCCATATGTCTATATACCTGCAATTCTGACTCCATTTGCTTTAAGCAGAACCTTTGCACCAATAATACATTTATAAAAAGAATACATGCATTAAGATTTGTTGTACTCACTTGACATAGAAGTTTAAGATTAGGAAAAATGTGAAGTAGGTAAACATGCTGATCGCCTCTCTGTAGGGGGCTATTTGGTTATCTATTTCTTCTAAAATATCTCGCGCAGCTTGAAACATGCTTTTACTGGAATTGAAAGTGATATCGAAGTCTTTGTTCACTGTCATGTTGAAAGCAAACTGTTCCTTGAAATTCTGTATCATCCATTGGATGGCTGTGGGAGAGGCAAAAGGTTTGAAACATAAACAACTAACGGTTTGGGTGAGGGGGTAACTGTAAAACACCTTGCATAAATATATAAAGTTATTTCTATCCATTTCCTTTAGATGTGCTCAATCAGCCTGATAAGTCTACACTGAGGAAACAGAGATTTCTGTTACCTGTTTTCTTTGTGATAGAAATATGTACAGAGCAAGTAGAGCAATAAAGTGACCAACATTGTAATGCAATAAAGTCATGCTTACGTTTTGTCTTGTGGCTCCTGGCCAAGAACTGAACGAAGGCGGGCGCAACGCAAACAGCTGTAAAAATAGAAAGGAAACAAATCCATCAAGCAGGGCCATGTGACACCATGTGAATTCATACTATGCTTTGTTATGAATGCGTGTGCTACTGTAAGTGCAGACCGTCACAATTGGGCTCATTTATGAACACTAGGCAATTCTGTGTCTGGACGGCAACCCATATCAACTAATCACCAATTGCCATTGTCCAGACAGCTGCAGGGAGATCGGTGACAGCAAAAATGTAATCGGTTGCCATGGGTTATTACTAGTGACGGCTAAACATTTTCACCAGGTTTCACCGTCATGTATAGTTCATGGAAAAGGGAGGGGAAAAAATGCCCATTGACTTCAATGTGTTTGCAGAATTTTCACAGTTTAGTGGAATGGGTTGACACTAGCGCTATTGTTAGCAAGTGAGCTACAGTGAGTGTTAATTACGTGTTACAAACTGATGCTTACGGTTAGACAAGTGACACAGTACGCTGGTGGCATCTACGATGTTGCATATGAAGCCACCTTTTCCCATCACGTTGAGACAATTCTGTTTGCCATTTTTAAATATCTCAAAGCATTTCTTGTCTGGAGCCCCTATAGCTTCATTGCATATTTCTTTGAGGTTGTACAAGTTGAACCAGACTCTGTGTAAGCCGTGGCCTGTGAAGAGAAATGATAATGAATGAAGAACTGGTACAGAGCTTTACAAGACACCCTGGGGCTCATTTATTAACATTGGGCAAATTTGCCCATGGGCAGTTACCTATAGCAAACTTTGGTTGGTCTTTTTTTATTTGAATTTCGAGGTTATGAGTTAAAAAAAAACTCCCATTACTTCGAAGTTCTGCCCCTGATACATCTGCCCCCAGTCATAGACATACAAGACAAATGAGATCTAACATCAGTTAACTAAGTGCTCAGAAAATAATATAATCAAATTAATAACAGAAAAGAACCTCAAGACTAGTGGAAACTAGTTAGTTCAGCTATTCACGAGATGCCTTTCCAATTCAATACCCAAATCCTATGTCAAAATGAGTATAAAATACTTAGGAAGCTGCTCTTTAAGAATTCACCCAAAAACGGATATGAGACTCCAAATACCACTATCCATCTGGCTAAACCCTATTCCCTGCATACACCCTATTCCCATGTTTCTCAACTCACCTATGCGCTTCACTTCATAAGACAAGTTGTCCAAGGCATCATTTGCCTTATCTCCAACTCCTTTAAACGACTCCCCAAGTTTCTTGATCGCATTTGCAAAGACTGAAAAATAATGTGCACATTTGAGAAGATGAAAGCAAGAGGCTGTTTGGTTACTAAAGTCACTCCTTAAATAGTTACTTACACATCAAAGGCTTTTGCATCAATAGCATTATATCTATTGTTTGGTTTACGAACTTTTCCATTCCGCACTGCATTGTATTTCCTACTCTGCTGACATTGTCTAATGTATTCATTCCCGGTCCAGTAAAGATCATGATAAATCCTAGCCATAAGAGCAATTCCTTTCCTTGACCTATGAAAGATGCAAAGTTGTATTAGTACAGCATCCTGCTTAGCTACAGGAATACAAAGTATTGTCTTTTAGAAAAGTGGGATATCTAATACATAACTGGGTTCTGTACTATATTGTATGGAAAGCTACACATGTATATTACATAGCAATTACATACCTGAGAAGAACTGCACCAACATAAGCAGCATATTAACGCGAACGGTCTCGTAGAAAGCCATACCCAGTGATAGGAAGAATCCCATTATTGTGGTTGTCACAATGCAGAAGTACAGGTTATAATTCAGTATAAACAGAACTGTAAATCCATAGACAGAGGTGAGCAAGAGGCCACATAAGAAGGCAAAAAAGCTGCTCAGCACATTCCTGATCTTACTGTCTTCTTTAAGCTTAAGTGTCGCCTTTCCCTTCCCTAAAACGTCATCAATACTCTCCAACGCTGAAACCTGAGTGACTGGCGTTGTGTCACCAAACCTAGGGCAACATGATGACAGACACTTCAGGCTGCATGGGCAACTCTCCGCAGTGCATTTACATATGTTCAAGAGATCTTTGCACACTTTTTGGCATCCCTCGAGGGTGTATGTGCAGCCTTGCTGGAGTATTATGCCGCATTCTTCACAACAAGTTAAAAATCCTTGACGTGTTGATTCCATGATAAAAAATTTTTTTTTTTTTAAAAAAGTTATGAAAAGTTTGTAAATAAGATTAAAATTAAATTAGATTTTGTTAGTGTAAATTTAGTGTAAATTTTGTTTGTTAGTGTCAGTACAAATAATCTGTTGACTGTCTGTACCAGCACTAACTGAATGACTTGTCACTAGCACTAACTGAATCTCACTAGTCTGTGAAACACAGCTGTGCTGCTTGCAAATGATGACATCACAATGGTAGAGACAATGACCTCACAAAGGAACTGGATCATCCAGAATAAACACTTTCACTCTGTTGCTATGGTTACCAATGACATCATAATGGTGCTGAACTCCAGGTCGTTGAACTCCAATGACATCATAATGGCGCTGAACTCCAGGTCGTTGAACTCCAATGACATCATAATGGTGCTGAACTCCATGTCATTGAACTCCAATGACATCATAATAGTGCTGAACTCCAGGTCGTTGAACTCCAGTGACATCATAAATGTGCTGAATTCCACAGAAGATAATCATCAGAGAAAGAGTAATATAGTAATTGAGGTTGAAAAAAAGATGTACATCCATCAAGTTTAAAGTTTTTGTCTGAGTTAAATCTGCCTACCTGCTAGACTAACAGAATAAGGGGCTGATTTATCAAGGGTCAAATTTCGAAGTGCAAAAAACTTCGAAATTCGACCATCAAATAGGCTAATTCTACATTCGTAGTCAAATTCATAGGATTTTGAAGATTGTACTACGATCGTACCTCGAATCGAACCATTTAATTGTATGATCATACGATTTTACTTTGACTGCTAAAAACTTAGCCAAATGTTGGTTATAGGTTTTAGGAGGTCCCCATAGGCTAACATAGCAATTCGGCAGGTTTAAGGTAGGGAAGTGTCGAAGTTTTTTAAAGAGACAGTACTTTGATTATCGAATGGTCGAATAGTCAAAGCATTTTCACTTCGAATCGAAGTCGAATATGGCCTATTCGATGGTCGAAGTACCCAAAAATTACTTCGAAATTCGACGTTTTTGAATTCGAATATTCACTTTGAATTTACTTCGACCCTTAGTAAATGTGCCCCTAAGAGGTGAAAAATAAATACTGCAGAAAAATACTGAAAAACTGCACCAAGTAAATGGCCAGTGAATGAGTCATATCGTATACATACTGACTTATCTGCTTAGTTAAATATCAGTTTATTGCCAAGCCATACTTGTAATGCTTAAAGGGGTGGTTTGTCTTTTATTTCATTTTAGCATGCAATACATTTCAATTGGTCTTCATTATCTATATATTTATAGTTTTTTAATTATTTGCTGCCTTCTTCTGAACCTTTCCAGTTTTGAAACGTGGGTCACTGACCCCATTTAGAAAACAAATGCTCCGTAAAGCTACAAATTTATTGTTATTGCTACTTTTTATTGTTCATCTTTCTATTCAGTCCCTCTCCTATTCATAGGCTTCATATTCCTCTTTCTGCTTCATTCAACTAGATGCACAGTTGCTAGGGTAATTTGGACCATAGCAACCAGACGGCTTAAATTGCAAATCGTAGAGTTGCTCAATAAAATGCTAAATAAATTAAACCCACAATTAATAAAAAAATTAAACCTAATTGCAAATACCCCTCTATACGTCATACTAAGGGGCAAATTTATCAGGGGTCGAATTTCAGAGTAATGGGAACTCCATCGAATTAAAAAACACCAACTGAAAAAATGTTTTTTTTTTCCGGGTGAATAGGCCATTTTTATTCAAATTCGAATCATACGAATCAAAGTAATAGTGCATTTGTTCAAATTCAATTCAATTTTTTGAATTGACTTTGAAATACCACCAATTGACTCCAAATAGGTTCTAGGAGGTCTCCCATAGGCTAAAAAAGCAATTTGGCAGCTTTCAGATGGCGAATGGTCGAAGTCGAATTTTGAAAGGGACAGTACATATTCTAATTTTTTTCAAATTCGAATTTAATTTGTACTATTCCCTAGTCGAAGCACACAAAAATTAGCTCGAAATTCGAATTTTAAATTTCGAAATTTAAAGGTAAACAACACCCTTTAAATCTTGATGGGTTGGATTCCTAACAGTCTTCCTCGAGTAATTTCTTATCCAAGTTTCAAAATAGATCATTTTATTTAATAGCTTCATTTTTTTTCTCCCCAAATTCTTAATAAAATTAAAGTTTCAGTGCAAGCCCTTACAAATCTGGCTGCAGAAACTGCAAGGTCAGTAAGTACAATCACAAGATGATTTTATATGTGCAACAATAACAATAAATACAACAAAGGATCATAATAACGGACAGCAAATAAAGACTTTACCTTAGAGTGCCATCCAGCCCTAAATGGCAGGCCACTGTTTTCTGTCTCTCTCCCATAAAGTTTCTAAAGATCCACCATCCCCATAATACCTGACTTCAGGTAAAATCCAGATCCTGCCTAGATACTTTCCTGGTAACATGCCTAGCAAAAAATCAAAATGGTGGCCCATAGTGTGAATGGCAGGCTGAGTACCCATCAGGACATTCTAGGAGACTTAAAAACCAAAGGAGATACATGGAAGTGTTATCTACCACCTCACTACAAGTATACATTGTTATCTGTGTTGTACAAATGTATATATCTGCCTCAGAAGGTATTCCTTGCAAAGACCCAGCAAAAAACCATAACAAATTGTATGTATCAACAACTTTTTTAACACACTTTCAGGATATAATTAATATTTTGCTTTTTGCATTAGGATTGAATGTTTCATTTCATCCATCCATGTTGCTGTTGACTGGCCTCCTCTGTCTTGGACCACTGTCTTCGCTTAGTCTTTTTGTTCGACGGCAGAATATCTAGGGTCATAAACGTCATACATGTTTCTAGTTAGATTTAAAATTTTGGAGTCGTTTTATCCTGTGAATAGCTTGTACTTAAAGGAGTTATTCTGAGACAATTTGCAGTTGGTTTTCAACTTGTGGTTTTATTTGGCTTTTTATTCAGCAGCTCTGCAGTTTGCCGAATTAGCAATCTGGTCTCTAGGGTCCAAATTACCTTAGCAACCATGCATTGATTTGAATAAGTGACTGGAATTCAGTATGAATAGGAGAGGCCTGAAAAAAAAGATGAATAATAAAAAGTAGCGACAATTCATTTGGAACCTTAGGGAGCATTTGTTTTAGATGGGGCCAGTGCCCCCTTTTTGAAAGCTAAAAAGAGTCAAATAAGGCAAACAATTGAAAAAAACTATAAAAAAAAAAAAATGAAGACCGATTAGAAAATTGCTTAGAATAGGCCATTCTATAATATACTTGGAGGCCGATTCACTATGGGTCGAATATCGAGGGTTAATTAACCCTCGATATTCGACTGTGAACTAAAATCGTACGACTTCGAATATCGAAGTCGAACGATTTAGCGCAAATCCTGCGATCGAACGATCAAAGGATTTTAATCCAACGATCGAAGGAAAATCCTTCGATCAAAAAATCACAGGCAAGCCTATGGGGACCTTCCCCATAGGCTAACATTGACTTCGGTAGGTTTTAGCTGCCGAAGTAGGGGGTCGAAGTTTTTTTTAAAGGGACAGTACTTCGACTATCGAATGGTCGAATAGTCGAACGATTTTTAGTTCGAATCGTTCGATTCGAAGTCGAAGGTCGTAGTCGAAGGTCGAAGTAGCCCATTCGATGGTCGAAGTAGCCCAAAAAAACTTCGAAATTCGAAGTTTTTTTTATTCTAACCCTTCACCCGAATTTAGTGAATCGGCCCCTTGAAGTTAACTTAAAGGTGAACCACCCCTTTAAAGAATCTAACAAGAGAGTGTCCATAGAGAAATAATTATATGCAACAAAGGTATTGGGGTTTATTAGATTTTAACTGAATATTTATGATAGATTGTGCATCACACTAATATACTACACCATCAGAAGAACAACCAGGATGTAAGGAATCTGTATTTATAAACAACAGCATTATACACACATTACATGTAACCCTCTCCCTGACCTGAAAGAGCACCAAACCTGCTACTCAACACCTGCTACAAACACAGAAGTGCCATCATCGGAAGGCAGCAAAGGAGAAGACAACACACAGCCACCCCTACTTGAACCCATACTTTTCTTTTTTCTGTATCTGTTACCCACTGGTCTAAAAGATTTGCACCATGTTGGCTTTTTTTCTAGAATTTTGATTCTGTCAATATGAACTTTGTCAACTATGTTGATGCATTGAGGGGAAAAAAAACATTGTAATTGCACTTTAAATTGGACTTTGCACATTGCACTTGCCGTCGTAAATTAGCCCTATTGCCTGATGCCTTCCTATGAGCAGGATATGCTTTAAATGGAGTGCCTATTCACAGAATAAAAACTAAACATGGCTGGGTTGGAGCACTATACAGAAAAACTGGAATCACCCTTTTTTTAAATTCTGAATGTCTTGTAAAATATCAAAAGCAAAATCACATTGCTTCATGTTATATACCGGTTTTATCACCCAGTCTTTCTTGATTTTGCTGTCCTCTATAAAATGTTGTAGTTCACCTTGCCTGTTGATGCTGAACATTTCGGTTGTGGTCTATGGTCGCCAACTGTGTTCAAGGTATAATGCATGTTATAATGAAATTAAAGTATCTAAAAAAAATATAAACAATTGTTATTGCAATAAATAAACCACAAACAAGATCTTTAAAAAAAATGTAAATAAAAAATGACACACACACATACACACTGGACCATGTAGCATCTCTAGCTTGCAGTACATGGCTCATAATTTAAATTACAACTTGAAGATGATCTACATTAAGTTTGTATGTTCTCCCTTTGTCTAAATGAGTTTTCTCCCACAATCAAACAACATACAGGCATGGGAACTGGTTCCTGATAAAACTGCCCATGTTAATGTGACCTTAGATTATAACTTCAACTGGGGGAGAGGCTGATGGGAATGTGATAAAGACCTTAGATTGTATGCTCATTGGGACAGGCACTGATAGGATGGTGAGAGGGACCGAAGAGTATAAGCTTACTGGGGCAGTGACTGATGAGAAGGTGATAGGGACTTTAGAGTGTAAGCTCACTGGGTAAGCACTGATAGCATGGTGATAGGGACCTTAGAGTGTAAGCTTACTGAGGCAGTGACTGATGAGAAGGGGATAGGGACTTTAGAGTGTAAGCTCACTGGGGTAAGCACTGATAGGATGGCGATAGGAACCTTAGAGTGTAAGCTTACTGGGGCAGTGACTGATGGGAATGTGACAGGGACCTTAAAGTGTAAGCTCACTGGGCTAAGCACTGATAAGATGGTGATAGGGACCTTAGAGTGTAAGCTTACTGGGGCAGTGACTGTTGGAAATGTGACAGGAACTTTAAGAGTGTAAGCTTACTGGGACAAGGACTGATGGGAATGTGACAAGAACCCTAAAGAGTGTAAGCTTATGTGAATCATGCAAAGCATTGTGCAGATATATTGTTGCTATATAAATAGGAAATTAAAAATCAAAGAAATAGAAAACGTCAATTACAATAGGGGTTTTTTTTTATGTGAAAAGTAGTTACCATTATAATTTACATTATAAAGAGAAAGGACAATAGAACTGTTTTAGGTATCAATTATCATTTTTAAAGTTCCAATATAATGTGCAAAGCACCACAGCGAAGAATGAAATATTGTGTAGAAATAAAAATAATACTGACATTTTAAAACAATCGTCATTGTCCTTTCTAGCACTCCCTTACTTCTTAAACAGGAACATAATAAAGAATAGGTATTCTAAAGGACAGCAAAGCCATAAACTTCATCCAATTGTGCATTATTAATCATAATATAGAAACTTTAGGCAAGAAAAATATAATTGTAACCCATTCATAAATGTCATCACTTAAAATCATTTAATTCCAGGACAGTAGAGCCCACTGTTTTCCAAAGAATAAAGCTGGTGTCAGACATAGCCGTTTCTTAGTTACGCTAATCATCTTAGTCACTCTTGCAAACTGCTGTATGGTTGCTAGGGTAAATTGGACCCTAACAACCATATAGTTGATTAAATTGCCTACTAGGAATTTGCTCACAAGAAAGCTACAATTTAAAAATAAAGCCAGTTGCAGATTTTTCCAATTTCAATTTCAGAATCATACAAAATATTAAAGGTGAACTACACTTTAAATGTTTAACTTTACCTTTAAACTAAAATGTCTTGGTTATATGCTTTTAGATATGCAACAAAAGCTTACTCTATATTTAAAAAAAAAACCTCACAGATTAAGTTTTCGTGTGGTAAATGTACACAATGATCATTCTGGGTTAATGATTATTAACTACGCAACAATCAAAACTGCAGCTTTGATACTTGCTCCCAAACTTGCCAATAAATGGTTAGCTAGACTTAAAGGGGTGGTTCACCTTTAAGGTAACTTTTATTATGATGTAGAACTGCCGATTCAAAGCAACTTTTTAATTGGTTTTCATTATTTATTTTTTATTGTTTTATAATTATTTGCCTTTTTTCTTCTGACTCTTTGCAACTTTCAAATGGGGGTCACTGACTACCGTCTAAAAACAAATGCTCTGTAGGGCTACAAATGTATTGTTATTGTTACTTTTTATTGCTCATCTTTCTATTCAGGCCTCTCCTATTCATAATCCAGTCTCTTATTCAAATAAATTTATGGTTTGGACCCTAGCAACCAGATTGTTGAAATTACAAACTGGAGAGCTGTTGAATAAAAAGCTAAATAACTTAAAAACCACAAATAATAAGAATATCGATCTCTACATCATACTAAAAGTTTACATACTAAAAGAAAAGTTATCTTAAAGGTGAACAACCCCTTTAAAGGACCAGTAACATCAAAAAAATTTTTACAAAAAATTCGTTAGAATACAACGAAAAAAAACACCAAGACAAAATAAATTTTAAAATAGCAAAGCCTTTATTAACCGATATCACCAAGAGCTGGAGAAGGTGATGGGGGCAGAGGACAGGGGATGCAAGTAGAATAGCCAGGAAAGCGAAATCGAGCACCGCAGGAGCCTCTGTTGCCTTTTCTGAAGAGGAGGTGAAGCAGAGTTTGCTATTTTAAAATTTTTATTTTAAAGGCTTTGCTATTTTAAAATTTATTTTGTCTTGGTTTTTTTCATTGTATTTTTTGCAAAAAAAAATGTCGATGTTACTGGTCCTTTAATAACTCCTGCTAGTCTGAGAAGCCCGCCCCATTGATTATACAAGAAGACATTAACCTGCCTAGTACAGAAATGGTTAATATTGTGCTCTGTTTGTATGATCTGCCCACCCCTCACTCCCCTGTCCTATATAACAGAATGCATTTTGTACAGATCAGATGTTTGTATGTACTCTCCCTCCCCCCCCCCCCCAGAATTTGTAACAAGAGACATTTAAATGTGGTCGTTCCTTATCAGATCAATAACATTAAAGCTGCGACTTGCTCCCCCCTCAGCAGGAGAAATGAACCCTTCCACAAGCTTTTTGTATCAGCTGGTTCCACATAAGATGCTCAAAGAACTGATGTTCTCCCCCTCAATCACTGCCTGCCTCACTCTCTCCCAGCAGCAGCCGTGGCAGACATTTACATCCCTTCAGTAACATTAAAGAAAAGGTTGCAGCTTAAACGCAGCACTTCCACAATTCAAGTTGGCAATATTAAAGTTTTTACTTGCTAAGGCAGAAATTAGCAGTAGCAACAGCAGCACCAGATCACCTGACGGGCGGGGGGAGAGCCTATAACTTCCTGACAACTTCGGCAACCAATCAGAGGAGAGGTATGAAGGGACGCAAACTTCCTGATAACTTCAGCAGCCAATCAGAGGAGAGGTATGGGAAAAAAAAGACACAGGAAGCAGCAGACATGCGCAGTGACTGTAGAAGCTCTTCTCTTGTGCAAAAAGGAGTCAGCAACCCCCTCCCCTGGTGCCTCCACTAACTCCTGCCCTAGAAAGAAATCCTATCTTTAGAGGCAATTTTCTCAAAAACGGTAGACCTTTTTTTTAAATAGATACATTACATAGTTTCTTAAAGGGACCCTAAAGTTCACCCAAAGTTAAAAAACCCCTTTAGGAAGTGTTTTTGAAATGTATGTAACACCTATTTGGGCCATACGGGGTTAATTACACGTGACTCTTAACACTTAAGGCTAGGGCCTTTGCTATATGGAAGATTAAGGGTGGGGTGTAGTGTTACTACAACTCCCACAGGCTACTGTGCAATAACAAAGACTTAGGCGCCAGGAGGTTCTTCATAAAACAGGGATAAGGTTTATTAAACTATGCACGAGGCAAGTGACATCATATTGAGAGAGGTCACACAGATCTGCAGGCAGGCTCACCTAGAGCACACACAGGCATTTCATGAGGTGGAGCCTCCATTAGGCATTTGCAGAATTCACACACATTCCCTCCTGGAAGTTGTCAGGAAAGCAGCTTCTACCCTACAGTCCCTCCTCACTGAGGTCCCTGACTGGAGGCAACACACAGAGCCTCTGGGAAGCTACTCCCTTACTGCAAATCCTTGTTGGAGCTCAAAACTGCTCTTTTTCACTAACGTCTCTGCCTTTCTCTCCTAGAGAGACTATGACAAGTCTGCCCTAGTGCAACTATTCCTCATTCATGGGGTTTCCTGGTCCCCGACTTGGACACATGCCTTCTTCTGGGCCTGGTGTACTCAGTACCCCTGAGCACATTCAGAGGAGGAAGAGGAAGAGGCCACTCCTTACACACACTATAGTGTAGCAGGAAGATGTCACACCTCTCCTGGCAGATCACTCTAAGAAAAAGGTGGGGGCCTTAAAGCTGCAGGGCACATTAACCCGTAGGGGCCCTACATGTATAAAGCAGTGGGTTGTGCAGGTCATAATTTCAACATCTATTTTCTCTACAAATAAGGTGTAAAAGAGAAAATATACATTATGTATAAAAAAAAAAGTATTATAGTAATGTGTTTAAAATAATCTTTAAGACAACCATCAGAGCTTATTTTACCCAGAGAGCTTTATTTACCTAGACAATTTTGTGCATTCACAGGACTAGAAGTTGTATTTTGCCCATTCCCTGTAAGTTTTGCCCTGATGTGCAGCTCTCTTCCCTCTTAGAATGGAGTACAAAGCACTTGGCTGTGCTGTTTAGAATGGGACAGTGGTAGGCAGCATGTCGGCAACTCCTGGAATGACCTCTGGCTTGTTTATTGTTCAAGTCCATTACCCAAGGCCTTACTCATAGGGGGTTATTTACTAAAGTCCGAATGCAAAAATCACGAAAATTTTGTGACAATTAAAGCACGAGGATGGAAAAGTTTTTTTTATCTTAGTATTTTAAATGCTTTTCATGTATAAGGGCTAGTCCACACGGGGAGATAGCGACGCGTTTGCGGTCGCGGCGACAAAGCCCAAAAAATCATGCCCTGTTGCTAATCAGTCCTTAGGGCTATTCCACACGGGGAGATAGCGACGCGTTTGCGGTCGCGGCGACAAAGCGCCGCGACAGTCACCGCGACCGGCGCAGGCGACAGTTTTGTATGGGCGCCTATGTAAAAACGCCTGTGCTAACCACACGAGGCGATGCGCTTTTCAACAGTCGCCTGAAAATGCCTCGCCAGGCTTTTTCAGGCGACTGTTGAAAAGTGCATCGCCTCGTGTGGTTAGCACAGGCGTTTTTACATAGGCGCCCATACAAAACTGTCGCCTGCGCCGGTCGCGGTGACTGTCGCGGCGCTTTGTCGCCGCGACCGCAAACGCGTCGCTATCTCCCCGTGTGGAATAGCCCTAAGGACTGATTAGCAACAGGGCATGATTTTTGTTGAGGGAGCAGTGTGGATAAAAGTACTTAAGTGCCACCTACGGCAAATGACAGATGCTTTAGAGGGTGTAGCCACAAAGGGACTATGTACCACATATGGTGGCAATGTCCCATAGCCCAAAGATACTGGACCAGGATATATAATAAAATCTTTTCAATACCTCAATACCTAAGCATCCAAGTGCAACTTCCAGATAATATATGGTTTTCTGGGGTTGACTTACTTACCCCACGTAAGTAAGGCAGTATTTTTTTTGGCAGTAGAAATACTGTATACTATATATGATATAAAATGTGTATGCACTAACTTCATTTTGGGGTCTCTAAACTCCAGATACTAATGTCTGCCCACAATGGGAATCAAACTGTTCAGTGGACCCTTGGCATTCATATTTAGGATGTGTTTTCTTGGTACCTTATGCTACGTGGGAGAAAATATGCTAGAAAGTGGAAGCTTTGAGGTGTTTTTCATGGAATTTCAGCTAAACCTTCAAATTTGGAAAAACACTGCAACTCAGTAGTTTGGAGTAGAAAGACCTGGTTACCCAATTTGGATTTGTCCGAATGTGTACTTTCTGAAACTATATGGTTACTCCCAAAAAAACACAATGGAATGTTTTTTCTTGGTAGCTTATGCTTTGCAGGATATACAAACTTGCAAAGTGAAAGTTTTGAGGTGATTTTTCTGAATTTTTGAAAGTTTTTATAAAAACTACTAAGTTCAGAAAAGCTTTGATGTTTGGCAATTAGGAGTAGAAAGACATGATTACCCATTTTTGATTCAGCAGAATTTGTACTTTTCAAAAATATGGTTTCCTGTACCGGGATTTTTGGCTTTAGAATCTAAAGTATACTATATTCTACTGCAGTGCTTTGTAAAATCTGTAATTTAATGCTGGGAGTTTTGGATCTATAGAAATCTCCATAAAAACTATACATATACATGTGGCTTTCCAAATCAGTAGAATTTTTGTGCATAAAATAAATATTTTTAAAGTACACATCCCTATATTATGAAAAATAGCATTTTTTTTCTTTTTTATTTAGAGCTCTAAATCTTGTTTCAGAAGTGGAAATAAGCATGAAAATTTTTTATAATTTTTCTTGGTAAACGGGCGTCGCTGACCCCTTCTAAAAAAACAAATGTTCTGTAAGGCTACAAATGTATTGTTATTGCTATATTTCTATTCAGGCCTCTCCTATTCATATCCCAGTCTCTTATTGAAATAAGACCATGGTTGCTAGGTTGCTGGACCTTAGCAACCTGATTGCTGAAACTGCAAACTGGAGAGTTGCTGAATTAAAGGCTAAATAACTCAAAAACCACAAATAATAAAAAATGAAAAGCAATTGCAAATTTGTCTCAGAATCTCACTCTCTACATCATACTAGAATATCTCAAAGGTGAACCACCCCTTTAAGGTACATAATTCTATAAACAGTACGGAATGATAAGTGTATACACTACTAGATGCAGTAGAGGGATCAATTAAGGATAACACATTTTACACTAACCTTTACATTAAACCAACTGACAAACAATGTATTGCTGTATTCTAGCTTTCATCCACTAAGTGTCACCAGAAGCCTCCGTAAGAGTCTGTTCTTAAGGTTAAAACGTATTGTCATTACTGACCAAATATAAGGCCAAGAAAAATTGACCCCTACATTTTTGGAAAATCAGACTTTCTCACTTCTTTGCTGGGTCGCGGCCCCATCTGCTAGTTCTACTACTGCCTAAAGTGCCAACCGAGCTCTACAGAAGAGCTGCATGTGAGAAGTGAGAAAGTCTGATTGCCCGATACTCAATGGCCACGGCAAGCTCTGTGGCATGCTGCCAGAAAGTCCTGAAGGGTCACGGGGCCACACACAATATTGACACAACAGCAATGGACACACTTGCAGCAACTTTAGTGATGTGCCAGTCTCTCCTTCCAGTACTGTGCACCGGACTCTCACATACTCTAAATATTTGGCTTCGCTGGGATATCGAGGGGCGAATCTAACAGCAATGGACACACTAGTCGCTACTTTAGCGGTCTGCCAGTCACTTCTTCCTGTACTGTGCAGTAACTAACCTAGAGCTGTGGGTCTGCATTGCTCTGTAGCTGTTGCGACTGTCGCACCAGCACTGATTAAACTGTCTACTTGTACTTCAATGTGTCCTGATGCTCGGCTAAGCCGCTGGATTGCACTTAGGGCACACAGCTACAGAACAGTGAACATTTGGATGAGCACAGTATTTCACCACGTTGTGCTGTATAAACGCCTATATACCATATATTAAAGGAAAACTATACCCCCCAAACAATGTAGGTCTCTATTAAAAGATACTAAGTAAAATAGCTCATGTGTAAAACCCTGCTTCATGTAAATGAACCATTATCATAATAATATACTTTTTTAGTAGTATGTGCCATTGGGTAATCATAAATAGAAAATTGCCATTTTAAAAAATAAGTGCCGCCCCCTGAGATCGTAAGATTCACTGTGCACACATACAAACCACATGTAAGGTCACATGAGCCAATTAACAGACAGAGTTCTGCCTTTTGCTTCCTCACTTCTTCCTGTTACAGTTGGGGGCCGATTCACGAAGGGTCGAATTTCGAAGTTAAAATTACTTCGAAATTCGACCCTCGAATTGAAATCCTTCGACTTCGAATATCGAAGTCGAAGGATTTAGCGCTAATCGTTCGATCGAACGATCGAAGGATTTTTCGTTCGATCGAACGATTAAATCCTTCGAATCGAACGATTCGAAGGATTTTAATCAAACGATCGAAGGAAAATCCTTCGATCAAAAAAAGGTTAGCAAGCCTATGGGGACCTTCCCCATAGGCTAACATTGACTTCGGTAGGTTTTATCTGCCGAAGTAGGGGGTCGAAGTTTTTTTTAAAGGGCAAGTACTTCGACTATCGAATGGTCGAATAGTCGAACGATTTTTACTTCGAATCGTTCGATTTCGTTCGACTTCGATCGAATTCGAACGAATTTAACCAATTCGATGGTCGAAGTACCCAAAAAAAACTTCGAAATTCGAAGTTTTTTACATTCGAACCCTTCACTCGAGCTGAGTGAATCGGCCCCTTAGTGTTGTAGTATTTCTGGTCAGGTGATCTCTGAGGCAGCACAGATAGAGTCACGAAATGGTGGTTCAAGGCAAGAGATGTAAAAGGGCAATATTTATGTAAATATATATTCCAGTTTGGTAAGATTCTTTAATATGTCATTCAATTTGATATAAACTATCTGTTGCTTAAGTATTCATTTTGGGGGTATAGTTTTCCTTTAAAAGCCAGGCAGCAACATAGGACAGATATGTGCAGACTGGAAACAGACACACAGGCAGGGAAATGGGAGGGGTTTTTTTTCAGCCTGTCAGTCAGTGCTGTTACAATTTCCTGTGAGAGACTGAACAGACACTCCCATCACTCATTTCAGCCTAGCTTCTGACCTGATAGGTTCTCATTGCAGCTCTGATATAATGACACTTTTAGCAGGTAAAATGCTTTCAAAACTTTTTTTTTCTGCATCATAACATTGTTTGAGGAAAGGGCTTTTCTGGATAATGGATCTTTAAGTAATTTGGATCTTCATACCATAGTTACATAGTTAAATTGGGTTGAAAAAAGACGAAGTCCATCAAGTTCAACCCCTCCAAATGAAAACTCAGCATCCATACACAGTCTACTAGACGATCATGTAAATATTAACTAAACCCAATAAGCTAGTTTTGCTTCCACTAAGGAATAATTTTAAAACATTTGGATTGGATAAAATGGAGTCTATGTTAGACAGACTTTCCATAATTTGGAGCTTTTGGGAGAACGGGTGACCGGTTAACAGATCTCATACCTGTACTATGTGTGGATGTAGGCCAAACCAGTAGACAATTAAGGATCATCTCAATTTAGGTCCATTATCATTGCAGCAGGTAAAGCGTCCAGAAAATGCTGTGCATCCTATAGGCCACAAAGAGTGTATTAAGCTGTTATTTGCGTGCATTATACTAGCAATAGATGTCTTACTGCCTTAATGAAAGCGACCTTAATATTGTAGTGCATTACCGGAGTTCTTAAGAAAGTACTACCAGTATAGCACCTGTTATCCAGAAAGCACCAAATTATAGGAAGGCTATCTACCATAGACTCAATTTTATCCAAATAATTTTAATTTTATTTATTTTGTGCCTGTAATAATAAAACAGTACCTTGTACTCGATCCAAATTAAGATATAATTAATCCTTATTGGAATAAAAGCAAGCCTATTTAATTTATTTAATGTTTACATGATTTCCAGTAGACAAAGTGTGGAGATCCAAATTACAGAAAAACCTGTTATTCAGAAAACCCCAGGTCTTAAGCATTCTGGATAACCGGTGTCATACCTGTATATAAATAGGTCATTGGGAATTCTCAACACTCTACAAATGAACTATGATATATCTACAATTGCTACCGTATTTATCTTTTGTCAGTCAGTCTGAATGTTATTCGATTAAAGGGGCTGTTCACCTTTGAGATAACTTATAGTACAATGTAGAGAGTGATATTCTAAAACAATATGCAATTTGTTTTAATTTTTTATTGAAGGTTTTTGAGTTATTTAGCAGCTCTTTAATTTGCATCTTAAGCAATCTGGTAACTAGGGTCCAAATTACCCTAGCAACCATGCACTGATTTTAACAAGAGACTGGAATATGAATAGGAGAGGCCTGCATAGAAGGATCAGTAATAAAAAGTAGCAGTAATAATACAGTTGTAGCCTTACAGCGAAGCCCATTTGAAAGCTGCAAAGAGTCAGAAGAAAAAGGCGAAAAACTATAAAAAATAAATAATGAAAACCAATTGAAAAGTTACTTCGAATTGTCCGTTACCTTGAAGGTGAACCACCCCTTTAAGTAGGTTTTTTTTCCTGATTTTTATTCACTGCACGGTTTTCCACAAAATAAAGAGCTATTTGGTTTTAAAGGGCAAATGCAACAAGTAAATTCAAGGAGAACTAAAGATTTCTGTCCTACAGAGAAGTTTGGTTCCAGCACAAGGCAACCACAGCTCTTCAGCAGTAACGGTCTGCAGTTTCAAAGATGCTCCTAGTAACTCCCCATCTTCTTTTTTGTTGGTTCATAACTCATATTCTGTACTCCTGCCAGTTACCTGAGGAACCAATTCACGACTCACATTTATCATACTCAATCATACGCAAAAAGTCTGAATCCGAAAATCCGCCATCTCAGGCCTGCCGAGGTTGTATATAAGTCAGTGGGATAGGTCCCTATACTATATGGAAGTTTCTGTGGCCTGTGCTGGAATTAGCCCAAAAATCTGACTATTATGGGCTTTTCGGGCAAAAATCCCAAAAATTCTGGCTTTTTAAATTTAAGATTCGGGTTCTTGCTCTGTTTTATCGAATTTTTCTCCAGTCTGATTAAATTGTGCTAATAAATAAGGTAAAATCGTGGATTCTAGTTTCTAGACTTTTTTTATTTTAAAAAATCAAATAAACTTGGATTTTTATAAAACCCTTAGGGGTGGATTTATCAAGGGTCGAACTGAAAATTCCAATTTTCAAATTAGAATTTGAGTTTTTTTATGGCCAAAACTGTCAAATTCGACTAGGGAATTGTTAAAATGATTCGAGTTTTTTTTTTTAAATTGGCTTGAGACCTGTCTGCTGAATGATTCGGGATCTCCCAGTCGCCTGCCGAAGATGTTAAAGTTTTCCTTTAACGTCAATGGATTATGCCATGTCTAAATGGAGTGTAAAATAATGGCTTACATTAAAAAAATTTTCTGGTGTAGAAAAAAATCTCTCATAAACAGTGAAGTTAGCTTTTTATAATGGATGATGTAGTATGAAGTATGCCTTATATTTTTTTCAGATACAGTATATTCCTTGCAGTGCAGTCCATACACAGTTCAGAAAATGCCCACTAGATGCTGCTTTTGGACTGGTGAATGCCTCACCAAAAATTCACTAATATTCTATATGTACAATTTATAAAGAAATCAAATATGCAGTGCTCGAAAAGTCCTTTCTTGCTAATAAAAATAATTTGCATCTACTTCCCCAGTAATGTTTTTCCCTCTGCGAAAAACTACGAATGTAAAACCTATACTTATCAGACCAACTGACCAATATCCATGGCTAAAGCATGCTAACAATATTCTCTGTTTTTGTTTTGTGCTCTTGTATACACAGTAGTTTAATCTCAGATTGTTGAAGTTGAAATTGTGGCATAATATCAGTCGCTTTTAAGTTCTCAGTTTTTGGGCAATCAGAAAGGTCTCTACAGAATTAAAGAATGTATCCTGGTAATACGCATTATTCACAGATCTCATGGATGCAGCTTTCATTTGCCAAGATTCCCAGCATCCAGCAGCAACCTTGCAATAAGCTGCAAAGGAGGGTCCTGTCTCACACGGTTACACTCCATTGGTTTTAAACATGCAAACCTTGATAGAGGCAAAAAATAGAGGCAAACACACCCATTCCTGATAAAACTCCTTAGATGAAGCTAGATGTATGTCCCATGTGTAAATTAGGAGCTGACAATTTTCATATGTTTCATTGTTTTCTATGGTCTATGGTCTAGTTGTCTGTTATGATCCCACTGGAAATAATAAAACCAACTTCTAGCAACCAACTAACTTTGGACTTTAGAAACTTACCCTGGTGGTCTAGCGGGGCGCTTCTAGCAGGGACGCCCGAAGCCTTAGGTTGCAAGGTGATGCCGTGTTGCGAGATTCAAATATTGAAAGGCACATGCGGCAATTGTCAGTGCCCAACGTTAGGTCTATTTTTATAGTTCCTGGGTGTGTTTATTCTGTGTTCTTGATCTGATACTGACACTGCCTGACTCTGATTGTGTCTAGTTTGCTGCCTGTCCTGATTATTGCCTGGTTTTCGACTACTCTCTTGAATCCTGCTCTGTACTGCGATTTTGGTTTGTTTGACCTGGCCTGTTACCACGACCATTCCTACATCCCCTGTATCTGTACCACATTGACTGATTTTTACCGACCCAGCCTGGCTTTTGACTATGCTCCTTGTTTCCCATTCTAAAACCCCACTCTTGGTTCCCTTGCTTACTCAGTACTATCTCCTTGGGCCTCTCACATTAAGACCTGGCGGTATCTGAGTAGTGGAGGGCTAGTCCCGAAGCCAAAGGCGGCTGTTCTAGGCAGAAAGGTGAGCCGTGAGTAACCTTGAAGGTGAACCACCCCTTTAAGTAGGTTTTTTTCCTGTTTTGTATTCAATGCAGGTTTTTCCACAAAATAAAGAGCTATTCGGTTTTAAATGGCATATACAACAAGTAAATTCTAGGAGAGCTAAAGATTTCTGCCCTACAGAGAAGTTTGGTTCTAGCCCAAGACAACCACAGCTCTTTAGCAGTAACGGTCTGTGGTCCTGCAGCGGGTCGGGGTACCCACGGGTTACCTGCAAAAATCTATGGAACCCTGCGGGTTGCAGATGGAAGTTTCTGGAGCAGGTATAGACGCGGGTCATCGGTTCTCCGGGTTTGCTGGTCGTGGTTCGGGTCGTGGGTCTACTCAATAGCGAGTTTTACTTCTTTTTTTCTGATCATGCCAAATTCTATTGATGTCACTTCTGGTTTACAATGACAGCACTTCCTGTTTCTTGATGGTCAGCGGGTTACGGATCGGGTTGTGGATAAGTTATTTGCTGGTCGGGTAGCCAGCGCCGATTCGTACCTTAATGCCGCCTGAGGCGGCTCCTGCAATGCCGCCCCCCCTCGCCGACTTACCTGTCGGGAGGGGAGGCAGGAACACTAATGCGGAGAGCGCAATTGCGCTCTCTCGCATTCGTAAAGCTGAATTTCCGGTTTAAAAACCGGAAATTCGGCTCTTAAAGGTGCAGGAGCGGCTTTTTGCCACCCCTGGAAACCGCTCCGGCGTTGCCGCCTGAGGCGAGCGTCTCAGCTCGCCTCATTGGCGGCGCGCCCCTGCGGGTAGCGAGTCCAAGCGGGTAACTATGCGGGTCTGGGTTGTGGCTCTGGTTTAACAAATTGGTTCCGCGCAGGACTCTAGTCTGTGGTTCCAAAGATGCTCCTAATAACTCCCCATCTTCTTTTTTGTTGGTTCACAACACATATTTCGTATTCCTGTCAGTTACCTGAACCAACTCACAAATCACAAGGTCGAAGTGAAAATTCCAATTTTCGAATTAGAATATTTTTTTTATTGCCAAAACTGTCAAATTCGACTAGGGAATTGTTAAAATTCCATTCGAGTTTTTTTAAAAATTGGATTGTAGACTGCTTGAGACCTCTCTGCTGATTGGGATCTCCCAATCGCCTGCCTCAGATGTTAAAGTTTTCCTTTAACGTCAGTGGATTATACTATGTCTGATAAAAATGGCTTACATTAAAGGGTTTTTCTGATGTGGAAAAAAAGTTAGCTCTTTATAATGGATGATAAGTATGCCTTATATTTTTTCCAAATACTGTATATTCCTTGCAGTGCAGTCCATATACAGTTCAAAAAATGCCCACTAGATGCTGCTTTTGGACTGGTGAATGCCTCACCAAAAATTCACTGCTATTCTATATGTACAATAAATAGTATTTATAAAGAAATCAAATATGCAGTGCTCCAAAAGTCCTTTTTTGCTAATAAAAATAACTTGCACCTACTTCCCCAGTAATTCTGGTTTTCGACTACTCTCTTGGATCCTTTTCTGTACTACGATTTTGGTGTGTTTGACCCGGTCTGTGATCCCGACCATTCCCATATCCCCTGTATCTGTACCACATTAACTGATTGTTACCGACCCGGCCTGGCTTTTGACTACGCTCCTTGTTTCCCATTCTACAACCCCTCTCTTGGTAGAGTCCTGCAGCGGGTCAGGTACCCGTGGGTTACCCACAAAAACCTGCTGTACCCTGTGGGTTGCAAATTGAAGTTTCAGGAGCAGGTGTAGACGCAGGTCTGCGTTTCTTTGGGTTTGCGAGTCGTTGGTCGGGTCGTGGGTCTTCTCAATAGCGAGTTTTACTCCTTTTTTTCAGATCACGACTTCTAATGATGTCACTTCCGGTTTACAATGACAGCATCTGCTGTTTTACTCCTTTTTTCCTGATCACGCCTACTTCTAATGATGTCACTTCCGGTTTACAATGACTGCACTTCTTGTTTTTGATGGTCAGCGGATCAGGTTGCGGATAAGGTACTTGCGGGTCAGGTAGCCTGTCCAAGCGAGTAAGTATGCGGGTCCGGGTCGCGGACTCTATCACTTGGTTAACTTGCTTGCTCAGAACTATCTCCTTGCGCCTCTCACGTTAAGACCTGGCGGCATCCGAGTAGAAGCCAAAGGCGGCTGTTATAGGCAGAAGGGTGAGCCGTGACCGGGTCCTTGGAGTCTATTCTGAGTTTGGGATACTCTGCGTTACAGGACCCTCTGGTGTTAGAATACATATATGTCCTTAAATGTCCATAATTGGAGTCAACTGGAATGATTTAGGGTGTTTCAATAGAATGGTGTCAGTACAGAAAGAGAACACCATAAACTGTACTTTGTTTTAAGGGTGTAACATCCCATTATATTTAAAGAAGACAAATTATCAGCACAATGTTATTCCTCCATATTATTATTAAGCACAGAGAAGCTCACTTTTCACAAATGTAACAGAAATACATCAAAACCGTTATAGGCAACACTGTTCCATTTCTATATTAATCAACTTGGGGGTAGAGGCCAATAAACATCAATCATGAGCATGTTGACCGAACAGAGGTATGACCATGTAAACTTAAATAATTTTCCAAAACATGCTATTAAGTAAAAGATTACGTTTATTACATCAGTGTATTAAAAAACATTAGAAAACCCCTTATAGCGCTATAAGGGGTTTT
This sequence comes from Xenopus petersii, assembly GCA_038501925.1. Taxonomy (NCBI): domain Eukaryota; kingdom Metazoa; phylum Chordata; class Amphibia; order Anura; family Pipidae; genus Xenopus; species Xenopus petersii. Next base: position 42,291,759 of record CM076676.1, on the reverse strand, counting down.
CTAATGTTTTTTAATATACTGATGATTTAAACTTAATCTTTTACTTAATAGCATGTTTTTGAAAATTATTTAAGTTAACACTGTTCCATTTAACTGTCTGTATATTGTGCTTATATGAATTTCACTTAGGGGCAGATTTGTCAAAAGGGGCGAGGTGAATTTTTGAATTCAAAAAATTGGAATTTTAAGCTATTTTTTTGTGTACTTCGACTTCGGAATAGTCCAAATTCAATTAGAATATTGAAATGTATCATGTACTGTCGCTTTAAAAATTCGACTTTGACCATTCGCAATCTAAAACCTGCCGAATTGCTGTTTTCGCCTGTGGGAGACCTCCTAGAAGCTATTTGGAGATACCGTATATACTCGCGTATAAGTCGAGTTTTTCCGCACCCAAAATAAGCTGAAAAACGCTGCCTCGGCTTATACGCGGGTCAGTTAAAAGAAATTACCTATTTGACTGATGCGAGTGCCTCTTCCCTGCTGCTGCGCTTCTGACCGGCAGCTGCGCTTCTGACCTGCAGAACCCCGGAAGTATGCTTAACGTTTTTTCATCCCGCCTAATATGTTCTGCGACGGACTGTCACAGAGCCCTTCTGCCATTGGTCTGAAGTAAGGTCTCTTAAGTCTAATTGGTTATTTGTTACGACTCATCCTATTCAGTGGGTGTGGCCTTTCGACCTCCACGCCCTGTTTATTTGTGTGATTGGTCAAATGGTGCTCCAGCTCCTCCCAGCCGGTCGTGTTTTTCTGTGTGATTGGCCGGTGGCCTTGCAAGCTCCTCCCGCCTGTCCTAGTTGTTTTTGTCACCGCGAGTGTCCTGTGTTAGTCAACATGACCCCGCTAAGTGGTTTGGTAGCGTCCTTCTTCCTCCTTCCTCCTCCAACTACTGATTGCCCCGGGATCCCCGTCCCCCTTCCCTCCGCGCAATGAAACGGCCCGGGTTGTGCGTTACGTGGCGCATCACTATGACTGGGACGCCCTGGCCACTATCTCCAGCCACTCGCCCGTGCAGGGACAGCCCTTCGCCAATGTTTTCTCTGTCAGCGACGGGCTCAAGGGAGCCGGCAGTGGAGTCCATTACCTGTACCTCACCAACATGGAGATCTCTGTACAGGACCTGCAGGTGAGGAGGGGGAGGGGAGTCACGTGACTCTGAGAGCTGTCTCTTTCTCACCTTGGGGCTGTGGTGGCTAATGGGTCAGGTGACCTGAAGGATGCTGTTTCCATAGTGAAGAAGTAAGTCAGATATCAGCCAATCAGTGCAGGCGCTGCCTTCTGGGGGTTTCACCTTTGTCAGCAGTCTAGACCAGTATCCGCCCTCTCTGATTTTAAAAACAGTTCGGGCAGCAGGTAATGAGCACAGATAGATAAGTGGCTGATCTCCGAGAATCAGAGACGGGGAATAGACGATGCGTCAGCGGTTCACCCACATTGCTACCTGAATAAGTAGCAAATCTTTCGCTGGATTGACATTTTCAGATAAGGAGGAAAATGATTTCAGGGGGAGGTAATCTATTAAACAAGAGAAGTGTTGTTTCAGTGAGCACAGCACACAGAAGTGAGACACAGAGAGTCTTTAGCTTTATTTCTCACCCTAGGCTTATACGCGAGTCAATACGTTTTCCCAGTTTTTGTAGGTAAAATTAGGTACCTCGGCTTATACACGGGTCGGCTTATACACGAGTATATACGGTTATTGGTGGACTTTGAAAAATCAAAGTTTATTCGAAAGAAAATTGACCTATTCGTCCGAATTTTTTTTTTCGAAATTAGACCCATTATAAATATGCCCCTTAGTGTAATAAAGCTAATCAAGGTAATGCACGAAGTAGTGAAGGCATTCAAAGTATGCTTTACAAAAATATTATGCAACAAATAAATGGTATATATCATTTGGGTATCCATTTCCTTCTAAGCTTAAAAGGATACTCTCGTCATAGCTCCTTTAGACTATGAAGTGTATACATGTTTTATTAGATTTCTTTACGATATCAGGGATTGTGAGTGAAAATACAAGGCCTTTCTCAGATTTTTGCACTTCATTACATGCGCTCCATTGAGCGTGGTCCATATTATTTCTAATCAATATTTTATTAAATATTCTACTCTGAAATTATTTATTTCAGTGCTGTCCAACTTCTGTGGTACCGAGGGCCAAAATTTTACTGGCCTATGGTGGAAGGCCGATAATAGAAGTCAGTGTTGGCCACTCCCCCTTTTAAACCACACCCACTGTAAACCGCATCCATATTACCACAAGAACTTTTAAGATCATATCCACATTAACCGTGGTAACACACCAAAAAACCAAATGGTTGGTGCTCACTGCAGGGAAATCCCTCATCACTCATATGTGAAAAATTGAAGTAATTTTAAAACATACCCTTAAATCCATATGCCTCATCCTCCCCTGTGGATAATACAACAACCCCTCAACACATTTTTAAACACCTTAGGGGCCCTTAACAACAATTTCCAAATGCTAACAAACTCCAAGAACAAAGCTATCACTCTAATATGTACTACATACAGTGACACAGTGCTGTAGCCCCATTAGCATTTTGAATAAGGTGTGAACAATGAGTTAAAAATATGTTAGCAGATGGCCACATAAGCAATAAGTACAAAATCAGTGCTGTTCTGCTAAACATATACAGAAATAAAATATTCTGCTGATTTGTTAGGCGGGCTGATAACATTAGAATTCCTTTCAGGACAAGTTTTCTAAATGTGGCTGACAAATACTTAAAATAACGAAACTGTTTTGAACTGACTTATCTGTACATTATTGAATGTAACGGAGCATACTTAAAATTGCAATTTGAATAATATCAATATAACAGCAAGGTAACCCCAGAACTTATATTTTGCATTCCACAGAATTTGATAAGGTTAAATATATATTCACTGTAATTTATTACACATCCACTTTGCTGCATCTTACCTGCCCCACCCCTTTAGGTACAGTAAGAAAAATTTTAATCCCAGGGATCTTCTGGACAGACCAATGCCCAATTTGTATATGGTTAGCCAATTATTTGGCATTTAGAACCCCACAAATAAAATTAGTACTTAGTAAATGGTTATGGCTGATATTTCAGCTACTCCAAGAAAAACACACTGCTTGTGCACCATATATTTTTTAGAAATACACATTCTGATCAATACAGGGTATGTTTTTCTACTCCAAATATGGAAAATATAGTTTATAATTATCTGTGATTTATATTCAGTAATGCATCCACCCTCTTTAATAATAAGCACCAGGCATTTCTTATTTATATCTTTAAATCCAGTTTAATGCTGAAGCAGTTTTTTAATATTTCACATTCCTATGTTTTTTTTAAAAAAAAATTACAAACTATTATAGAAATAATGTCCAGACTGCAAAACCAGCCATAGAATGAACTTTGATCATGATTCCCCTCTCTGCTTTTTTCTTTTTATTAAAACATATATTTATTATGTTGGTTACAGAATGACACCTCTCAATGAGATTGCTGACTACAGATTACAGTGATAAAAATAAGGTTATATAGACTGGATATTGAAGCATTTGGCAGCACTTGAAACAATAATAGCTCTGCAGCATCCCACTCATATATAATGGGCTTCAACTTGCTTTGGCGTTTGTTGCTAGGAAACAGTGCTCATAGATAATGTGCAAAATACGAAGCCATTTTTCTGTCTCTTCAGTCTCAACTGAATATGACATAGTAATAAAAATATATTTTAATATTTCTAACACTCTTTCGTTAATCTTGTTTTATGAGATTGAGTATCACACATTGTTCTAAGTAAATAATATTGCGGGCATTTCCTGGGTTCAAATTCATTGGCCTTTGGGACCATAGGGTTAATATGCTGCCATGGCTTTAATTCCCTACACTTCCTGATCTCCCTAGTTGCTGGGCAGATGCCCATGTAGCTAGATGTAATTTGCATATCCAAGTTATTGGCCATGAAGTGAGTGAGAAGTGGTGGATCTTCCTCTTTGGCTTCTGGTTGCTGAACCAGTTGGATGTTCCAGGGAGCCTGGGTGCAACAAGGCCCAGTAAAGCCATGTGTCCTAGAGGAACCACTACCTCTAGAGATAAGTCGGGGAGCAGGGACCCCGTGAATGAGGCCAGCTAGAGATAGGTTACTACCTGTAATAGCAATCTCTAAGAGAGTAAGATAGGCAGGTTAAGTAGCAAGAGCAGCTTGGCTCCAACTAGGAGGGATAGCAAGGAGGTAGCTCTCCCCTCAGGCAAATCTAGCAATTAGATAGGGAGACAGCCTAATAAGTTAATAATTAGGGCTAGTGAGTTCCCTGATCCAATGTGTGGGATCCAGGTCACGGTGCTGAGATCCTGAGGTGTATCCATCCTGGTGTGACGCTATAGTCTCAGGGAGTTCGATTGTGTTGTCTCTGAGGGACATGTTGTAACCATCTCATGACATTCTGCTGAGCCTCTGCTGTGGCTTTGTAAGTAAAACCCTGTGAAGTTTTATTCTGTTTGACTGCAATAACCTCCTGGCGCCCATTCTTTTCCTGTTTTATTGCACAGTAGCCTGCGGGAGTTGTAGTTACACTATACCACACATTTAAGCTTCCATTTAGCGAAGGCCCTAGCTGCTGCCTGTGTGCTGAAGGTGTTGACAATAGACACGTACTGGCACATGATGCGCCGCTCTCACATACTTCTTTTGGGCTGAAGGTGCAAAAGATGTACTGACGTGCCAGTACAGTAAATGTATGTAAGAAGTATGTGAGAGTGGCGCTTCACTAAATGCCAGTACGTGTCTATTGCTAACACCTTCAGCACACAGGCAGCAGTATAGACCAAGTGGCAGATCATTTCACTAATCATGTGCCCAAATATTACTGCTACGGCTATGTGATTTCTTGTTTAAATGAGGTCCAAACAGACTCCACTTCTCCACTTCCTACGCCGTGTACGTGTCCATCTCCAGGAGTGAATGATCCTGATCGCAAGCTAGCTACTGCGGATGGATCAAATCACTGGTCAGTATTGACTTAGCTTTATTTTCATCTTCAGCTATTTATATTAAATCTAAAAGGCTTCTGCCTTTTCATCAAGCCTTGGTTACGCTACACGTAGGCTCCAGTTCTTGACATATATATATCTTCACATAGCCCATCAGTGTCTCCAGTATTGATTAATTTTTTTCGACCAGTGCTTGAGCCATGAAGATAAGTTCATAGGTTCATAGCCCTAGATCATGAACATGTTGATTGGAATAATTACAGATGCAGCTGGAGAGGCTATGGTTGGAGGAATATAAACCATAATGTTCATGGTAAAAATTAGTCTTTCTCGCTTTGCAGAAGAAGACCGCAAATCGAGAAACAACCGTTGGAGGAGCAGCCTTATAGATCACTGGTTTCTTACCTTTGGTACATACTATAAATAGAGGATTTGCAACAGTTCAAAGGGGAAAACCACTGGAGTTCTTCTACGGTACACATTTAAGATGTTGCTCAAGAAAATTTTGTCAGAAGTTCTGGACCGTAAAGTCCATCGGTCATTCAACCATGATGAAGCATGAGGTTAGTTTTAAGCCTATGAGGTTAGTTTTAAGCCTATTTTTTAATTTAAATGTATTTTCTTTTTATAGATCAGGGACTGTAAGCACTAGTATTGAAAAATGGTATTCCATGTATAAATGATGTTTTTTTTTAATGCTAGAACCAAAGAAAGTGATAGATGATTGAAGGTTCCAGACAATTTTGATTGGGATTATTCAAAGTCAAGGTTACTCAGACCAGTGGCATGTGAGCTGTTTACTGATAGTGACAGGCAGATTCCCCTAAACTGCCACAATTTGCCAGCTGAAAAATATGCCCAGTGTGATATTAGCCATAGGAGATGCTTATCTAGATCCCCACATTTTGGGCACACTCTTGCACTCCTAGTGCTCTATCTATTATTATAGCTTGAAATGTCTTTGAGGCTTGAAAAGAACATGCAAGTATTTACATTAATCACTCAAAAATGATAAAATTATAGATTTTATTTTTACTTGATCATAAATACAGTGAGAATAAATGATTACAAAATACATATTGATGTACAAATTGAGACTCTATTTCTGAATTTTTCCAAATCTTTCTCAATGGTTTGGTTCATTTCTTAAACAGCCATATTGCCATATTATAAAAATTCATGCTGGTCTAATAAAACTTCTGCTGGGAGGGGTGTTTGAAGCTTTAGTGGATAAAATATTAAAGCTGTAATTTTAATTTCCTGATTAAATTGAGTAAATTAATTTACTCCATAGCAGTAACTATTCCATAAAATATTTAATGTGTTTTACCAGATGAAATATGTATTTAAGTATAATATGAATTTATAAGACTGATTTGTATAAAATATTTGTTTTTACATTAATTTTATTGCTAGTTCTTGGCCCAGCAACCTTCCTACCTTCAGGGTTAGATGCATTAATGCATTGACTTAGATTTGATCAGCTCCTTGGCTAAAAGTAACAGAATAGGATGAAACAACACAAATCAGTGCACAGGCCTTACTGTCATTGAGTAACTTACATGTCAAGGTTTTGTTTCAGCTTATTCTATAATTAGGGGCTTAAAACATTTTAAAATTCAAGATTGTTTTTTTCCACAAATCAAGAAAAATTCGATTGGAGTTCTCTCGGATTTGTAAGACTTATCAACCAAAAAAAATCTGGATAATTAGAATGAAACTGTTTATGACTTAAACCTGGCAAGCTTCTACACAAGGTGGGTTTGTTTCAATATTCAAGATATTGTGAGTTTTTTAACTCACAATATCAAATACAAATACCTTGAGCTTTTGGGTTTTCTTAAAACATCAGGGCTGAGGGACAGACTGGGGGACTAGGGCTGCCATCTTTTTCAGCTTTGGTGGTGTGGGTTATGTTTCAGGGGTGGGTCTATGATGTCGGGGGGGGTTATTACAGAATACATAGTTAAATTGGGTTGGAAAAAGACAAAGTCCATCAAGTTCAACCCCTCCAAATGAAAACCCAGCATCCATACACACACCCCTCCCTACTTTTAATTAAATTCTATATACCTATACTAACTATAGAGCTTAGTATCACAATAGCCTTTGATATTATGTCTGTCCAAAAAATCATCCAAGCCATTCTTAAAGGCATTAACTGAATAAGCCATCACAACATCACCCGGCAGTGCATTCCACAACCTCACTCTCCTGACTGTGAAGAACCCCCTACGTTGCTTCAAATGAAAGTTCTTTTCTTCTAGTCGAAAGGGGTGGCCTCTGGTACGGTGATCCACTTTATGGGTAAAAAGGTCCCCTGCTATTTGTCTATAATGTCCTCTAATGTACTTGTAAAGTGTAATCATGTCCCCTCGCAAGCGCCTTTTTTTCCAGAGAAAACTACCCCAAGCTTGAAAGTCTACCCTCATAATTTGTCTTCCATCCCTCTAACCAATTTAGTTGCATGTCTCTGCACTCTCTCCAGCTCATTTATATCCCTCTTAAGGACTGGAGTCCAAAACTGCACTGCATACTCCAGATGAGGCTTTACCAGGGACTTATAAAGAGGCATAATTATGTTTTCATCCCTTGCGTTAATGCCCTTTTTTATGCAAGACAGAACTTTATTTGCTTTAGTAGCCACAGAATGAAACTACTCAGACTTAGACAACTTGTTATCTACAAAGACCCCTAGATCCTTCTCATTTAAGGAAACTCCCAACACACTGCCATTTAGTGTATAACTTGCATTTATATTATTTTTGCCAAATTGAATAACCTTGCATTTATCAACATTGAACCTCATTTTCCAGTTTGCTGCCCAGTTTCCCAATTTAGACACATCTCTCTGCAAAGTGGCAGCATCCTGCATGGAACTTACAGTTCTGCACAATTTAGTATCATCTGCAAAAATAGAAACCGTACTTTCAATGCCCACCTCCAGGTCATTAATAAACAAGTTAAAAAGCAAGGGACCTAGTACAGAGCCCTGCGGTACTCCACTAACAACACTGGTCCAATTAGAAAATGTTCCATTAACCACCACTCTTTGTAGTCTATCTTTTAGCCAGTTTTCTATCCAGGTACAAATACTATGTTCCAGGCCAACATTCCTTAATTTAACCAGTAACCTTTTGTGTGGCACTGTATCAAATGCTTTAGCACAGTCTAAGTAAATCACATCCACTGCCATCCGGGAATTGAGGTCTCTACTTACCTTCTCATAAAAAGAAATTAAGTTAGTCTGGCAAGATCTATTACGCATAAAACCATGCTGGCACAAACTCATAGTATTATGATTTGCTATTAAGTCCAGTATCTTATCCTTTATTAACCCTTCGAAAAGCTTTCCTACCACTGATGTCAGACTAACTAGCCTATAGTTTTGAGGCTGAGAACGGGATCCTTTTTTGAATAGAGGCACCACATTAGCAATTCGCCAGTCTCTCTGCACTATGCCAGATCTCAATGAATCCTGAAAAATTAAGTAAAGAGGTTTGGCAATCACAGAGCTAAACTCGCTAAGTACCCTGGGATGAATACCATCTGGCCCGGACCTTTGTTAATCTTAACATGTTCTAGTCTGTTTTGAATTTCTTCATGTGTGAACCATGCATCATTAGTTGTATTACTAGAATTGGTACTATTAAGAAGGAAACCTTCACTTACTGGTTCCTCATTTGTGTAGACAGATGAAAAATATGAGTTCAGAATCTGCACTTTTATTTTGTTTTCATCAACCAGCTGACCCCCCTCTGAAACTAAAGGTCCCACCCCTTCCTGCTTAATTTTTTTACTATTAACATATTTAAAAAATAATTTTGGATTTTTTTTACTGCTTGCTGCAATATCCTTTTCTATATCAATTTTAGCTTGCCTTATAGCTTCTTTGCATGATTTATTGGCCTCCTTGTACCTTATAAATGTTTCGGCTGTACCAGCTAACTTGAAAGCCTTAAAAGCACGTCTTTTCTTACCCATCTCAACGCCAGCGCTTCTATTGAACCAAAAAGGTTTTGCTTTGCAACGACGTTCCTTGCTTACAAGTGGAATATACTGACAAGTATATATATTGAGCAGCATTTTAAAGACTTCTCATTTTTGTTCTGTGTTTAACCCTGTGAAAAGCATTTCCCACTTAATATGTTGCAGAGATGCCCTTATACTGTCAAAGTTTGCACGTCTGAAATTTAGTGTTTTAGTTACTCCCTTATAGAATTGCTTCTGCAACAGAATCTCAAAGGAGACCATGTTATGATCACTATTCCCTAAATGCTCACCCACACAAATGTTAGTGATGAGTTCAGTATTGTTATTTATTACCAGGTCCAAAAGAGAGTTATTCCTAGTAGGTTCTTGAATGAGCTGGAATAAAAACTTGTCATTCAGCATATTTACAAACCTACTAGCTTTTTCTGTCTTAGCAACCCCATTACCCCAGTCAGTGTCTTGATAATTGAAGTCACCCATAGCAACAACTTGACCCAGCTGTTAGTTTGAGAGTTGATTGACTGGTCACCATGACATTCAATTTAAACTCCTGCAGATTTCCTAATTTGGAAATTAGGGCAGGCAGTTTTTACCCAGTCAGTCCTTATGAAATGAGTGGGGGTGGGTGCAGTTTTTATTACCTGGGCCTAGGGTCCCCTATTTGCACCTCTGGAGGGAAATTCTGATATTATAGTTCCAGTCTGATACATTTGTATGTGACTCAATGAATATCTTTCTCTTTTTATAAATAGATAAATAAATGTAGCAAGTTCATTTAAAAGCGTGTTGGCTTTCTGGAAATGTTTTTCAATCTAAAATGAAAAGCTAAATATACTGTAAATCTGCTAACTTATTATGGGGATAGAAAATGTATTATGGGCCACAGTAAAAAAAAAAACACAGAATGTGGGCTGTTAATTAGCCCATTTAAATTTTCCATCTGTTGCTAAGCGAAAATGTGCCATCAGCCTGTAATCAAAGTGTTAAATAATTTTCAGAAAGGAATATGCTTTTCACCTTGTAGAAGAGACTTTCAGATTTATTTTGTATTGCTTCTCAGCTGTTTCTTTCCCTAAGTGGCATTGTCAAATCTGACTGTTTTTCAAAGGCATTGGTAAGGCCACAACTAGAATATGCAGCGCAGTTTTAGTCTCCAGCGTTCAAACAGGATATTGTTGAATTAGAGAAGGGCAACTAAGCTGGTAAAGGTTATGGAAAGTCTTGGTTATGAAGAAAGACTGGGCAAGTTGGAGGGGAGAAGGATAAGGGGATATGATAGCTATGCGTAAATATATAAGAGTAACATGCAGGGGTGTAACTACAGAGGAAGCAGACACTACGGCTGCAGGGGGGCAAGAGGTGTAGGGGGCCCCATGAGGCTCTAATTTATGATCAATTTCAACATTCATTGGTCAAACAAGTCAACCTCTGGATATGTTGAAGGCCCTAAAATGAATTTGAAATGAGCTCAGTAACATCTAGTTTCACCACTGGTAACATACTATAAACTCTGCTTAAATCACCTGTAGGTCCTTCCAACAGACACACAGCCACGGAGATTAGAAGAATAGAGGTTCCATCTTATGGTGCAAAGAGGGGATATCACTCTAACTTGCAGTACAGCAGTAAAGAGTTATTGAAGTTTATCAGAGCACAAGTCACATGACTTGGGGCAGCTGGGAAATTGACAATATGTCTTGCCCCACATCAGATTTCAAAATTGAATATAAAAAAATCTGTTTGCTCTTTTGAGAAATGGATTTCAGTGCGGAATTCTGCTGGAGCAGCACTATTAACTGATTCATTTTGAAAAAAAATGTTTTCCCATGACAGTATCCCTTTAAAAAACTCTATAAAAAATATGTTAAGAACTAGACAAAATTCTCAGGCAAATGGCAGCAAAATGCGTAACTAATCTGCTACTTACTGTAAAGAGAAAATGACAGCAAAACAAGAGAGTATGATCATGGGAAGGAAGCAGTAACTGAGTACATTGGATACACAGCCAAACGAAACCTCCGTCATGCTCATTAAATTCAGCAGACAATCTATTCCCAGGCAACCAATTACACTGATTCCATAGACATAGCCAAACTGTATCTTCCCAGCCTACAAAATAAAGAAAAGACCAATTGAGACTTCTTTTTTAAAAGCTATAATGGTATACATTCAAGAAATGTATTTAGGATAGATAGGGGAAAAAATCAGCAGAGCTTGCTCATTTAGAACATATGCATATACAAACACATACTGGTTAATTAACCCTGGGAGGCCTCCTTCCTCCTGTTGTGCCCTCCCATTCTTTTTCTTAAAGGGGTTGTTCATCTTTAAATTAACTTTTAGTATGATGTAGAAAGGGATATTCTGAGACAATTTTCAATTCGTTTTAATTTTTTATTTATGGTTTTTGAATTATTTTTATTTATTTTTTTGAGTTATTTTTATTCAGCACCTCTCCGGTTTCCAATTTCAGCAATCTGGCTGCTAGGTTCCAAATTACCCTAGCAACCCTGCACTGATTTGAATAAGAAACTGAAATATGAATAGGAGAGGGGCTGACTAGAAAGAGGAGTAATAAAAAGTAGCAAAAACCTAAATGTGTAGCCTTACAGAGCATTTGCTTTTTAACATGGGGTCAGTGCGAAAAGTCAGAAGAATGTAAATAATTAAAAAACTATAAAAACTAAACAATGAAGACCATTTGAAAAGGAATTATCCATTCTATAACATACTAAAAGTTAACTCAAAGGGGTTGTTCACCTTCCAACACTTTTCACTTCAGATAGTTCACCAGAAACTTTACTTTAGCTGCTCTGGAAAGGGGGGTCACTGACCCTGTAAACTGTTCTAAATTGATACATTAGTTGATACATTTATTATGTATGTCCCTGCTGAGCAGAATCTCTTGGTTTCATTTCTACAACCGGTGTCAAAGCAATTTCCTAGTTTCCTTCCCACTGGCAGTACTGTGAATTGCCTGTGTAAAAACGTCTTGCTTCCACTTTCTAAAGTTGCCTTACAAGGAAACTTTGGTCTGCTTTGTGACTTGTATGTTTTCCCATTGTTCTGCTCACCGCAGAGATTGGCTGAAAAAACGTCCTGTGTGCCAATGCCTTAAAACACTAGGAAAATATCATTATGCAAGGCCTGTGTGTGTGTGTAGATTGTTTGTGCACTAGTAATACTTTGTTTAGCACATAGCCTGCAAAAACCAAGTAAATTAAGAAATGTTTAATATAACACTAAAAACATATACTTTACCAACAATAATGTAGCTCCAAATGCGAGACAAAAGACCATTGGACCCGCCAAATCTGTCTCATTCATAATGCTGCCCTCTGCTACTTTTGTATTGTATTGTATTGCTGGTGATCAGCAAACAGTACTCAGGGACAGGGGTTTTTATCAAGAGGAGGAGCAGGGTAGGAAAGTGAACAATAACTTGGCACCCTGCCCCCCCCCCTCCACCAGTGATTTTAGCTTTCCTCCTTCTTTAATACATTCTTTGTGAGACTTGTCTATATTTTAGTAGTTAGAAACACAAGGCACAGGGCCTTTACCTGCAATAAATATGCTGCTGCTTCCAGAGAAAAGCACAAAGTTGTGTTCTGGCTATTATGTTAGACATCCAGTCACTCCAGCCTTTATACATTACATTTTTGGCTAACTAATTATATTAGGGTCTGGCTACACAAGCAGATTCAGGGATATTAGTCGCCCCAGCAACAAATCTCCTCTTCTTCGGGGCGACAATCTCCTCCCCGAACTGCCTTCCCCCTGCCCTCCGCCGGCTAAAATGAAAATCGCCTGGTCGTTTTCCGAAGTCACCGGATGTTGCCTCACAAGGAAACTTCGGGCGACTTCTTAAAACAAAGTGCCGTGTGTGCATTGCCTTAGGCGATTTTCATTTTAGCCGTATTTGTTTCAATACACACGTGTAGAGCGAATTTGTCAGATATACATGTTGAAGCAATAGAATTCTACCTGTATCTGACGGTTAAAGGACCAGTAACATTAAAAACATTTTTTTTAAAAATTAATTCGTTTAGAACGAAAAAAAAACAACAAGACAAATTATTCTTTAAAATCACGAAGTTTTTATTAAGAAATAACTTACCAAAACTTCACTTCCGCTCTTCCTTCAGAAAAGGCGGCAGGGTGACCATCCATCCTGCGGGGCACGATTCCATCTCCCTGGCTATTCTACTAACAGGTCTTTGATCAGCAGGTCCCCATCCTTTTCCTCTTCTTCCTCTGCCCGGGTCTTCTCCCACCACATCTGCAAAAGGCAAAGTATAGGGCTGCTGGGAGAGACCTGTACTCTCCCCCCTTCAAACTGGTGCCAACTCCCGCACTGGGCAGCAAAGCTATGGGCACACAGGTAATATCATGGAGAAACAGACTAAGCAAAGCCCTGAGGGCCCCAAGTGAGCCAGATCCCGGGGCCTCCACGTTCCCTCTGCACCCTGCGGCCCCCACTCACCGGAACACTAACTTCATCATAGACAACATTCTTCAGCCGGATTTTAGCTGCAGGAAAGAGACCCCCCGGGAAGGGCAGCTCCAGCCCTCTGCACAGCCGCCCGAGAAACTCTACTCCCAGCCCAGACTTTGATAGACCAGACAGTTCCAAGGGCAGCGACTCGAACCAGCTCTGCTCCTGGTGGGAAACACGGCACTGATGGAGCGCTTGTGCTTGCTTGTGCTGCAGCCGCTACTGGTGGTTTATTTAGCACAAGCGCTCCATATAGCTCCCTTACCTTGGGTGCTGGTGTAAGGGTGGGTGAAGCTGCAGCGGCTGAGATGGACAGATTCCTTCCACGAGATTCACAGCAGGTTGAAAATTAAATGGCAGACGGCACACACGGAGCTGGGCTACATCACTTACTTAGTAGCGGCGGCAGTGCAAGCAAGCAGAAGCGCTCCGTCTGTGCCGTGTTTTGAGTATAACTTGTCTTGGTGGTTTTTTTTAATTCTAAACTAACAAATTTTTAAAAAAAAATTTTGATGTTACTGGTCCTTTAAGTACTAACAATGGCTGATGTTTGGGTGCCTATCAAAATTTTCCACCTGGGCCGATAATTGAAGGTAGACAGGTTGTAATAACGATACATATGGGTTTACACAGGGAAAAGTAATCTATCTGTCACATTATCATCAGTGTTTTATCACCCAAAGATAAATATATAATGGCACAACTGAATTTAGTGGAGTACATGTGCATCCATTAGTCTGAAAACAAAATGTACTACAGCCCTTAATAAAATATGTAAATCCAAAAATTTTAGAATGTTGTCTAATGAAAGAAAATGTAACGCTAAGCAACTTTTCACTACACATTAATTAACAGTTAATACTGTAAATTTCAATTGAAAGCAGTACCAGCCTGTCGCCTGATGTTCTTTGCACGGCTTGCTCTGACTTTTGAAATAATGTAGCATAAATCAGCTGATTAACAAAATTGTTTAAGCAGGAGGAGACATACATCTAATGATCTGGCCCAGGGCATTTCACATTCCAAAAGTCATGAATATATAACCAGTTCCCTTTAGCAAAGGTCAAATATTGGTTTCAATATAAGTAAAATCTATGTGTGGGGGGGTTATGTTGTTAGACAACCACCAGTTACTATAGCTATTTATTGGGTTACCTTCACCCTAAAAGAAAGCATCAACACATGGTACTACTTGCAAAACAACCGTGCCACAAACGTTCCCGCTCCTTATCACTGGGTATGTGCAGTACAGAACTTTTTCAAAAAGTTCTGTAATGTGCATGTGCCTGCAGAGTTGCCTAAAGAGGCATCAGGGATTAGAAAGAAGATGGAGGTGCACCACAAGCAGTACCCCAAAAACATGTGGCTGTCATCCATGGTAACCCATAAAGACAAGTACAATATTTTTTACAATTTAGGGTCAATGGATGGGCTAATTTAGGAGAATCTAATGAGTACTAACATTACTTTTTCAGGCTTTTTTTTACTGTGGTGTCAGAAGTTCCCAGCCATGTTTTATCGTTACCAACAGTATTTGCCATCATCAGATGCTCTTCTCCCAAATTAATCAAAATGTAAAGAATTTCTGTGCAAACTAGGACCAGGTGAAATTAAGCCATCTGAGTTTTTTCTACAACGAAGGGGCAGAACAAGGGTAAATAAGGAGAAATGGACCAAAAGCAATCTTGTTTTCCCTGCTCCTAAAATCTGTGTTCAGGTTCCCTGGCAGTTCTGCAGCAGAAAGTTCCGGGGCCCCAAAAGGGCGTCGGTGAAAACCAGTGCTGCCAGGGGTTTCCCCTGTTTCACTGAGGAGTTAGACCACACAAGTGGCTGTCACCCATGGTAACCCATAAAGACAAGTAAAATATTTTTCACAATATAGGAGCAATGGATGGGCTAATTTAGGAGAATCTAATGGGTACTAACATTACTTTTTTAGTTTTTTTTTTACTGTGGCGTCAGAAGTTCCCAGCCATGTTTTATCGTTACCAACAGTATTTGCCATCATCAGATGCTCTTCTCCCAAATTGATCAAAATGTAGAGAATTTCTGTGCAAACTAGGACCAGGTGAAATTAAGCCATCTGAGTTTTCTTTTGTGCAAAGAAGAGGCAGAACAAGGATAAATTAGGAGAAATGGACCAAAAGTATCCTGTTTCCCCTGCTCCTAAATTCTGTGTTCAGGTTCCCTGGCAGTTCTGCAGCAGAAAGTTCCGGGGCCCCAAAAGGGCGTCGGTGAAAACCAGTGCTGCCAGGGGTTTCCCCTGTTTCACAGAGGAGTTAGACCACACAAGTGGCTGTCACCCACGGTAACCCATAAAGACAAGTGCAATATTTTTCACAATTTAGGAGCAATGGATGGGCTAATTTAGGAGAATCTAATGGGTACTAACATTACTTTTTCAGGCTTTTTTTTACTGTGGCGTCAGAAGTTACCAGACATTTTTTTTAGTTTCCTACAGTATTTGCCATCATCAGATCCTTTCCTCCCAAATTAATCAAAATGTAAAGAATTTCTGTGCAAACTAGGACCAGGTGATATTAAGCCATCTGAGTTTTTTTCTACAAAGAAGGGGAAGAACAAGGGTAAATAAGGAGAAATGGACCAAAAGCAATCTTGTTTTCCCTGCTCCTAAATTCTGTATTCAGGTTCCCTGGCAGTTCTGCAGCAGAAAGTTCCGGGGCCCCAAAAGGGCGTCGGTGAAAACCAGTGCTGCCAGGGGTTTCTCCTGTTTCACAGAGGAGTTAGACCAGAATAGTGGCTGTCACCCATAAAGACAAGGACAATATTTTTCACAATTTAGGGGCAATGGATGGGCTAATTTAGGAGAATCTAATGGGTACTAACATTACTTTTTCAGGCTTTTTTTTTTTTTTTACTGTGGTGTCAGAAGTTCCCAGACATTTTTTTATTGTTTCCAACAGTATTTGCCGTCATCAGATCCTCTTCTCCCAAATTGATCAAAAAGGAAAGAATTTTTGTGCTTCACCAGGTGAAATTAAGCCATCTGAGTATTTTTTGTGCAAAGAAGAGGCAAAACAAGGGCTAATTTAGGAGAAGACAATGGGTGAAATTGAAAAAAAGGTTTGTTTTTTTTCTCTTCATTTCCTCTGGTTGTAACTTTGATGTGTTCAGGTTCCCTGTCCGTTCTGCAGCAGAAACTTCCAGGGCCCCAAAAGGGCATCAGTGAAAACCGGTGCAGGCATGGGTTTCACAGAAGAGTTATGACACACAGCGGCTGTAACCCACAGTTACCCATAAAGACAAGGAATTTTTTTTTCACAATTTAGAGACAACGTATTGACTAATTTAGGAAAATCTAATGGGCACCATCATTTATGGCTTCATTTTTAGGTTCTTTTTTTTTTTACCAAAAGGGAAGGGTATGCAAACTAGGCCCAGGTGAAATTATAGTATCATAGGCAGAAAGACTTCTTTGGGCATGAAAATTTCAGAGTTATCCCTGGGTTTCACTGCCAGTGGCTGTATATTGATATGATATCAATACCAATCCAATGTTTTGGCGTTAATACATCTGCAGAAGAGTGATGGTAACAAGATTTCTTGTTTAGTAAATTGTTAAACAAGGACCTAACGGCAACAAATTTATAGGTCCTGCACCGCTCAAGCAAATACTGAAATTCCTCCCAAGTGCTCAAAATCTGCCCCATAGGCAGAGCTTGGTCATTTCTGTCACCACACACACCCATGGGATATCAGTGGAACAAATTGGCTTTTTTCTCCTGCTGCTGTTTTTTACCCAGCAGATCAAACACACTGTAAGCTAAAAGCTTAAAGGGGACACATTGTCAAATATAAATTTGAATATTTTTTTCCTGAATAAAAATAAGCCTGTTTGCAATAGGAATCATTATCATTATGATGTTACCAGTTTGAGCCTAAGCTGCTTCCTTCACAGCCTTACTTGTTCCTATCTGTGCTTATTTTTAACCATTAGGCCCCTGGGGGGGGGTTGATGATTTTTTGTACAAATTAAATGGTTTAGGGTTATTAGAGTCAGGGTGGGTATTAAATCCATAGAGCTTGTGCAAAACAGTCCCCAGACAAAGGCGATGATTCCCTAGGGCTGAATTTAAGTTTCAGGGTCACTGACATATCTGATACACATACACAGTGACACTCATGTACCGCCCGTGTATCCCTCTCCCCTTTGCTCCAACTAGTTGGTTCAGCAGAACTCTGCCATCCTCTGTTACACGGACCCCATCACTTGATTCTGTCAGCTGACATTCCCCTTACATTACACTCCCTCTACAAAAGGAAGAAGCTGTTGGAATAGAAGAGAAAGCAGGGGGCCACAGCAACCTCTCTAGCGAAAGAGGGCTCTGCAGTATCAGGTCTGCACATGACCTTGTGACTGTCATGGGAGCCAAAGAAGGTTTTTTTCTTTTTATTCTACCCAAACTAGCTTTTTGGGTGTGAGGGGAGTAACAAGTAATGGCAGCAGAGAATATTCTTTGGGGTCCAGGAGTGTGAAGGGCCACTCATGCCCTGATAAAGTGCAAACAAGTCATCTATTTCAGAAGTTTTTTTTTATTATTAATGCTCTTCGCATCACCCAAAAAAAGCACTAGTTCATTAAGAACACAAATTGCAAAAATAATGGTGCAACATGTCTTTGCCTTAAAAAAAAGTACAACTCTTGGTCACTGGCTAAAAAGTTTGCAATGAAATAGATTCTTAAGGCTTGCCTTTGACCGAGGATGAAGGCAGGCCTCTTAATACCCCAATATATTGGCAGGATTATAAAAATGTCTTTGTACACCCAATGCACAACAGGCTGGAGTAAAAGGAGCAAAGTTCCCTTAGGTCCATGGGAGGAGCCCTGATAATTGTGTTGTAAGGGGCCCTGTGATTTCTGATGGTAGCCCTGATGTATTTCATCCACATAGTGATCATATGCTGCAGCTCCGGAGGTACTGAATGTAGGTGGGTCCCTGGCTACCTTGTATATCTGTGTATCACAGACCCAAAACAAGTGAGTATATTTATAGGTTTATGCTGCGAGAACAGTGTTTGTTATAGCCTTGACAAGACACTTGCAGCATAAGGCAGATCATAACATAATGGCATTTCTGTATTATTTAATATACTTATAAACACTCCCTTTTGCTTACCTACTTTAGGTTGTCTTTATAAGGGGGGCACAATTTGGGGGAAATTGGAGTGACCCCTTTATACAGATCTCGCTGTCATTGATGAATGTAGTAATGTAGGATAAGTGATTTAATCAAGGCGATGAAAAGAAGAATAAAGCGTTAAAAAGCTTTTGCTGTAATAATATGAAATTGAATTGCTTAGCCCTAAGACAAAGCACATCACTTACCTCTCAGGCTCCTCAACACCAGCTCTCTCAGCTACAAACCCTCCCCAACCTCTCCTGTTCCTACGTGTCAGATACAGACCCCTTCTAAGTCATACCCAGTCATTAGTGATACATGTGCAGAGTTCTGAATTTTGCTGTATGAGTCTAACTTGATTCAGACTGAAAAATACAGCAGGAAAGTGATACTAGTAATACGCACATAGTTATACAGACTGTTGGTTGGTTTATGTGCATAGTTCCTATGCTCTGCAAGGAGAGTAATGTCACTAGCTATTAGTGGGATATTTAAATAGACAGAATGTTGTTGTGATGTTGTCGACGTACACCATACAACTTTGTGCTTTGTGGTGGAGAGGGTGGATGGGGAATAAACTCTTGCACTTGATGCTTAGGGAAGGGTGTGTAAATATTCTCTGCCAAGTTATGTAAGGGGGTGGGATCCAATTTGCCAGTTAATGCTGGGAAATTGCAGTGCACCTTCTGATGTTGATGGGGATACACCCATGCCACTTTGATGCTAAGATGGAGGGATGCACCATGCCACTTGGGGCTATTGAAGAACACTGTGCTACTTGATGATGGGGGGAGTATACGTTGTGCCACTTGATGCCAAGGGTGTAGGGAGGATAAATTGTGCCACTTGATATAAGGAGGATACATTTTCTGTTGTTGCTGGAGTTGGGGATACGCCATGCCACACGATGCTGTTGGGAAGTATCCTGCTTAATTGATGCTAGGGGGATACAACCCAGGGTTGGACTGGAGCCTTCGGGCCCATCAGGGCTGCAAAACGAAGGGCCCTCCCAGTACGTCGCAGCCACAATCGAAAGATGGGCCTCACACGTACTCATCAAGCAGCGTCAAGGCCGCCGCACGGCGGCGCAGCAGCTCGTCTTTATGGGCAACTGGGGAAGCAGGTTTGGGCCGGCAGGGGCCCATGAGGGCTGTGGTTTTTACGGTATTTCACAGAGAATATGCTTATTTATCAAAAGACAAAGTTTAGTTTCGGCAGATGAACACTGCCCAGCGAAAATGTTCAGCACGAACATTTCTAAGCAAATGTTTGCTTGCGTTACTTTCTTCCAAGCAAACCTTTAACATACTTGTGCTTATGTCAATCTAAATATGGTGGGTACATATAGGTCATGCATATGTCTTTATTAGTGAGTATTGATGAAATTGCTGGAAGTGTCCAAGGAATCAAGATGACTACAAAAGAGATCATCTATTGTCCTAGACACGAGTCCATCCTAAAATAAATGTGGAATGAGCTTCAAATGGTTCAAAAAATATATTTAACAGTAACAACATTTAAACATAATCCTACATTAAAATATGAAAAAATGCCAACGTTTTGTCTGTTTTTAGGACAATTTTCAGCAAACAGGGTATGATGTCACTGACATAAGATTGAAGAGGATGTAGCTTTAACTTATCAATTCCCTTTAATTGCCATAAAGCAATGGCAGGACAGATCCTGCAAACTGAGTGAGGAATACGGTCATACAAAGGCATACAAAGAAGAAGGTGAAGAAAAATAGTTATACAATAAAATCCTAATATTTTAATTTACAAATATAAAAGGAAATTTAAAAAACATGTTTTGGACCTTGTTTATATAAACAAGTTAAATAGGTACTTTTCTTCTGCTTCTCCGTGTTCTGCCTTGTCCTTCTTTCACATTGTATATGGCATGTTAACTTGTGTTTTTGCACATAAATTTATAATAAATCAGGTCCATATAGAGTTAATGGAAGTCTCAAAGAGGCAGTATAACCCCTTGTTAATAAGTTCCATGGGATTTAGGAACAAGTTAGTGAGGACAACTTCCTATTACACAAGTGAAGTAATTTACCTTAAAGCTTGTTCTTTACTAACCCAAAAACAAGTTTGTGATTTTTATTAAAATCCAACTTTCTGCAAATCCAGTGGTGCAGCTTCCTCCTAACTCAACTACTGTTGATTGACTGCTTCTACAGGCATGAATTGAATTTATTCTATTATTGTCCTGTTGTATGGGCAAAAATTAAAATATTTCATATTTAGCTAGCAACAGTGTAAATATATACTATATAATACATGCTGTTTAATGTAATACCTTCTGTTGTTAATAAGAATATCAGAATTCACCAATATATTCATTTTGTTGTAGAGCTTTTTATACAGGTTATATAATATCCTTTTAAATGAAAGTTCTGAATGCATTATACATCATAATATTGAATTATTGATTGTAGATGACAAAAATAATGTGTGTGTCCTTTACATGTGATGGATTGTGAAGTCAGGCTTATAGACTGCAGGTGCATAACCCATTTACTCAGCCAAGGGAACAATTCAATACATGGAGACGCAAGGCAGGGTATCCATGAAGCAGAAACACAGACATAATATACTTTATTTACTAGTGATTAAAAGAGAACTAAACCCTTAATGAAAAAAAAACCCTACCCCCTACCCTACATAGACCCCCCTCCATGCTTCGGGTAGCTTAGCTGCTACCTCGGGTAAATGCCCCTAATGCTTTAATTACCTCTTGGCGCAGATTCAAGGCATCCGATTTCACGGGCATCATCTTTTTGGCACTTCGGTAATATTTGGGTATTCTTCCTTCACTTCAGCAATTTCCGTGACTTTCGGTGCGTGGCAGTTGTCATGAATCGGAAGATTGCTCCAACTGCACATGCGCCGATACACCAATCGTATTCCAAAGATTACCGAAGAGAAGATGGCGCCTGTGAACTCTGCTGGACAGATTTTGCACTGAGGGGTAAGTAAAGAGTTAGGGCCATTTACCAGGGGTAGCAGCTAGGCTAGGGGGGAGCAGGGAGGGGGGTCTACGTAGGGCTGGGGGTAGGGTTTTTTCAATTAAGGGTTGAATTCTCCTTTCAGGATAGTAATTGTGATAAAATAGGGCAATGTATTGTTGCTCACTCCAGCGCCATTTCTAGTTTACTGTGACACCAGATGCAAGTGCTATAGCAGTAAAGGTCACAACAGCACACCTCTTTGGATCGCCAATTTGGTACAGAGCATTAGAGATGGCGCGAACTGTTCGCCGGCGAATTTGTTCGCGCGAACATCGGGTGTTCGCGCTCGCCGGAAGTTCGCGAACGTCGAGCGACGTTCGCCATTTTGGGTTCGCCATTGTTGGCGCTTTTTTTTGCCCTCTCACCCCAGACCAGCAGGTACATGGCAGCCAATCAGGAAGCTCTCCCCTGGACCACTCCCCTTCCCTATAAAAACCGAAGCCCTGCAGCGTTTTTTCACTCTGCCTGTGTGTGCTGAAGAGATAGTGTAGGGAGAGAGCTGCTGCCTGTTAGTGATTTCAGGGACAGTTGAAAGTTTGCTGGCTAGTAATCGTGTTGATACTGCTCTGTTATTGGAGGGACAGAAGTCTGCAGGGGTTTGAGGGACATTTAAGCTTAGGTAGCTTTGCTGGCTAGTAATCTACCTTCTACTGCAGTGCTCTGTATGTAGCTGCAGTGGGCAGCTGTCCTGCTTCTGATCTCATCTGCTGACTGCTGCAATAACAGTAGTCCTTGTAAGGACTGCTTTTATTTATTTTTTTGTTGTTTTACTACTACTACTACTACTACTACTACTATAAGAGCCCAGTGCTATAGTCTAGCAGTGTTGGGGAGTGGGACTGGTGTGCTAATCTGCTGCTCCTAGTAGTTCAGCAGCACCAACTGTAATTTTTTTTTTAATATTCATTTTTTTTTTATTTTACTTTTTTTTATTTTACTACCGCTGTAGTAGTGTATAAGTTGACCTTTTAGGCATTATTTGCCCTGTAGGCATTTTTTGCCCAGTGTGTTATTCAACCAACTGCCATCTAGCTGTGTGACCTTGTTCACATTCTGTCTAAATATCCATAATATTACCGTCTCCAGAAAAAACACCGGAGTGACTTTTTTCAAGCAGCCATAATAAATTTTACGTAATCCGTATCCATCGCTGTAGTAGTGTATAAGTTGACCTTTTAGGCATTATTTGCCCTGTAGGCATTTTTTGCCCAGTGTGTTATTCAACCAACTGCCATCTAGCTGTGTGACCTTGTTCACATTCTGTCTAAATATCCATAATATTACCGTCTCCAGAAAAAACACCGGAGTGACTTTTTTCAAGCAGCCATAATATATTTTACGTAATCCGTATCCATCGCTGTAGTAGTGTATAAGTTGACCTTTTAGGCATTATTTGCCCTGTAGGCATTTTTTGCCCAGTGTGTTATTCAACCAACTGCCATCTAGCTGTGTGACCTTGTTCACATTCTGTCTAAATATCCATAATATTACCGTCTCCAGAAAAAACACCGGAGTGACTTTTTTCAAGCAGCCATAATAAATTTTACGTAATCCGTATCCATCGCTGTAGTAGTGTATAAGTTGACCTTTTAGGCATTATTTGCCCTGTAGGCATTTTTTGCCCAGTGTGTTATTCAACCAACTGCCATCTAGCTGTGTGACCTTGTTCACATTCTGTCTAAATATCCATAATATTACCGTCTCCAGAAAAAACACCGGAGTGACTTTTTTCAAGCAGCCATAATATATTTTACGTAATCCGTATCCACCGCTGTAGTAGTGTATACGTTGATCTTGTGGGCATTATTTGCACAGTGTTTTCTTCAAACCGCCATCTAGCTGTGTGAGCTTGTTCACATTTTGTCTAAATATTGATAATATTATCGTCTCTAGAAAAACCACTTGAGTTACTTTTTTTCAAGCAGCATTCTTATATTTTACGTAATCCGTATCCACCGCTGTGTATACGTTGACCTTGTAGGCATTATTTGCACAGTGTTTTCTTCAAACCGCCATCTAGCTGTGTGAGCTTGTTCACATTTTGTCCAAATATTGATAATATTATCGTCTCTAGAAAAACCACTTGAGTTACTTTTTTTCAAGCAGCATTCTTATATTTTACGTAATCCGTATCCACCGCTGTGTATACGTTGACCTTGTAGGCATTATTTGCACAGTGTTTTCTTCAAACCGCCATCTAGCTGTGTGAGCTTGTTCACATTTTGTCTAAATATTGATAATATTATCGTCTCTAGAAAAACCACTTGAGTTACTTTTTTTCAAGCAGCATTCTTATATTTTACGTAATCCGTATCCACCGATGTGTATACGTTGACCTTGTAGGCATTATTTGCACACTGTTTTCTTCAAACTGCCATCTAGCTGTGTGTATTATCGTTTCCAGAAAAACCAACTGAGTTTTTGTTGTTGTTGTTGTTTTTTTAAAAATAATGCCAGGCAAAGGCAGGCCGCCACGCAGAGGCCGTGCTAGGGGCCGTGCTGCTATGCAATCCTGTGGCCCTAGCAAATTGCCCAGTTTTAAAAAGCCAATGACCCTGAACTCCCAAAATGCTGAAGAGGTAGTTGACTGGCTTACACAGCACACCCCATCCTCTACCGTTTCTAACTTTACCACAACATCCTCCTCATCCTCCACTGCTATGGCCACCCCACGTAACACTTCCTCCACCACCGGTGCCCCTTCTTCACTGGAGTCAGAGGAGTTATTTTCCCATGAGTTTCTTGAACTGAGTAATGCGCAACCATTATTGGCAGAAGAAGATGAAGGAGATGAGGACGTTACACCAGATTTAATTCTGGCAGAGAACACGACAGAGATGGACATAATGATGAGTGATAAGGAGGAGGTCCCCGCTGCTGCTTCCTTCTGTGATGTGTCAGAAGAAATTGATGCATCTGAGGAGAATGATGATGAGGAGATTGATGTTTTGTGGGTGCCTAGTAGAAGAGAGCAAGAGGAGGGTAGTTCAGATGGAGAGACGGAGAGTCAGAGAGGCAGTAGGAGAATAAGACTTAGAAGAAGCAGGGAGGACAGCCCGCAGGGATCAGTAGGGCAACAACATGTATCGGCACCTGTGTTCAGCCGGCCAACGCACCCGCCATTGCCGCCAATGCCGCCAAATTCTACTGTTACCGCCAGATCGCAGACTTCCAAAAAGTCAGCAGTGTGGGATTTTTTTAATGTGTGTGCCTCTGACAAAAGCATTGTAATTTGCAATGAGTGCAGTCAGAAACTGAGCCTTGGTAAGCCCAACAGCCACATAGGTACAACTTCTATGCGAAGGCACATGAGCGACAAGCACAAAGCACTTTGGGAGCAACACCTCAAAGGCAACAGGCAAACTAAAAGCCACACTCCTTCTGGTCCAGCATCTTACTGCTCTACCTCTGCTCTCCTTGACCCATCTGAACCACCCTCCACTCCGCCTTCCACCTTGACCACCTGTTCCCATTCCCAGTCATCTGCCACCAGCCAAGTTTCTGTGAAGGCCATGTTTGAGCGTAAGAAGCCAATGTCTGACTGTCACCCCCTTGCCCGGCGTCTGACAGCTGGCTTGTCTGCACTCTTAGCCCGCCAGCTTTTACCATACCAGCTGGTGGACTCTGAGGCCTTCCGCAAATTTGTAGCAATTGGGACACCGCAGTGGAAGGTACCCAGCCGCAATTTTTTTTCTAAAAAGGGAATACCACACCTGTACCAACATGTGCAGAGCCAAGTTACCGCATCTCTGTCACTTAGTGTTGGGCCAAAGGTCCATATGACTACTGACGCATGGTCCTCCAAGCATGGTCAGGGCAGGTATGTCACCTACACTGCCCACTGGGTGAACTTGGTAATGGCTGGGAATGGGAAGCAGGGAATGGGTAGCTCAACAACAACAACAACAGTGGAGTTGGTGTCACCGCCACGGATTGCACGCGGTTCTGCCACCACCTCTACTCCTCCATCGCTCTCTACCTCGTCTTCTTCCTCTTCTTCTTCTTACTCTGCTGCTGGGTCCTCCTTCTCCTCCTCCACACCTGTGCACCCCCAGCTCCCCCTAGGCTATTCGACGTGCCAGGTACGCCGTTGTCACGCTGTCTTGGGGATGACGTGCCTGGAAAGCAAAAACCATACCGGATCTGTACTCCTGTCATCTCTGCAGTCACAGGCCGATCGGTGGCTGACCCCACACCAACTGCAGATCGGAAAAGTGGTGTGTGACAATGGAAGCAATCTGTTGGCAGCGTTGAGACTGGGAAATTTAACACATGTGCCCTGCATGGCACATGTGTTAAATTTAATAGTCCAACGTTTTGTCTCCAAGTACCCAGGATTCCAGGACGTTCTCACCCAGTCCAGAAAGGTGTCGGCCCATTTCAGACGTTCCTACACAGCCATGGCACGCCTTGCTGACATTCAGCAGCGCTACAACATGCCAGTCAGGCGTTTGATTTCTGACAGCCAGACTCGCTGGAATTCAACGCTCCTTATGTTGGAACGTCTGCTGCAACAACAAAGGGCCGTCAACGAGTACCTTTTTGAACTGGGTGGTAGGACTGGATCTGCAGAGCTGGGGATTTTTTTCCCCCGTTACTGGGTGCTTATGCGCGATGCCTGCAGGCTCATGCGACCTTTTGAAGAGGTGACAAATATGGTCAGTCGCACCGAAGGCACCATCAGCGACCTAATACCCTTCGCTTTCTCCCTGGAGCGAGTGACAGATGAGGCTGTAGACCAGCGTGACGAGGAGCTGGAAGCGCACGATTTATGGTCGGAATCACCAGAACGAACCCAGGCACCTGCTGCAACGCAGGGAGAGGTGCCAGAAGTGGAGTCAGAGGAGGAAGGTGGCTTTGTGGAGGAGGAGGAGGAGGACCAACAGGAGCAGGCTTCCCAGGGGGCTAGTGGTGACCTTTTGGGGACCCCTGGTCTTGTACGTGGCTGGGGGGAGGAGACCGTGGATGATGCAGTCCTTGATAATGAGGAAGCGGAGATGGATAGCTCTGCATCCAACCTTGTGAGAATGGGGTCTTTCATGCTGTCATGCCTGTTGAAGGACCCCCGTATCAAGAGGCTTAAGGAGAAGGACCTGTACTGGGTCGCAACGCTACTAGACCCTCGGTACAAGCATAAAGTGTCAGAAATGTTACCAACATACCACAAGTCCGAAAAGATGCGGCATTTACAAACCAGCCTGCAAAACATGTTGTACAATGCTTTTAAGGGTGATGTCACTTCAGGAACTCATCAACATTCCAGGGGCAGAGGTGCCAGTAATCCTGCCACGAGCACACCTGCAAGGACAAAGCCCTTTGGCCGGTCTGTAACGTCAGACATGCAAATGTTTTTCTGTCCAAGGCAGCGCCACAACCCTTCTGGATCCACCCTCAAAGAACGCCTCGACCGGCAGGTAGCGGACTACCTGGCATTAACTGCAGATATCGACACTCTGAGGAGCGATGAACCCCTGGACTACTGGGTGCGCAGGCTTGATCTGTGGCCAGAGCTGTCACAATTTGCCATGAACCTCTTGTCTTGCCCAGCCTCAAGTGTGCTCTCAGAAAGGACCTTCAGTGCAGCAGGAGGGATTGTAACTGAGAAGAGAACTCGCCTAGGTCACAAAAGTGTCGATTACCTGACCTTTATTAAAATGAATGAGGGGTGGATCTCGGAGGGTTACTGCACGCCGGAAGACTTGTTCTGACTTCTATGCAGCTGTCCTTCTCTTCAAGCCTCATGACTCCACACACAGCTGTCCTTTAGCGTCCTCCTCCCTCCGCCACCGTTACAAACTAGGGTGCAAACCCTACTGGTTTAATTTTTTCTGGCCTCTGTGCTTCAGTGGCTGCAACCAAAAAAACTGGGCAAACAATGTCTACAAGGTCAACGTATGGCGAAAAATGACTATTTTCAGCATTTATATGGCATATTTTTTCTGGCAACTGTGCTTCAGTGGCTGCGTCCAAAAAAATGCATATTTTCTGCATTTATATGGCATAATTTTTCTGGCCTCTGTGCTTCAGTGGCTGCAACCAAAAAAATTTATATTTTCAGCATTTATATGGCATAATTTTTCTGTCAACTGTGCTTCAGTGGCTGCGACCAAAAAAATGCATATTTTCTGCATTTATATGGCATAATTTTTCTGGCCTCTGTGCTTCAGTGGCTGCAACCAAAAAAATTTATATTTTCAGCATTTATATGGCATAATTTTTCTGTCAACTGTGCTTCAGTGGCTGCGACCAAAAAAATGCATATTTTCTGCATTTATATGGCATAATTTTTCTGGCCTCTGTGCTTCAGTGGCTGCAACC
The DNA here is from genome assembly GCA_038501925.1 of Xenopus petersii. Lineage (NCBI taxonomy): Eukaryota > Metazoa > Chordata > Amphibia > Anura > Pipidae > Xenopus > Xenopus petersii. The sequence continues at coordinate 42,263,802 of CM076676.1, read as the reverse complement.
AAAAAAATTTATATTTTCAGCATTTATATGGCATAATTTTTCTGTCAACTGTGCTTCAGTGGCTGCGACCAAAAAAATGCATATTTTCTGCATTTATATGGCATAATTTTTCTGGCCTCTGTGCTTCAGTGGCTGCAACCAAAAAAATTTATATTTTCAGCATTTATATGGCATAATTTTTCTGGCAACTGTGCTTCAGTGGCTGCGACCAAAAAAATGACTATTTTCAGCATTTATATGGCATATTTTTTCTGGCAACTGTGCTTCAGTGGCTGCGACCAAAAAAACTGGGCAAACAATGCCTACAAGGTCAACGTATGGCAAAAAATGACTATTTTCAGCATTTATATGGCATATTTTTTCTGGCAACTGTGCTTCAGTGGCTGCGTCCAAAAAAACTGGGCAAACAATGTCTACAAGGTCAACGTATGGCGAAAAATTACTATTTTCAGCATTTATATGGCATATTTTTTCTGGCAACTGTGCTTCAGTGGCTGCGTCCAAAAAAAACTGGGCAAACAATGTCTACAAGGTCAACGTATGGCGAAAAATGACTATTTTCAGCATTTATATGGCATATTTTTTCTGGCAACTGTGCTTCAGTGGCTGCGTCCAAAAAAACTGGGCAAACAATGCCTACAAGGTCAACGTATGGCAGTTGTTTAAAGAGAACAGTAGATTACTAGCCAGCAAAGCTACCTAAGCTAAAATGTCCCTCAAATCCCTGCAGACTTCTGTCCCTCCAATACAGAGCAGTATCAAGCAGATTACTAGCCAGCAAACTTACTATCATCTGTCCCTGAAATCACTAACAGCTCTCCCCCTACACTATCTCTTCCAAGCACACACAGGCAGATTTTTCAGATACATTTTTGCCCTTGATCCCCCTCTGGCATGCCACTGTCCAGGTCGTTGCACCCTTTAAACAACTTTAAAATCATTTTTCTGGCCAGAAATGTCTTTTTTAGATGTTAAAGTTCGCCTTCCCATTGAAGTCTATGGGGTTCGCGAACCGTTCGCGAACCGCTCGCATTTTTGCGCAAGTTCGCGAATATGTTCGCGAACTTTTTTTCCGACGTTCGCTACATCCCTACAGAGCATACGACAAGCAGGCACAGGGTAGCCTGTTCCTTACCTTCTGCCATGGGGCAGGCAATAAGTATACAGTTCCAGCGCTCCCTAAATTGCTAATCTTCATGACACAAAAGTTAGGGGACATGAGTCTAGACATTTACATGGAAGTTTTGCTCACTAAACCATAAAAGTTCCATTTGATTTCACCTGCAGCACAATTACTATTGGACAAAAATAGGGCTGAATACGGGATGCATTGATTATTAAATAGATTAGACACATCAGAAACACATCTTTCTAAATGACAATGAATATTCAGATACATTTATTTAGCTAGAAGATTACTTAAGCAGCAGGCACTAAGAGTACCAAATGTACTTCTGCCTATTTATAATTACCGGAAACAACTTTGCCGGCCAAAGCATGAAATTATTTTGCCAGATCCTATTCTTGAGGAAAGTTTTGATACACATCCTTTTATTGAAAATTCAAGATATGTTGTTTTTTCCCCCAAAATGTGCTTAATACTTATAGGATTAATCAATGTAACAAAAAGGTCAAAAAATCCTCCTCATTCCCCTATTTTTATTTATCCTTTATGAAAGCAACAGTCAAAATGGTATTGCTTGTAATGAATGGCATACTGAATTGAACTGTAAAAGCAAATTATAATTTAAGATTGACTAGTGATATATCAATAAGCTGTACAATTTACTGAACGGGTGCCACTCAGGACAAATTGGTAAAGGGCAGAAAAATAATTGTCTGGTGCATCAAGGCTTTGGAGGCGTTTTAATACTGACCCCCAATGAAAATGAAAGTGTTTGACTGCTCAAAAAACCATGCAGGCTTGATACAGACTGCTGTTGGGTATATGTTAAAAAGACATAAACACAGAGCCATCTGTGTGGCATACAAAATTGAAAAAATACAATATAACAACAGCATTATCCTTTCTACCCTCTACCTGACCTGCAAGAGCACCCAACCTGCTACTCAACACCTGCTATAAAACCAAAAGTGCCATCATCGGAGGACAGTAAATGTGGTAGAGAAACCAACCTTCAACCCCGACTTGCACCCATGCTTTTATTTTTTCTTTGTTTGTGTGTTCCCTACTGGTCTGTAAAACTTGTACCATTTTGGTTTTTTATTATGTTCCAAAGTTTTGATTCTGTCATCTTTGTAAACTGTGTTTCCATACGGAGGAGCTTCACTATAACAGTCATGCACAATATACATTAGTGAATATACTGCTGACAGAATATTCTTCTGAGTATCATTATCTGCAACATTCTGTCCCTCTGGATCCAAGGCAACCCAAAATAACTATAAATGAAATGGAAAGGAAGCTGATTAACTGCTTTATTCTGTGACAAAACCAAACTCGTATGTTTCTTATATATGCATATGGAGATTTAAGGTCACGCATCCACTTGGCTTGTTAGTGACATTTCTGGTGCTTATGAGCAGGATATGCTGTAAATGGAGTGCCTATTCACTAAACATGGTTGAGTTGGAGCTGCAGGACTGTATCTGAGTCTAAGGAAAGGTTAAAGTGCCCTAAAACATTTATCTATATGTTAGTCCCAAGAGCACCTATCGATAAAACTGGGGTTATCCCCTATGCCTTCTGCATTAAAACTTAATGGCTTTTTTATTGTATGGACTACTTTACTGGCCAGATCTAGAAATCCATCTCCTTTACTTTTATTTTGGTTGCACTGTTCCCGAGCCTGTAGAAATTCCGAACCAGCACATTTATTAGTGAAGTATGGGGTGAGCGTTCCTAACTGGCCATGAACCTTCATTCATTATGGGCAACAACAATAAATCAAGATACTTCAGGGAAAGTGCTTACCAGTAAACATTGTCAAAGTATGAAGGTGAGGGTGCAATGAAGGTGTGAACTAGTTCAGGAACTAACTTAATTATTAGTTTCATCTGAAGAGCTAGTGTAAAGGAACTGCTGTTTAAATAGTACCCTTGTAGTATATGTTTATATAGAACCATTGTACAATATTATATTATGCTGATTGTGAGGAAATCTTACCCTGGTGGTCTAGTGGGGGGACGGCAGGGACGCCTGCCGCCCCCTCGGCGAGAAAGCTCGCCGCACTGAGCAGGTTCACTGTAGCGCCGGTCTGTTAGGGTGTGCGCGCGCCTCTTCCTGGGTTTATGGGCATGCGCGCTGACGTGATGATGAAATTCAAATGCTATTTAAAAGTACAGTTTTACTTTATGCATTGCCCGTGATAGGATTTTGTTTCCTGGTGCTTTGAGCTTTGTGCTATACTCTGAACCTGTTTGATACCTGTTTTTGACCCCTGCCTGGCTGTTTTGACTATTCTGACTTCTGGATTCTGACCCTTGCCTGATTATCGACTACCTCCTCTGATTAACCCTCTGATTGACTTCCTGGTTTGACCCTTGCCTGCCTGATAACTTTTAATCTCTGCCTGCCTCAACCCGGCCTGTTCTGACTACTCCTTTGCCTAAACGCCTTGTACTGCGATCTTCTGTCCAAAGACTTTGCTTTACTGTCGTGCCCCTCTGCCTATCCAGAACCCTCATCTTGCACCTCTCGTTTAAGTCCAGGTGGCATCCAAGTAAGCCGAGGGCTCCTCCCGAGGCCCAAAGGCGGTCACACTACTGGTGAAGCACGAGCCGAGACCAGGGTGCCTGGTGTTTGTTCTGGTGTTGGGTGCCGACCGTGACACTGATATTCTGCCAGGAAACCTGATAAAATCTCTTGCTAAATCCCAGGATTTAGGAAATGGTAGAATTACTAATGATCATATCAGAGCAGATGAAGTGGAGAAGATGAAAGCTGCATTCCTAAGAGCGGGTTACCCGGTGGGTATAATGAAAGTAAGGAAGTAAAGGTGTGTTATAGCTCTATTTGCAACAGTGTATAGTAGAGTATTATACAGTACCACACAGAAGGTTAATATTAATAATAATTGTAGTTGGATAGAGAATTGGCTGAAGAATAAAATGGGGCAGATTTACTAAAGTAAAAATTTGTCATCGGCACATCGGCAATTTACAAACAGGCGTAGAGAACAATTCGCTAACGAAAGCGTATATTGTTTTCCATAACGTTAGCGCTTTCGCCAGAAAAAACTACATCCTCCTCAAACCTATGTCAGTGACATCATATACTGTATTATTATTAACATTTATTTATATAGCGCCAGCATATTTCACAGCGCTGATATGCCAAAAAGTTATAAAATGCTGGTGTTTTGTTTTCATATTTTAAAGTGGGCTTGTCTTTACAAGTTGTAACTGTTAAAAAAAATTTGTTTTAACTTTTTTTAACCATTTGAAGCTCATGTCACATTTGTTTTAGGGTGGGCTCGTGTCTAGGGCATTAGAGGATATCTTTTGTCTTGGACATTTGTAATAATAAGTGGCCACAAGAATTTGCACCAACATTTCTAATAAAGACATATATCACCAAAATGTACCCACCCTATTCAAAATGACTTAAGCGCAAGTGTTTTAACAAATTGTAAATAAGCAAAAGACCGCACTGCCTTTTTAGTTGCATCAAATCCTCTCTTGGGTATACCGCTATCCCAATATCTGGTAATGAATTAACATGAGGAGAGCACTTCTCAATAGCAAAAAACAGTGTGGTTATGTTTATTTAGGGCTACTACAGGACATGTTTCGGGTCTTTACATACACTTTCTCAAGTGTTTTAACAAATTTTTGCTAGGCAGAAACTAACGTTAACGAAAGTTCATTATGAAATGCTGACTAATTTACTCTAGTGAAACTTTGCCTGTGTTCGGCTGCAGAGACACAACTTCACATTTTAGTGAATTATCATAGTTGTGGTGAATTTGTGCCTGATAAAGTTGCAGGCCAAGATTCACCCTTTAGTGAATTTGGTAAATGAAACATTTTTCAATTGGATCAATGTTGTTATGGAGTACCACAGGGGTCTGCCATTGGCCCCTTGTTTTTCAACTTGTTTATTAATGAATTTGAGGTGGATGGGCATTGTACTGTCTCTATTTATGCTGATGATACTGAACTGTGCCATGCAGGATGTTGCCACTTTGTAGAGTTATTTGACTAGATTGGAGAACTAAACAACAAACTGGCAAATGAGGTTCAGTGTTGATAAATTCAAGGTTACGCACATAAGCTAATTAAATCATCCTGACTATATTGGTTTGAAAATGCAATTCACCTGTTAAATATCTATTTGGCTTTTTAGTAGTAGATTAGTAGTTAGCCACCAGGGATTTACCAACAAGGCTGGAGGTGCTACATTTTGTAGCTGAACTATTTCTTGACTTCTGTAACTCAGGGGTGTCCTCGAAACCTTTTTTTAAAATTCCATATTAATTGTATTTAACATTTAAATTAATTTAAAAATAATTTCTATACCAATTTTCTATACTTTGCAGAAAGATGAAAATACATCTACATACATACTTATCAAATGGGGAAAATTACATTACGATCCTACATGTTTAAGGTACCTATGGTACAGAATCTGGAGACACGTGTCAAAGCAACTAAACCTGCACTGCAGAAGGGGCTTCCTTAATCAATCTCAGGTTATTCTAAATGAAATGGTATATTATGTTAAAGGATACATGGAAGTAGTTCCTCTTTTGGTTGACTTTGTTGATAGTTTGGAATGTATTAATCTGTCAGGTGTACACTGTCCTAGTGGACATGCAACTCAGCCAGCATTCTCAGAGATGGATGTAGCACTTGCCATATAAGATATGCTGCAAGGCACAAAAAACAGTCATGTGTTCCTTTGCCTAAACTCTATATCCCCCCCATAGCGAAATCCCAGACGCAACACGCATGCACTGAAGGGCAAATGAATGCGCAATTACACAAAGACATACGGAGAGAGGGGACCGGGCGTGGGGTAGGCGACAGAGGAGGTACGTGCCTGGCGCCCTCAGCTTTTGTGTCCTGGGCACGTGCCTACTCTGCCTACCCCTAGTTCCGGCCCTGCTCTGCATTCTAGCTGCACCAGTTTGTCAACAATTTTATGGACATAGAGAACTCACTCCAAAACACGCAAATCTGTGATATTCATTCAGTGCTTGGGGTATTGTTCACAACAAGTAGTCGTCCTAATCTCCTTACTTAGCAATACAAATGCAATCATTATCCAATCGAAAGACCTGAATATGACATATACACAACACATTTCACTTTGAACATAATTTTGATGTACTGTATATAGGGGAAATATTTCCGCAGTAGAGCAGTTGTCCTCTCTCAAGTATAAATAATATATTTCAATAACATGCTGTTAAAATTAGGCCTCAAAAGAGAAAATACCTATTTATGAAATGAAGTAACAATATAGAATTACTTTGCACCTTGTATTGATTTTCCCCAAAAAATAGCTCCTTCGGGAACCTTGAAAGGAAATTTTAGAAAGCAGGGTATGAAAATGGAAATGTCTATATCTAACAGAAAGATCAAGCTTCATCCTGATGCTTCCAGCAAATGATGTATGATTATCTCTTTGCTTTTCACTTCATTTCATATCTGTGTCAGATGTTCCCTATGGTGTCGGCATACATGGGATTTTATTCTATTCTAATTTCTGTCACTTACAGGGTCCTTTTACCCAGTGACAGTCTATCAGTAATTATCATCTCATTCATGCAAAGCCAAAACTATTATAAAAACAGGGAAGGTTGTTGGATTTTATGATCTGATAGCAATGAACTTACTAAGCAGTGGACTGGAAAGGTCATCTCTGTATACTTCACAGCAAAAGGACACTTTGTAATGTCAGTTGAGTTACTCGGTTGTCAGCACTGAAAAAAGGTCATTCTTTTGTGGTGAAGGCACAGTAAATTTGTGCCCATACTCCTTACCTGATGCAAATAAACAGTTGATATTTAATATTTTATACATGTACATTAAGATATGGCTCAGTGTCTTGTCCAGGCATCTTTTAGATCATTAAACTCTAATTATCATATGATTTTTTTCCTGTAGTGATCAATGATTATAAACTTTAAGACACTCAAACACAATGAAAGGAGCAGTAATATCAACAACATAAAATAAAATGTATTACTTTCTGTCTGTTTTGTACATGTGGAAAGCATTTCTAAAATATAAGTTTGCCTTACTTTTTGGGCTGTTTCCACCACAATTAAAGAAGTTATAACCCCAAAAATCCAAGGTCACCTATCATGCAATAAGTCTTTTGCTTGTAGAGCAGGGAGTATAGTGCAGACAACATGACATGACTCCCTTTGGCTAGTGGAGAACTAACTACTGCAACATTTTTTCACTTGTTTCGAACATTTTAATTGAAGGGGTTTCCATCCAGAAACATCTTTTTTTGTACAGCTATGGGATCCATTATCTGGAAACCCGTTATCCAGAAATTATTGGAAGGTGATCTCCCATAGACTCCATTCTAATCAAATAATTCAAATTTTTAAAAAATTTCCTTTTTCTCTGTAATAATACAACAGTAGCTTGTACTTGATCCTGACTAAGATATAATTAATTCCAATTGGAGTCAAAAAAATGCTATTGGATTAAATTTTTTTGATTTTTTTTTAGTAGGCTTAAGGTATGGAGATCTAAATTATGGAACTGTCCCTCACCTGGAAAAGCCCAGGTCTCAAGCATTCTGGGCAAGAGGTCCCAAACATGTATTGTGAATGTAAATTTAATTATAATTAGGGATGGGTGAATTTTTTCGCCTTGTTTCGCTGAAAAAATGACGCCCATAGACTTGTATGGAGACGTGCGTCAAAAAAAAGACTCGCGACAAAATAATTTCGCCGCGCGACAAATCTTTTTTGACGCCCATATACTTTAATGGGCGACATTTTGCCGGCGGCGAATTTTTGGCAAAACGAAATGGGTCAAATTCACCCATCCCTGATTATAATCACTCTAAATCAAATGTGTTGAATTAAAAGTTGACGTATGTAAATGAACTTAATATTTTCAAGCTTTCAGTGTCGGACTGGGATATCAGGGGCTCACCAGAAAACCTAAGACCATTGGCCCACTTTAATTATTATTCTTCCTCTCCTAACTCAAGCTCTTTATTCTCCTAGTCTTTTATTATTTATTATTTACTATACTCTATACTTCCTTTATTAAGTTTTTTCCATAAAGAAATAGGGAATGAGCATAAAATAGGCCAAATGGTTAGAAGCAAAAGGCCCACTGACACCTGGGCCCAACGGGCAACACTGCGGTTGGACTGAGGGGTTCTGGGCCCACAGGGGCTGTGCCACATCAGACCCCCCGCACCCCCCTCCCCAGCCGCAATCCCCCTACCCCTCCCCCACGCCAGTACCTGCTTTATGCACAATTCTTTATGCAATCAGGCAGGGAGAGAGGTCAGGAGCACTATCTGTTTAGAGCGGGTCTGGGCCAGCAGGGCCCAGTAGGGCTGGGGTCAACCTTGTTGTTTCCCTGTGTCCCGCTGGCCCAGTCCAACGCTGTTTCTCTGTTACCTAGGTCCTTCTTTCTTAAGGGCAAATTTATCAAAATGGGAGATTTCAGTTTCCCCAAAGAAAAAGTCAAGCACTTTCTATTCATTCTTACATATTGTCCATTTTAAAGAAGTAACATCCCAGCCAAAAACAACTCACTCCTGTGCTTCACGTGTAACCTGTCCCTCACAGGTGCATATATACATTGGAAGTATCAATGTATGATCCACGTTTCACTGGTATGATGTACAGGACTCGTTTAAAGATGAACTATTAAAGGTGACATTTTATCAGTTTACTCCCTCTTAGTGCTCTGTGTTTTTTTGATACTTTCTATTGATTCCTATGGAATATTTAGAAGCATATATATCAAATGGCAAACTCAAACTTTCACCCATTAATAAATACACTTTTAAAAATCCCATAGCAATGAATAGAAATATGTTAAGTTTGAAACTCAAATGTCACATTTTGATGAGTCTGCCCTTTAGTCTTTTCACTTTCTTTCTCTATTAAATCTGGCATTATTGCCAAAAAGGTTGTTTGTATCTTTTTAAACCATGCATGGTAGTAATAAATAAAAAGTGCTATTAATAAACAACGCTTTTTAATCCACTACTGTTTTATGCCACCCACATTTGTCTGTTTAGAGATGGTTTCCTATAGGCCAGGAATACTTATTGTATATTTTATAATATGGTTGTTTCAATTGTTGTGCCAAGGTCTACAATAAAAATACAGGAAGTAACTAGTATAGTGTATATCAGTTGCCATCAAGTGACCTGTAGACTCCAATCTACAGTACTGCTTCATTTTATATGCTCAGGGTGGAGGGGGGGTTACTTAAACTCAAAATTTCCTCCCTTTTATTTTTAAGAAACCACTCATTTACACCATTTACATGTCAGTTATTTAGCTAAATATCTGAATTGAAAAAGCATGAATGGGAAAAAGTCATAAAAAGTCCCAGAAACTGCGTTTGTTTTTTTTACTTATTGCACAATAACTATGACTTTTCTGTACTGTTATACAAAAGCCAAAAACACCCGAAAACCTCACAAACCATGAAGCAAAGACAGATCTTTCAGTTGTAAAAGGAACATCTGCCATTGGAATATTTTCATATTCGGTATTGTCTCATAATAAATCCTTTTTTAGGTTTAGTAAATCAACCCCATAGTCTAGGTACAGTATATATAACCTCTGAAATAGAATTTTTGCTTGACCCTGCCCATTAAAAGGCCACTGTAACTTTAATATTTAATTTCCCCAGTGGATTTTGTTCAATGAAAATATGAGCACCTGAATGTACATTTATTTATTTTTCAATGATTTTATTCCCCAAGGTTCCAGAAAAGTGTTACTGGGCTAGTGTTTGCCATTGTGAGCTCCCACAGAGCCTACTGCATTTATAATTCAATCACAAGAAGTCTCAGAAGCATGTGGCTTTTAAGCCCAATGGATGTGATCTGGTTAGGGGCTTGGCAATAAATTGCACTTGCAAAGTTATAGACTTTCTTAGAGCATGCAGTGAGAGGTATCATAAATCATAGGAATTCCCTCGTACTTCTACCAGTTCTGCTGGAAAATGTAAAGTTCTAATAACCCTTGTTTTGCAGAACTTTTGGAATGAAGTGGTTCAATAGAGAAAAGCAATTTCTCTTGTAACCATATTCACTCCATATGTAAATTGCTGCTTACATACATTAGCATAAAGCAAATATTCCTGTCCTTGAAAACTGCAATATACTGTATGATGTTTTCTACAGTGAGAATCAAACTGCCTCTACGGTTACATGAAATGTAGTCAAGAGAGGCAAAAATAAAATCCTCTGTAAAGCCCATCAAACTCTTCTTTATTAAAAGATTGTTTGAAATCAAAGAAACTCCATCTGAGGTTTGAGCTTGTTTGATAAAGGCAACACACAGTGTAAATCAATGCACTCATCTCAAAAACTGCACAGAGCAGGATAACTTGTTCCGAATATTGATATTCTGATGGAAGTTACAATCTTCTCTTCAGAGACAAACACTGAATAATACAGACAAGAGAATGACTGCTTTATCATCATTAGGTTATTTTAGTACTTCAGCTTGTAGCCTGAATGATTGTTCAATGGCACAGGGTGCTGAAACCAATGTTTTAAATTGTCATCATGAAACAATTTCTTACTGCACTTCTTCCATTATCCAGAGCTTCTGTATCTCAGGATCCCTTACACAATGTATTCTTACTAGCATTGAATCACCCTAGTTTAGCACAAAGTACTTAATTTAAAGGGCAAGTCAGCCCCAAAATAAAAATTTCCCTAATAGAAGAAAACATAATCCTATGCAACTTTCCAATATGTATTAATTAAACATTGAAAGCAGCATTTGCTCAATTCCTGGTTGTTACTTTTTAAACAATGTTGCAAAAGTCTTGGTTCCCCAGCAAAGCCAGGTCTGTTAATCAGCTGCCTTGTCTTACACTGAATCAACATTCTGAGCCATCAGGACAAAGAATAGACAGGGACAGATAAACACTGATTTCAATAGACATATATATTTAATTAACTTAAAAACCATAGAAAATGTGTAATGACTTATATTGCATAGTTGCTTAGAATAATGTTTTCTTTTATTGGGCATTTTTTTATTTTGGGGTTGACTTACCCTTTAAGTACTTCAAGAGGTCCAAACAAAAAAATCTGCACCATGAAAGCAAAGTTTCAATTAAAACATGGCATATTCTGTAACAGTAGATAAACCAAAAGAAAAGACAAAAAAGACATTCATATATGTGTGCATTGTTTTATTTTTATTATGTTTAATTAGCTACTGGAAATATACATTTCTTCAACTGATGATTATTTTCTACAGTCTTTTCTACCAGCTTCTGAGTTGTTTTCAGGATTTTCTCATGAACTTTCCTCATCAGAGCTACCACTTGATTCAGATCTGTCCTGATATTCAAAGTCCATCTCACTGTAAACAATGAAAAAACACAACATGTTAGCACCAGCAGACGGTTTGTCAGACTAATGTAGTAATACAGGTATGGGATCCATTATCTGGAAACCCGTTATCCAGAAAGTTACAAATTGCGGAATGGACATCTCCCATAAATTCCATTATAATCAAATAATCCAAATTTTCCAAAATGATTTCCCTTTTCTCTGTAATAATAAAACAGTACCTTGTACCTGACCCAAACTGAGATATAATTAATCCTTACTATTAGCAAAACCAGCCTATTGGGTTTATTAAATGTTTACATGACTTAAGGTATGAAGATCCAAATTACGGAAAGATCCTGGAAGACACCAGCTCCCTGAGAATTCTGGATAATAGGTCCCATACCTGTATTACATTATATTGAATGGACACAGCCCCTGCACTGTCCAAGTCTTAAATTATTTACTGCCACAGACCATCACACAAGACAAAGAAATCATATCTTACTCTGAATCATCACTGCTCATACTGCTCTCATTGTCGGTGCTCTCTGAGCTCATGTAATCTTTTTCCATTTCCTTAATTGTTTTAAGTAAGTCCTGACTTTTAATACCGCCTCTCTTTGCACGAGTCTTTATTTCACTTTTGGTATACTGGATACGCTTCTTCAATTGCTTCCTCTTTTCCGTGTGCGTCTTCTCCATATTTTTCCGTGTCTGCATCCATACAAGGATATCTTCTTCATCACTGGAGTCCCTAATGATAATAAAGAAAAACGAGTGGAAAATGAAACAAAGCCAAAGCAGTCCAGTATAAAGGAGTCTTAAATGGAATATTTCATGATCCCATTGCATTCCCTCATATGACATATTTTGTTGCATTGACAGAGCCCATTGCATTTCTTTTCATTGACAGAGCAACTCACAAATGTCATTCTGTCACAAGTGGCCCAGCATTTACAAGCTATCTCTAGGGAGCAATGGGACAAGGGTATTGAACTACAAGATGGCAGAAGGAGAGGAATAGCACCTATGTATAACCATGTAAAAATACAATAGAATACATGTTACCAGGCCAGAGAAACAACTATAGCATATCCCATGATCTGCAAATGCTAAATGATATGTGAATAGCAGTGCATAAATACATTTTATTTGTATCTGCTAAAAGACCTGTCGCATTGGGAAGCTTGAGGGGAACTTTGAAAAAAGATATTGGTTTGCATATCTAGCACTTTAGATGGGACCCTAGTGAGAAATACAAAAAATATTCCAGAGGAACTTACATCTCAACATCTATGTCATTGTCATAAGTGAAAGGCATCAAACACATGATACATGTATTGTTCAGAATGTCAGCGCAGTCTCTGCAGTAAAGAGCTGTGGAGAAGCAAACAAAGGTAAATATAAACATGATACAGGACTAATAATGGAGTTAGTTGTCAGCTGGGGACTCTGCTTGGATTTTGGATGGGTACAGGTACCATGTTGAGATTTACATTAAAAACCCTACCTTTGCAGCCAGTGGTGATGCATGGTCGGAATTCAAAACTGTTAAAGTCCTGGAAGATCTTGGCACATGATGTACAACACTGTGTTCCTTTGGTTAGCCGGGATTTGCGCAACAAAGGTACTCTACAAAATAAGGGTCATTCAGAGAACGGGGGTTAGTCGGTACAATTGATTAATAATATATAGAAATAGGTTTCTGACTAAAAATATTACCCTTTTTCATTTTACAAGGTTTCAACCCACCTTGGCTTTTTATCTCATGTTCTGCAAATATATATATATATATATTTTAGCCTAGTGCAATAATTTTACAAGTAAAGTATACATAACGTACTTTAATGCCAATACATTGAAGAAATTCGTATGTCCCGTGTCTCCTGTTGCTTTCAATGACTTCTTCAAATTGGTTGTCATGATGTGACGCTTGGTCATCAGCTTATTGTACAAGTAACAGATTCTTTGCTAGATAAAAATAGAAAAAAGTGCCTAAAGTCAGTTCTTTTTCTATTTGAGTTCCATATAGTGAATTAGAGGTCGAGAGTGCTGACCCTTACCTGCTCACGGAATGGATAGTAGTATGCACATATAGCGTGTCGCAGTCTTTGAATATACGGTCCAAATATACAGACAAATAAGGCTACCGCATGCACTATTCCTGTGGGAAGAGAGATTTGTTTATTGTAAGATTAACCTGCAGACCAGCAATCTTCGGAATCTATTTTAACATTTATATCTTCTTATTGTCAAATGGTATTTCTCTTTCAATTATTATTTCTCACCAAGATGGATGTATTGCTGATGGTTTGGTGGTGCAGGAACAACCAGGCAGTTACTGGCTACGGTTTTTGCTGAGTCCGCTTGCATGGTATTTAAAGAATTAGCCAGGGAATGAATCGTCTCACTGAAGAAACTAGTCTCACTCTCTCTCCCAATGGGAGTAGTAGCTAAGAAAAGAAAAGATATGGCAGTTATTTCATCAGGTCTAACTTGTTGTTCTCCTTCTTCAAATATTAGAGAGGAAGTAAACTACTGTATATCTCTACATTGGAGCTGGCCATGATTACTAACCTTTTACTATCGGGTCTCTTCCCAGTATGGCATATACCATTTGCAAGATCCAGTATACACCGTAATCCACGCACATGAATGTAAATGCCAGCATTGTGTTTCTAAAAACAGTGATTATACCATACATATATCCTTGCGTCTCCTTCTTGGAAAGAGATAATGAAGCTGTAGAGACAAATAAGAGAAACTATTACTGATATTACTGATGATAGTGATAGATAGATATCACTGCACACCGTGTAAAAGTCTTACCTGGTCGGTAGAATTTTGCGCTTTCTTTTGGATTTAGAGGCATCAGGATTTCAGCACCTCTCCGGACTCTGAACGCATCTAACTCGACAAAATTCCTTGTTATATAAACATTGTCGAAGGCATTTTCAAATAAATAACTTGTGCGATACCATAATGCCCTGGTGGGAAGTAATAAAACATCAGGTTACACATAATAATATACTGTATATGACCCCACTTATATTCCCCATATGTCTATATACCTGCATTCTGACTCCATTTGCTTTAAGCAGAACCTTTGCACCAATAATACATTTATAAAAAGAATACATGCATTAAGATTTGTTGTACTCACTTGACATAGAAGTTTAAGATTAGGAAAAATGTGAAGTAGGTAAACATGCTGATCGCCTCTCTGTAGGGGGCTATTTGGTTATCTATTTCTTCTAAAATATCTCGCGCAGCTTGAAACATGCTTTTACTGGAATTGAAAGTGATATCGAAGTCTTTGTTCACTGTCATGTTGAAAGCAAACTGTTCCTTGAAATTCTGTATCATCCATTGGATGGCTGTGGGAGAGGCAAAAGGTTTGAAACATAAACAACTAACGATTTGGGTGAGGGGGTAACTGTAAAACACCTTGCATAAATACATAAAGTTATTTCTATCCATTTCCTTTAGATGTGCTCAATCAGCCTGATAAGTCTACACTGAGGAAACAGAGATTTCTGTTACCTGTTTTCTTTGTGATAGAAATATGTACAGAGCAAGTAGAGCAATAAAGTGACCAACATTGTAATGCAATAAAGTCATGCTTACGTTTTGTCTTGTGGCTCCTGGCCAAGAACTGAACGAAGGCGGGCGCAACGCAAACAGCTGTAAAAATAGAAAGGAAACAAATCCATCAAGCAGGGCCATGTGACACCATGTGAAATCATACTATGCTTTGTTATGAATGCGTGTGCTACTGTAAGTGCAGACCGTCACAATTGGGCTCATTTATGAACACTAGGCAATTCTGTGTCTGGACGGCAACCAATATCAACTAATCACCAATTGCCATTGTCCAGACAGCTGCAGGGAGATCGGTGACAGCAAAAATGTAATCGGTTGCCATGGGTTATTACTAGTGACGGCTAAACATTTTCACCAGGTTTCAACGTCATGTATAGTTCATGGAAAAGGGAGGGGAAAAAATGCCCATTGACTTCAATGTGTTTGCCGAATTTTCACAGTTTAGCAAGTTCTCTGCAAAGTGGAATGGGTTGACACTAGCGCTATTGTTAGCAAGTGAGCTACAGTGAGTGTTAATTACAACGTGTTACAAACTGATTCTTACGGTTAGACAAGTGACACAGTACGCTGGTGGCATCTACGATGTTGCATATGAAGCCACCTTTTCCCATCACGTTGAGACAATTCTGTTTGCCATTTTTAAATATCTCAAAGCATTTCTTGTCTGGAGCCCCTATAGCTTCATTGCATATTTCTTTGAGGTTGTACAAGTTGAACCAGACTCTGTGTAAGCCGTGGCCTGTGAAGAGAAATGATAATGAATGAAGAACTGGTACAGAGCTTTACAAGACACCCTGGGGCTCATTTATTAACATTGGGCAAATTTGCCCATGGGCAGTTACCTATAGCAAACTTTGGTTGGTCTTTTTTTATTTGAATTTCGAAGTTATGAGTTAAAAAAAACTCCCATTACTTCGAAGTTCTGCCCCTGATACATCTGCCCCCAGTCATAGACATACAAGACAAATGAGATGTAACATCAGTTAACTAAGTGCTCAGAAAATAATATAATCAAATTAATAACAGAAAAGAACCTCAAGACTAGTGGAAACTAGTTAGTTCAGCTATTCACGAGATGCCTTCCCAATTCAATACCCAAATCCTATGTCAAAATGAGTATAAAATACTTAGGAAGCTGCTCTTTAAGAATTCACCCAAAAACGGATATGAGACTCCAAATACCACTATCCATCTGGCTAAACCCTATTCCCTGCACACACCCTATTCCCATGTTTCTCAACTCACCTATGCGCTTCACTTCATAAGACAAGTTGTCCAAGGCATCATTTGCCTTATCTCCAACTCCTTTAAACGACTCCCCAAGTTTCTTGATCGCATTTGCAAAGACTGAAAAATAATGTGCACATTTGAGAAGATGAAAGCAAGAGGCTGTTTGGTTACTAAAGTCACTCCTTAAATAGTTACTTACACATCAAAGGCTTTTGCATCAATAGCATCATATCTATTGTTTGGTTTACAAACTTTTCCATTCCGCACTGCATTGTATCTCCTACTCTGCTGACATTGTCTAATGTATTCATTCCCGGTCCAGTAAAGATCATGATAAATCCTAGCCATAAGAGCAATTCCTTTCCTTGACCTATGAAAGATGCAAAGTTGTATTAGTACAGCATCCTGCTTAGCTACAGGAATACAAAGTATTGTCTTTTAGAAAAGTGGGATATCTAATACATAACTGGGTTCTGTACTATATTGTATGGAAAGCTACACATGTATATTACATAGCAATTACATACCTGAGAAGAACTGCACCAACATAAGCAGCATATTAACGCGAACGGTCTCGTAGAAAGCCATACCCAGTGATAGGAAGAATCCCATTATTGTGGTTGTCACAATGCAGAAGTACAGGTTATAATTCAGTATAAACAGAACTGTAAATCCATAGACAGAGGTGAGCAAGAGGCCACATAAGAAGGCAAAAAAGCTGCTCAGCACATTCCTGATCTTACTGTCTTCTTTAAGCTTAAGTGTCGCCTTTCCCTTCCCTAAAACGTCATCAATACTCTCCAACGCTGAAACCTGAGTGACTGGCGTCGTGTCACCAAACCTAGGGCAACATGATGACAGACACTTCAGGCTGCATGGGCAACTCTCCGCAGTGCATTTACATATGTTCAAGAGATCTTTGCACACTTTTTGGCATCCCTCGAGGGTGTATGTGCAGCCTTGCTGGAGTATTATGCCGCATTCTTCACAACAAGTTAAAAATCCTTGACGTGTTGATTCCATGATAAAAATTTTTTTTTTTTAAAAGAAGTTATGAAAAGTTTGTAAATAAGATTAAAATTAAATTAGATTTTGTTAGTGTAAATTTAGTGTAAATTTTGTTTGTTAGTGTCAGTACAAATAATCTGTTGACTGTCTGTACCAGCACTAACTGAATGACTTGTCACTAGCACTAACTGAATCTCACTATTCCACTAGTCTGTGAAACACAGCTGTGCTGCTTGCAAATGATGACATCACAATGGTAGAGACAATGACCTCACAAAGGAACTGGATCATCCAGAATAAACACTTTCACTCTGTTGCTATGGTTACCAATGACATCATAATAGTGCTGAACTCCAGGTCGTTGAACTCCAATGACATCATAATGGTGCTGAACTCCAGGTCGTTGAACTCCAGTGACATCATAATGGTGCTGAACTCCAGGTCGTTGAACTCCAATGACATCATAATAGTGCTGAATTCCACAGAAGATAATCATCAGTGAAAGAGTAATATATTAACTGAGGTTAAAAAAAAGATGTACATCCATCAAGTTTAAAGTTTTTGTCCGAATTAAACCTGCCTACCTGCTAGGCTAAGAGTTATAAAAAAGTGAAAAATAAATACTGCAGAAAAATACTGAAAAACTGCACCAAGTAAATGACCAGTATCATATTGTATAAATACTGACTTATCTGCTTAGTTAAATATCAGTTTATTGCCAAGCCATAGTTGTACTGCTTAAAGGGGTGGTTCATTTTTTATTACATTTTATTATGTGATACATTTCAATTGGTCTTCATTATATATATATATATATATATATATATATATATATATATATATATATATATATATATATATAATTTTTTTTTTATTTGCTGCCTTCTTCTGAACCTTTCCAGTTTTCAAACGGGGGTCACTGACCCCATTTGGAAAACAAATGTTCTGTAAAGCTACAAATTTATTGTTATTGCTACTTTTTATTACTTATCTTTCTATTCAGTCCCTCTCTTATTCATAGGCTTCATATTTCTGTTCCTGATTCATTCAAATCAATGCACGGTTGCTATGGTAATTTGGACCAGACAGCTTAAATTTCAAATTTGAGAGTTGCTCAATAAACAGCTTAATAACGCAAACCCACTAATAATAAAAAAAAATTCAACCTATTTGAAAATTGTCTCAGAATATCCCTCTCTACATCATACTAAAATTTAATTTAAAGGTGAACAACCTCCTTTCAATCTTGATGGCAGTCTTCCTTAAGTCATTTCTTATCCAAGTTTCAAAATAGATATTTTTATTTAAAAATGATCCTCTGCACCACATATCCGCATATGAAATGCAAAACAAATTGTATATCAACAGCTTTTTCAACACACTTTCAGGATATAATAGATTTTTTTGCTTTTGGCATTAGGATAAAATTTTTCCATTTCATCCATTCATGTTGCTGTTGACTGGCCTCCTCTGTCTTGGACCACTGTATTGGCTTAGTCTTTTTGTTCAACAGCAGAATGTCTAGGGCCATAAACGTCACACGTTTCTAGTTAGATTGCTGTCCTTTCATGGTGACTATTCCAGGAAGCAATTGAAATTTTGGAGCATTTTATCCTGTGAATAGCTTGTACTTAAAGGGGTTGTTTATCTTTGAGATAACTTTTAGGGGCATATTTATCAAGGGTCAAATTTCGAATTTGAAAAACTTCAAGATTCGAATTAAAAAAAAACAACCAAAATTTTTTTTTTTGGCTGCATAGGTCCGTTTTCATTCGAATAGATCCGTATTTGGCTGAATTTGAATAGTACGAATCGAATTAATAGCGCATTGGATCGAATTCGATTCAAAGTTTTTCCCACTAATTGTCTCCAAATAGGTTCTAGGAGGTCCCCCATAGGCTAAAACAGCAATTCAGTAGATTTTAGATGGCGAACGGTTGAAGTCGAATTTTTAGATAATTTTTAGATAAATTTTGATATTCAAATTTTATATTTGTTTTTTCAAATTTGAATCGAATTTGAACTATTCCCTAGTTGAAATACACAAAAAATAGCTTTAAATTAGAATTTATTTGAATTCGAAATTCACTTCACCTTTGATAAATTTGCCCCTTAGTATGAGGTAGAGAGACAATTTGCAGTTGTTTTTTTTAATTTGTGGTTTTATTTGGCTTTTTATTCAAAAGCTCTTCAGTTGGCAATTTCAGCAATCTGGTCTCTAGGGTACAAATGACCCTAGCAACCATGCATTGATTGGATAAGTGACTGGAATATGAATAGGAGAGGTCTGAATAGATAGATGAGTAATAAAAAGTAACAATAACAATACATTTGCAGCCTTACAGAGCATTTGTTTTTTAGGGCTCTTACTGATGAGCGGTTGAAGCTGCGCTCCCCTGCATTCTGTTTTTCAGCATTCAGCTGCAGGGGAGCGCGGGAATAGACGCATTGAGCTTTATTCAATGGGGCTGTACTCACACAGGCGCGTGTAGGCGCCGAACGCAGGAAAAATGCAGCATGTTGCGTCTCAACCTGCGTTCGGCGCCTACACGCGCCTGTGTGAATACAGCCTCATTGAATAAACCTCAATGCGTCTATTCTCGTGCTCCCCTGCGGCTGAATGCTGAAAAACAGAACGCAGGGGAGCGCAGCTTCAACCGCTCGTCAGTAAGAACCCTTAGAAGGGAGTCAGCTACGCCCATTTGAATGCTGAAAAGAGTCAAATAAGGCAAAAAGGCAAATAATTGAAAAAACTATAAAAAAAAATAATGAAGGCCAATTGAAAAGTTTCTTAGAATTGGTCGTGCTTTAACATACTAAAAGTTAACTTAAAGGTGAACCACCCCTTTAATGTTTATTTTGGTTAATATTTAGGGGATTATTTATTAAAATCTAAATGCCAAAAATGTGAAAAATCTGAGTTCTCTTTACTATAAAATCCAAATTTTTAGTAAAAAAAAAAAATCTAATTTATTATACCTTGAGGATGGAAAAGTCCGGCATCTCAGACCTGCCGAGGTTGTATATAAGTCAATGGGAGAAGTCCCGAAGATGTCTTGATCTGTGTTGGGTTTTTGGGTGGAAAATTGGAAAAATTTGTATGATTTGATTTTTTTCATGTTTTGTTTTCGAGTTTTTGCCGCACAGGAAATTTTCTGAAAAAGTCTTGATAAATAAGGGGATAAATAACCTCTTCAAGCGTAATGGCCCCAACTAATGAGAGTACACATGTGCCAAATATGACTGGCTATCCTTGCTTATTTATTTATAGCAGCATTTACTTTACTATTCTACCCACAGATGTATACTTTGCAATCATATATAGTATGTCTCCGCTTAAGCTTTCACAACATGTTCCGTTCCTCCAACTGAAATAATTAAAATATAAATATTACTTAAACATCATATGAGACAAATTGTTTACAGTCATAGCTAAATGAATAAAGCACACAGCCCATGCACATGCGTTTTTATTGTGTATTTCAGTTTGTAATAAATGTTGATGCTCCATTTACACTTCCTTTCTCTTTCAGAGTATACACAAAGGCAGGTTTAAAATGTGGCCTGAAAAATAGAAACCTTAAATAATAAAAGCAAAGGAAAATAAATATTTCCGTATTGAAAATGTTTCCCTTTATCAGTTTTACACAAATCAACTGTTGTTTCTATTTAAAATGTCCAACTGAAGATTTTATGAGTTGTTACTCTCCTGGCTCAGCCAATCGGAAGTGTCACCAGTTGATGTGCACATTTAACAATTGCACAAAATTGGAAAATATAATATATTTTTGCCTACTTTTGTATTTGTTTGATAAAATCCATATTATGCAGGTAGTTGATCAATAAAAATCTGTAACTAATATGTCTCGCATAAGCAGAAGATGATACAACAAGCAAATCCCAGAGATATCTGGCTCAGAAAATAGGTAAGCAGCATCAATACAGTGTTTGAATTGATAATACAGATAGACATGAATCTAAATAAAGTCTTTATTTCCCACAGGTACAGTATTAAGGAGAAGAGTAACTCAGCATAAGACTGGATGATGCCGCAGGTAGTGATGGGTAATAAATTCGCCAGGCATGGATTTGCGGTGAATTTCCGCTTTTACAGCCCACAAACAAATTTGCCAAAACTGCTGCAAAAAAACAAATCGCCGGTGAAAAATACGCCGCGCAGAGCATCAAAATTATTTGGACGGCCATTAAATGTAATGCATTTGGACAAAAGAGTTGCGCATATAAAAATTGAGGCGCTCTAAAATAATTTTGATGCCCATTGACGTCAATGCGTTTCGCGAATAGATGCGCCCATCACTGGCCACAGGTAAGAAAGTAAGTATCTGGTAATTACCTGTACTGATTTCCAAGGTCACTTAAGGGCCAATTTATTATCCTATATGAAATAAATATACAGAGCTGTGTGAAAGATTTTACTTTGTGTATAAATCGAGATACAAACAAACGTACTTATAGTGGATGTAGGTAATCCTCACTGGGGGCCGAGGTTTTCATTGTTTTTTTTTTGGATTTATTTTAGTATTAAATATATATTTTAGGGGTTGGGCGATTTTTTTCAAAAAATGAAAAGCTCGCCACGTTTAAGGTGACGGTTTTAACCCGATTTTGGATTTTTTAAAAAGCAATCAATTGAAAAAAAAACTTAAGCTCTTTCACATTTTCTTACATTGTATCACCTGAACCACAGGTAGGACTAATAATACGGCTACGAGAGGGGGGTTGTGGGTGCACTCCTAAGGCCATAAAAAAAAATATATAAATACAATAATCCCCTGTCTAAAAAAAGAAAAACAGGGTTTTTTGTTACAAAGTTATGATCATAAAATTGGTAAGCCGCCATACCACGTCAAGGTAAACCCCATACGGCGGTCCCTAACCTGTTTACCTGCGATCAAAATTTAAAACCTTGGTTTCAATCTGGACTAGATCCTCCCCCGCCACCTGCATATGCGGCTTTTGAAGGGGAGACTGCCCAGACCAACGCCCATTTTAAAAAAAAAAAAATGTGATTGTGAAGAGACTATAATGAAGGAAAAGTAAAGTTGTATATATAAGTGCACACTTGTGTGTGTATGTGTGTAAGTATAAGTACAGGTGTGAGTATAGATTTAGAGGGAGATGAAAAAAGAAAAGCTAAATGTGGAGTGTAATAGGTGTAATGTGTGTGGGTCTGTGCAAGTGTTACCTAGTGATAAGTGCAGCAAATATAATGAGTGTCTCACAGGCGTTGGTAATAAAAAGGCCAAAGCCTCTCCAGCCGCTAGCATTGTGGCTTTTAAGGGAGAGAAACTGCCCAAACCAAGGATAAATAAAAAACAACAAGGACATAGGACATCTCCCTCTAAATCTATACTCACATCTGTACTTATACTTACACACATACACACACAAGTGTGCACTTATATATACAACTTTACTTTTCCTTCATTATAGTCTCCTCACAATCACATTTTTTTTAAAATGGGCGTTGGTCTGGGCAGTCTCCCCTTCAAAAGCCGCATATGCAGGTGGCGGGGGAGGATCTAGTCCAGATTGAAACCAAGGTTTTAAATTTTGATCGCAGGTAAACAGGTTAGGGACCGCCGTATGGGGTTTACCTTGACGTGGTATGGCGGCTTACCAATTTTATGATCATAACTTTGTAACAAAAAACCCTGTTTTTCTTTTTTTAGACAGGGGATTATTGTATTTATATTTTTTTTTTATGGCCTTAGGAGTGCACCCACAACCCCCCTCTTGTACCTGAAATGTAGCCGGAAGCAGTGGCTAAGCTTCATGTGGTTAGTGCACCCTCATACCCACCCCTTTAAATTAACGGTGGCCCTATGTCCTTGTTGTTTTTTATTTATCCTTGGTTTGGGCAGTTTCTCTCCCTTAAAAGCCACAATGCTAGCGGCTGGAGAGGCTTTGGCCTTTTTATTACCAACGCCTGTGAGACACTCATTATATTTGCTGCACTTATCACTAGGTAACACTTGCACAGACCCACACACATTACACCTATTACACTCCACATTTAGCTTTTCTTTTTTCATCTCCCTCTAAATCTATACTCACATCTGTACTTATACTTACACACATACACACAAGTGTGCACTTATATATACAACTTTACTTTTCCTTCATTATAGTCTCCTCACAATCACAGTTTTTTTAAAATGGGCGTTGGTCTGGGCAGTCTCCCCTTCAAAAGCCGCATATGAAGGTGGCGGGGGAGGATCTAGTCCAGATTGAAACCAAGGTTTTAAATTTTGATCGCAGGTAAACAGGTTAGGGACCGCCGTATGGGGTTTACCTTGACGTGGTATGGCGGCTTACCAATTTTATGATCATAACTTTGTAACAAAAAACCCTGTTTTTCTTTTTTTAGACAGGGGATTATTGTATTTATATTTTTTTTTATGGCCTTAGGAGTGCACCCACAACCCCCCTCTTGTACCTAATAATACGGCTACCCTTCAGTAAAGGAGGGGCAGAGTAACTGAAGGTGCTGAGGGATGGGGATATTATAAATGGAGTAGCTGAAAGGCAACTGGAGAGGCAGGCAGCTAACAACCAGGAGACTGAAGCAATGCTCAAGCAGGCAGTTCTATTGAACAGGAGACTGAGTGAAATAGGCAGCTTTCTGAATAGGATATCAGTCTTACTTCAAGTCTACAAAGGCAGTTTATTGGATCCCTAGCTTATTCCCCTAAAGCCTGTCTGTCTTCCAGGCTCTGATTAATAATGCACGAAACAGAAGCATGGTGCACTGTATAAAACAGAAGGTGCAGCTCCGTAACTGCCTTTTCCCAGCATAAACTACCTATATAAACAACAGTCTCAAACGCTCTGCCATAGGTTTAAAGATTTTATGTGAATTTTTTGGATGCACTATTAATTCTTCAACTTTTTGTATTCCATCATGTTTTAGTTCCTTGTGCAATCACTTTCTATATTTGTTTGTAAAAGGGGAACTATCACTTAAATGAAACTTTTATATAAGCTTCAGTATACTAAAATAAGTAACTTTTTAAATACAATTAATTAAAAATTCTGTACTGTTTCTGAAATAATGAAGCTTATCTTCACAATCCCTCTCTCAGCATCTTTTTCTCATTCTTCTTTCTTCATTCGTATATATCTTATATGGGGGCTCCTTTTGCCTAGAAGATGTATTAGAACTCACTCTATTAAAGGATAAGTAAACCTTTAAAATAAGTGAATGTAAAATTAACGAGGGTGCTATTCTAAGAAATTTTGCAACGTACATTCATTATTTATTTTGTTTTTATTCGAAGATATTAAGGGATACGTGTCCTGTTAACATTAATGAATTTTGTTACAACACCGCCACCTTCTGGTCAGTTTCCCACCAGTCTGACCACCAAGTAGTCAAGGAAGTTGTCATGAGAAATAAAGAGGCTGCTCTGATGTTCTGATGCTTAGGAAAGGTTTGAGAAAAGTTTTTTTAATTTTTTTCCTACAAGTTCTTACAACTTCCTTGACTTGGTGGTCAGAATGGTGGGAAAATGACCAGCAGGTGGTGCTGTTGTAATACAATTTATTTATATTAACAGTACATATTTCCCTTAATATCTTGGAATTAAAGAAAAATAAATAATGAATGTAAATTACAAAAGTGCTTTAAATAACACCCTCGTCAATTTCACACTCACTTATTTTAAAGGCTAACTTATCCTTTAAAATCACCAGAAATCCTGTCTCTCTACATGCAGAATTTGTGCGAAAGGCAGTTATTTTGTTAGATTTTGTTTGTACAGGTATGGGACCTGTTATCCAGAATGCTCGGGACCTGGGGTTTTCCGGATAACGGATCTTTCTGTAATTTGGGTCTTCATGCCTTAAGTCTACTAGAAATTCATTTAAACATTAAATAACCCCAATAGGCTGGTTTTGCTTCCAATAAGGATGAATTATATCTTAGTTGGGATCAAGTACAAGGTACTGTTTTATTATTACAGAGAAAAAGGAAATCATTTTTAAAAATTTGGATTAATTCAGAGCTTTCTGGATATTGGGTTTCCGGATAACGCATCCTATACCTGTACTAGAATCAGTTATTTGAATGAGCTTTAATTAATCTGCTAGGAAAGGGAGCCCCCTTATAAGATATATTGGATCTATTGGAACCCAACTGCTGCATAAAGACAGAATGAAGAGAAACAGATGCTGAGAGAGGAATAGTGAACATACATTTGATTATTTCAGAAACCATGCAGAATATTTAATTGATTGTATTTACAAAGTTTCAGTATGCTGAACGTTATATTCAATTTCATTTTCGTGATAGCTCCCCTTCTAATAACTTAACCCATGGCCTACCTAGCAATTTGGTTTTTACATGAACCTGATCTTGGCCTGTTTGTTGGGATACTCTCTTCTATATTCTTTATCAATAGTTTAATGTTTGGCCTTCTGGGAGCTCTGGGAATTAAGACTAAGTGGCAGCCAATATCTGAAGGTGATACACAAGTGAAAAAGGGATTTGCAACAGCAGAAAGGTCATTTGTTTCACCCTACATTTCTCATGATCCCTTACAACTTCCTTAACACAGAAATGGACATTATTAATCATGCTATGTCATTTAATTCAAAATGCAATTCAAAATCTTTTCGTTTTTGGATAACATTAAAAAATGTACAAAAAATACTATAACTCATGCTTACTTATTTTTTAACAATTATCTGTAGCAATCCAAAATGTTTTCAGCCATATCTCATAACTGTGAATCAATGAATTTCTAAGAATTCTGAAACATGTTCAACCTTCCCAATCTTATGGTGTGGGGGGAATTTTTTAGGCATATACTTGGGTAAAGGATGTGTTGGTATATTTCTTTCCTACTACTCATGGAATAATATTGTAGTCCACTTCTTTTAGTTTGTCTACAGAGCGTTAAATGCAATTTAACATGGCAATATTAAAGCAATCTTTTGGGAAATAAGTAGAGGGGTCGCAGTAAGGAAAAGGTTGTTGACCTTTCCTGCATTAAGAATTTGCAATTTGAATTTTATTCCCAAAAGAAGGTACAATTATTCTTTCTGTGTGTGTAATTTTATATTTGTTTGGTATTTGGTAATCGTTTTAATTACACAGATCCTATTCTTTATTCAGCACTGAATTCTACAAATGAGGTAAATGAACTATTTGCATGCACCGCTAGGTCGTCTGCTTCAAAAAAAGAATTCGACAAAGAATCTATTAATTGGCATCCATATTTAATTCACAGTTTTCAGTGCCTGGTTCCTTATAAATATCTAATTCAGAGGACCTTTTGCAAACAAACAAGCTTAACCCTTACTTGTATGTTTGCAGCAGCTGTATTAGTGTAAATGCAAAGGTGCTGTTCTGTTATTTTCCATTGTTCAAATATTGGAGTAATCTGTTTGCAAAAATGTGGAAAAGGCGTGAGCTATTAATGCTTTTGCCCTTAAGGGTGGTAACACATGCTAAGATTCCGGGGAGATTAGTCGCCTAGCAACTAATCTCCCAGAAATGCCTTCCCATCGGCTACAAATAAATCGTAATAAAATGGAAATCGAGGCGGAATGACACTCGGAGCACTTCATTTTCCGAAGTCGCCCGAAGTTTTCTCATGAGGAGACTTCTGAAAACAAAGCACTTTTCGGGGAGATTAGTCGCCCGAAGAAAAGATTTGTCGCTGGGCAACTAATCTCCCCGGTATTTTAGCATGTCACCACCCTAACGCCAAACTGTTGGATAATAAAGTCCAATATTATGAAATAATGAGAATGATTGTGCTAATTTAAAATGTGTATTCTATATGCAGAATATTATAAATATATGTCCTTTACATTTTTATGTCTTAGTTCACTATTCTTTATTTTTAATTTCAGACATAATTGGTATAGAGAAAGGAGAAGGACCATTACATATTTCTAGGGATGCACCGAATCCACTATTTGGGATTCGGCCGAATCATTGGTGAAAGATTCGGCCGAATACCGAACCGAATTCGAATTTGCATATGTAAATTAGGGGCAGGAAAGGAAAAAGTTCTTCTTTTGTGATGAAAAGTCACATGATTTGTCTACCCACCCCTAATTTACATATGCAAACTAGGATTCAGATTCGCTTCGTCCAGGCATAAGGATTCGGCCGAATCCTGGATTCGGTGTATCCCTACATATTTCTAAAAGTTATTTGTATCTAAGTATGACAACGTTTTTTTCAAAGGGGAGGACATTTTAGTAGCTTAAAGCACAAAATGTATCAGTGTTATTAAGATATTGATAATGGCTTGAGTAGAGAGGACCTCTTGTATTTGTCTATATGTATTTTGTGATCACAGCCTCATTGCACCCCCGTTTAATGGTTTAAAAATTAGTGGTGAGCACAACTTTGTTTCTTATACAGTAGTTTATACAGGAGCAGTGGCCAGCTCCATGTTGTAGCTCCCACCCTTCCCAACTATAGTCAGGTGATCCCACTGGTGTCTAATAAAAGGGCAGCCATGTTTGGGAGTTTTACTTTGAAAGCAGCTAGTAAGTTGCAGGTAATACTTAGTCACTGTGTGAAATGTATAATGAATCAATAGCATTCTTAAAGGGGTGGTTCACCGTTGAGTTAACTTTTGGTATTTGTAGAATGGTCTATTTTAAGCAATTTTTCAATTGGTCTTCAATAATTATTTTTTATAGCTTTTGAATTATTTGCCTTTTTCTTATGACTCTTTCCAGCTTTCAAATGGGGATCACTGACCCCATCTAAATACAAATGCTCTGTAAGGCTGCAAATGTATTTTTATTGCTACTTTTTATAACTCATCTTTCTATTCAGGCCCTCTCTCAAATCAATGTATGGTTGCTAGGGTAATTTGGTCTCTAGCAACCAGTTTGCTAAAATTGCGAACTGGAGAGCTGCTGAATAAAAATCTAAATAACTAAAAAACCACAAATAATAAAAAATGAAAACCAATTGTAAATTGTCTCAGAATATCACTCTCTACATCATACTAAAAGTTAATGTATAGGTGAACAACCCCTTTAATGAATCAGATGAGAGGAAACAGATGCAACAAGATGGTTGTGGCAAATGTAATGTAAGTAATAGGAATGTCGGACCTACAAGCTGTGTGCATCCGACATGGCACGCGTCTGACAGTCGTGTCGGATACACGCAGCTTGTAGGTCCGACATTCCTATTACTTACATTATATTCGGCACATCCGTTTCTTTGCATCCACTTCCACTCATCACATTGGATCGGTAGAAGTCACACCGTGTAGTTCAGCCCTATGACTGGTCAAGACCAGCAATGACTTTGACATTGTTGACCAGCTTAAATATATTGCAATATATGGGCAAATAATCACTGTTTTGTATAAAGGAGAACTCAACCAATTAAGAAAAGTCCCTACCTACTAACCTAGATAGTTCCCCTCCCTGCTTTCCCCCTCATACTTCAATAACCCTGAAAATATATCTCAATCTATCAGTACAGAGTAATCGCAGTGGAGCTTGTGGGCGCCATATTTCGGATCTCCAGTCATCTGGAATAGACAAAGGGTTCCGCCCGAAACATGTTGTGTAACTCTATCTCCCAATAAAGAGTATTGCAGTCAACTTGCTGCCTTGGGTTTGTTCCACAATCAACTACATTATTGATATCATCTGGAATAGATCAACGTATTGGCGCATGCACAGTTGGAGCAGTCTTCTGGTTCATACCGACTGCGCATGCGACAAAAGTGCTGGAAATTGCAGAAGAGGACCCGAAGAAATCCAAAGATCTGGAAGATGGCACCCATGAGCTCCGCTGCGCTTGATAGGTGAGAAATATTTTAGGGACATTTTCAGGACTATTGAAGTATGTGTGGGGGGAGAAGGGAGGGGGGAATATCTAGGTTAGCAGGTAGGGGCTTTTCTTAATTGGGGGGGGTTGAGTTCTCCTTTAAGGCACAACATGTCTATGTCCTTAATATATTGATAATGGGTGAGTGCAGAAGACCTCTTGTATTTGTGAATTTTGTGGTCACAACCTCATTAATCGCTTAATTATTTGTATGTAAGTATACATGCACACCACTACTGTGTACTACCAACAGGTACAAAGTATGTGGTTCTTCTAAGCTTTATCAACCAATCATTAAATATGAATATTAAATTACTGGTGGGTTATTTGGAAGAAAGCATCCAATTTGTTATCACTTAGACACTATACTAGTTCCAGCTATTAGATTAGCTATGTCTGTTTAGTCTGTAGTAGGACGACAGTCACACAAGAATTACTCCACCTTGACTCCTATTAATATCCTCGCACAGGAAAATGAATTTAAATAGTTTGCTACCAGATACTGCTACACATATTTCTGCAAAAATGTTTTTCGTTGAACTGCACAAGTATCGCTCCTAAATGAGAACATTTATATTCATTCTACTCCTCCTTCCCCAATAACGATCAGTCATTTCAATTTTGTAGCACAGAAACACAAACAACTGATTAGAAATGTATATCCATTTCTCCAGTCTCATTTTTTGGTTTCTGCCAGATGGCTAATGACAATCACCATAACAATGTTTTTTTATGAAACGGGGTATTAAATCCAAAAAAACTGACAACCTGTTAGTGGACAGCTTGAATTGAAGAGGGTGAACATACGTTCTCTCTATTGTCTGACAATTTGTACAAAATGTAATCACGACACAGATCATTGCAAGAACAGCAAGATGTGCAAAGGTAATCTTTTATTGTAAGCAAATAAGGCATAATTAAACATTTCCAAAAAATGCATAGAAGTCTAACGAGGGATACTTGGGAAGGAAAGGGAAGATAGTGGTGCAATAGACTTCGCTCCAGTATTTGCTGCAACAATTACATCACTTTGACAGATGCAACAAAGCTGAGCAGATATATATATATATATATATATATATATATATATATATATATATATCTTGTTTCAGGTTTATGGATCACTTTGGCATAGGCTTGTTTTCTACAAAGGGGTATCATCTGTCTTACATTAACCTTGTCATTCCACATTAAATCCTCATTTCAGCAATACCCGCTGAGGAAATTTGCAGTCAGGAATGTTTGTGCTAAATAAGATGATCCCAGTGTATAATATAACAGTAACTATTCATTTACCTCACTTATGATGGGGTTTATTTTACAAAGGGGGTTTGGTTCCCTTTTGCCAGAAACATTACACCACCAAAAGTCAGAGTACTTTTCATTGAAATCACTTTTTGATAAATACATCGAATCAAAAAAATATGAAATGAATGAAAATAGGCAAAAATTACGCAAAAAGACACAACAGGGATTTATCAAAGCACATTCCCCGGCTACTTGTTTTCACTAGTACGGGACCTGTTATCCAGATCCTCTGGATTTGGGATTTTCCGGATTAACAGATCTTTCCGTAATTTGGATACCTTAAGAAAATCATGTAAACATTAAATAAACCCAATAGGCTGGTTTTGCTTCCAATGAGGATTAATTGTCTCTTAGTTTGGATCAGGTACAAGCTACTGTTTTATTATTACAGAGAAAAAAGAAAACATTTTGAAAAATGTTTTTTATTTGATTAAAATGGAGTCTATGGGGGATGGCCTTCCTGTAATTTGGAACTTTCTGGATAACGAGTTTCTTCATAACGGATCCCATACCTGTAATTTATTATTTCAACTGGTGATTTTCCAGAAATTTGCGATTATAAACACACTCATCAAAGTAAAGTCCATCTGATCCATCTCCATCTGCAAAAAACATCCACGCTGGCCCTAATTGAAGAGGTTCAAATGAAAAAGTAACATTTCATACTGGTAAATGAGACTCGGATGTTTAATTATTCAAACTTCACCTGTTCTTTGGTCTGTAAGATCATATAAATACTGTCTGGGCCAAGGCAGTGAACTGAATTTTAGCAAAATGCATTGCATTGTATATAAAATTCGAGATTTATTAAGTGTAAAAACCCATGAAAAACTCTAATACAAAAATCCACCAAGTAAAAGTTGTCGAGGTCCTATAGAAATCAGTAAGAGCTGCACTGGTCCTATTGGATTGTTTTTTTTAATATAATAAAACATTTGTTTTTTCTCCAATGAGCTTACAAATACACATGGGTTACATGTTATTGAGATTAGAGCATTGTTACAGTTATCCCTAGGTTCCTCCGCCCACAACAAGGCCAAGAGGGCTGTGTTGATGTGTCCCCTACATCATAAAGTATAAAACATAGCCAGAAAGAAAAAAGACCAAAAATTAAGAAAAGGAGAAACTGTAAATGAAGGCAAACACTCGTTTTTCTTTGGGCAGGTTCCAGGCAAAGTGTCATCTTAATATGAGGGCTTGTGTGAACCATTTTTAATTAATTCTTTTAGAGACATTGAGAGGTTTTCAGATTCTTTAGTTAGTAATTGCCTAAAAAAAAATCTAAATTTTTAGAGGTATTCGTATTTTTTTTAGATTGCTTTTTTTCATTCGTGCTTTTAAATTCAGATCTTTTAATACATTTCATGACATTTGTGGTTTTAGAGAAAGTGAGTTTGTTCGTGGTTTCAAATACCTCTAAAAAATTCACTAAAATTCTAAAAAGGCCTCAATGCAGCATTTTTTTCCCCTATAATTGCAGCTTAACTGTGGTTACAAGCAGCCAATGGGTTTGACAAAGTGAGTTTGTTCACGGTTTCAAATACCTCTAAAAAATTCACTAAAATTCTAAAAAGGCCTCAATGCAGCATTTTTTCCCCCTATAATTGCAGCTTAACTGTGGTTACAAGCAGCCAATGGGTTTGACAAATTTGCAGCCAATGTGGCAAAATGTGTGCAGTTGTGCTTGCACTTCAATGCAAATCAGATAAGTTCTCTGACAATTTCTTCCTTTTACAGTAGATGGCGTCACTTCCAGCTCATCATTAAAATCTTGTGCACCCAACTCTTTAGGCACAAGTGTACTGCAACAACTTGTCCAACAAGTGATGAAGGCTCCTGTAGGAACCTTGAAACTGAAGCCGCTTACTGAGGTGGTGGTACCCTCGGGGCTCCGCTGTGTCAATAGACAAACTGCCCTCAATTTGGAGCAGGATTTAGTAATAGTTTAGCAAGAGAGATTATTGGTAAAATATTCTTATTGTTTAAGCACAAGTCCTTTTTATGGAGGAATTGCTTTCCAGGATTGCTATGAATATATATTTCACAGTCAGCTAAATGTACAATTGTAGAGCTTTTCTAGACATGTGCCTAGATGAGCTTTTAAAGATCTTTTATCCCTAACAAAAAAAATAGAACAAATGTTTTTCCAACATTTTATTTGGGATATTAGGTAAACCAGTAATGGCGCAATCATTGTTCCATTGGATATTGTAACTTTATGCAATGTCGACTATTGCGTATTATTAGATATCCAGTTTGACTCATTCCGTTGCCCATGTGGGCTGTTTTCAGCAAAAGAGCTGCCAAAACAGTTCAGCATCTGCAGTGTGGAACAATGCCTTAATTGCACACATTGTGATTGTACTATATATGGGCTAGCAGGTTTAGGTTGAATAGAAAAGGCACTGTGAAATCACATACGCCTCAGAATACTGTGAAAACAGCATCTGTATTCAATTTTTCATTTGTGCAGATGAAGAATCCAAGCTTCCATGAAGCTTTTAAGTACTTGCGATATTAGATTCTAATTTGGAGCTTATTTACCTACTACACGTTTACTGTTAAGAATACAGTATAATAAAGAACTTTTTAACACATATAATTGTGTAAATGTTGCATGGCATGATGTGGAACAAACCAAAAAAAGTGCAGCTCTTGTAGCGTGCGAAATCCTGGTTGTAGGTTTTATTGTTAATAAAACGTAGTGGATGTTATTTTAGATATAAATTCAAAAGATGCTTGTTCTTTAATTTTGCATTGCTTTTGGCAATCAAACATGTGAAAGCTTTGGTGCTTTCCTAAAAATGTCATACTGACATATAATTATGGTTTCTGTTAAGAAAGAAAGATTTAGCTTAAAGTGATATACAACCATATATTAGATAATCATGTATGGGACATGATATATATATACGAATGGTAACAATGGCAACCTTATCAAGAGTGATTAAAACTAGGAAAACTGTTTATATTTTTTACTTTACAGAAGGAACAAGTTGTTTAGCGGTGCTCCATACTGTTTATAGGAAAGAAAGGCAACCTACTTTTTGGTATGAAAAAATAGGTCTCCACCATGAAGGAGAATCATTATGCTACATCAGGGGTACCCAAACTATCAAGCAAGCTCTACTGGGTGGCCTCAAAGCAGTGTAAAGAGCATTTAGAGTGGGATTTTCAGTAGATTTCTTTTAGGACTCCAATATAGTCAGGAAATCCCATCATTAGGGCCCATGACTAGAGGCACTAAATGCACAGGCCCAATAGATATTTTTTTTTAAATGTAAACCAATAAACTGACATATTTTACTTCATATTTATGGCTCCATGGTTCTTCCAGTGTGCCCGCAGTCCCCTTCATTGGTATTGACGATGGTTATTCTGCTGCTGAAGCTGAGGGTTTGTGGCTGGTGCATCTGGACCACTGTTTCAACTGGGTCAGTATATCAACATTTAAGGGATTTAACCCTCCCTCCCTTGTTATTCTATTTATGTTTAAATTAATTAATTAATTAATTTAAAAAAATATGAAATTTTAAATAAAAAAAAAGAAGATATATTGGGATTTTGAATGTGTTGTGCAATTTATTTTTATTGTCGCAGCTATGTTTTTATATATATGATTTTTTCTTGGAGGCATGGCTTTGTGTAAAAGCGGCCTGCTGGGTATTTAAGCAGAGGCTGGCTAGTGTATTCAGATCCTGTTAGCATTTTTTGGTTAGCTAACAGTATCTGTAAATGTATTTTTATTGTGAATTTTAACAATAAATCAACTGCGGCCTTTTATCTCCATCTACATACAATTTGTGTCTGTTATTATTTTACTTGAGTCTTTAACTTAGTGCTGTCTACGCTTCCCATGTCCATTGAGCCTAGAGTCAACAAGCCCCCCGAAATTTTAGGCCCTAAAGGGACAACCCCTTTAGAGAACTTGGGGAGCAGAGAGCCCGTGAATGAGGTTAGCTAGTGTACAGGATAGCCACTGTTATAGCACTCTCTAGATAGATACAGTAGAGTCAGTGAGCATTAGTTAGCAAGAGCAGCTTGAACTCCACCAATGAGGATAGACGGGAGTAGCTCTCCCTGAATCTGTTTGCCGGTAGTGAAGGGGTCGCAGTATTGACAAGGGAAACAGGTTATTGTTCTATCCCTGTTCCCTATTGTAGGGATCTGGACCACATGACGTACTGTCAACCTGCAAGGTGTATACTTTCACCTCCCCTGCTATTCCTTCTGTGGTTTTATTTTGTGCTGTATCTGCTGTGACTGTACCTACATTTATTCAACTACTTGATGTGCTGTGAATATTCTCAACCGATGTGGTGCTTTATATTGAAAAAAGCCTGTGTTGTTATTGTTTGCAAAGAACCCCTGGGATCCATTTTTATGTAATGTACCTATTTGGCAATATAGAGGTTTAGTTTAACAATCTCTTCATGTGCTCCTTCCACTTAGCGAAGGCCCGTCCTGCTGATGTGGGTCCAATGTAGCCCATGCTCTATGCTATAAGCTGATATTTGTCTTTTTAAGTCAGAATAGGATTATACATACTGTATAAAAAAAGAGGGGGTTGATTGATGCCAATGAAAACAATTAGGAAGAAAAATACCAGATATTCCCTGATATGTAATAAAAGGCACAATGTTTGCCCAGGTGCAGTATCCCATACCGATATCTTTTAAACATATATATATTATTGATATAACTGAATAGACTTTTTTTTATTACATAACCCTAATAGAAGTAGATATTTTTCTCCAAAAAAGATGGCAGCCCAATTTTTAGTCTTAATTTTGGAATATCTCCTGAGGTTAACGTATAATTATGTATTGCAAGCTTTGGGAGCAGTCATGTGGGTGTCGGCGAGAGGAGGAAATGTCCTATCTGGAATTGTATACAAAAGTAGACCATTAGAATAAGAAAGTATTTGCAAATACACATCTGCACTTGTCAAATTTCTGGTTTAAAAACTGAAAATGCAGCTCTTAAAGTTACCAGGTGTGGCTTTTTGCTGCCCCTGGTACTCAACTCACTGCATTGGCGCAGAACCCCTGAGACTGAAGTGTCTTTTGGAGGTTATATAATAAAGCTGCACAAAATGCTACAGGTTTAATTGCCTATAGCAGGTAGCATTAACTGCTCATCTGGTAAAATGCTAACATAATTGATTGCTAAGGGTCTCTGCTCCAAGGCAAGCTTTGTGTTATATATGGAGTAGTCTGTATCTACTGTTAATGTTCTGGAATAGAACCAGAACCAAAAGTAACATGTGCAAATGAATCCAAGCTGAACTGCCAATCAGATCTCAGTCAGTACCTCCCTTCTCTGTATTGCACCTCAATTCCCATGTGAAGTTTCAAATGTCATGATTTTAACTGCACCAGTAAATTTGTGTTCTTGTTATTATAGAGACAGTTTCGCGGTGAAGAACTTTCAAATCTTGCTCCATTCTATAGGGATTACAATCACTGCGCTCACATTGAGGTAATTGAATGAACTGGGTAATCTCGTCAGATTTCTTTAATTACAGCTCTAATTGTTTAGACCACCAGCTAAAAATGAAAGACATTTTAGTATAATACATTGGGGCTTATTTGTAAACACTGCGGAAATTTGCCCATAGGCAGTAACCCATTACAGCAGATCAGCAATTAGTTTTTTTCAGTTCACTGCAGGTTACACAATTAATGCAAACATTTGATTGGTAGCCATGGGTTACTGCCCAGGTGCTGACTCTAGCTTCTGAAAGAGACAGATTGCTAAGAGGGAAATAGTGAAGAGTAACTTGATTATGGAGCAAGTTTCATGCCAGCTGCCTTCTGCTTAGCAGCTATTGCAATATTTTGGATTCTATGGGCAGAGACACATGGTCAGATTCGGGGAGATCAGTCACCTGGCGACAAATCTTCTCTTCTTCGGGGAGACTAATCTCCCCAAACTACCTTCCCCTGCATTACCGCCAGCTAGAATGGCAATCACCGGCGGGATGGCACTCGGAGCGATTCGTTTTCCGAAGTCGCCCACAGTTGCCTCACGAGGAAACTTCGGGCGACTTCGTGAAACGAAGACAGGGGAAGGCATTTTGGGGAGATTATTTGACCCGAAGAAGAGGACATTTGTCGCCAGGCAACTAATCTCCCCGAATCTGACCGTGTGTCTCTGCCCTAACAAGAGTGTGTTGCACCATGAGTATTCCATCACATATCTATAGTGTCCACGCCCCCTTGGAACCAATATACAAACTTACACTAAGGGGGTTATTTATCAAATCCTTTTTTTTTTTTTACAGATTTTATAAGTAAAAAAAGTTCGACCAAACTAGAATTCACGATTTGACCTTATTTGTCATTGAAAAAACTTGTTTCGGGAAAAAAACTTTAAAAATGCTGGTTTTTGCGGAAAAAACACGGGTTTTATGCCGGAAATGGTTTAATTTTTCGTACAATCACTCGAAACCCGTTTTTTTTTTCAGACTTTTGGTCAAAACTGAGTGCAGCACAAGATATCTTCAAATTTGAAACGGGACCTTTGTCATAGACTTCTACAGGACCCAACAGCTTGGAGATGGAGTATTTTCGGATTCACTTGTCTCTAACGCTTAGCACTTAATCTTTATTGTAACTGTACTTTGTATTTGTTTCCATTTATTATTATTGTTCTGTTAATTTATTGTTCTGCTTTACAGCACAAACAGTTGCAGGACAATATTTTTATTTTGGTATAAAAACTGAAAAGCTTCAGGCAATTAAAATCTAAAAAAATGAAAACAGAAGTAAAACCTGATTACAACCCCTACACTTCATTGATGAAACCCAACAAAAATCCAGTCCCAGTGCCTACATAGTGGTTATGAAAGCTTTCACAGGTTTTGGACCTGTTATCCAAAATGCTCAGAGCCTTGAATTTTCCGGATAAGAGGTCAATTGGATCTCTGTACCTTAAGTCTGCTAAAAAAAAAAAAATCATTTTAACATTAATTAAAGTAGTATTGTTTTACCTACAAAATAAGGAGTAAATATATGTTAGTCTGGATTAAGTACAATCTACTGTCTTCTTCATCTTTGTAGCCATAAAATAAACAGTGCCATCTCTTTTTCCTGTTTAATTCCACAAAAAAAGAAACTTTGCCTGTGGACTGATTTCCCAAGAGTTTTTATAAAGTAAGAGAGGGGTTAAGAAAAGAGAGTGATAGGAAAGAACTTTGTTATATCAAAGTTCCAGGCCTAAAACCATTTTAATGAATAGGTACATTTATTTGAACCAAATACATGTCATTATCTTGCAGAAGATGAATAGAAGTTATTGCTTTGCAAGCAGGAATTGTCAACATCTTCTGAACTTTGTGCAGTAATGGCCTTTAATATATGTCCAAAACAGAGTGCAAGAACTCATAACCTTATGGTATCCTCCATGGCCAAACTCTGTAACGGTACTTAGAATTATTTACAGAATATGTGTATCTCTTTCCCTTTGATCATCAGTCGGCATCTGTCTTCAGTTGAACATACTCCGAATAACCTTAGACCTTTTCTTGCCATCTGATTTGATGATGCTGGAAACCGAGTGTATTTCACTGTAATGTCAATTTTATTTTTAATGTGTGGATATCTCCAGAAACCAAGAGTATCCATGATTGTACAATCCTTAAAGAAAAAGCTGCATTCTAATTCAATCAAAGGGCATTTCAGAAATGGGGGGGGCGCAATTACTCAGAAATAGCTAGGTGCATTCATCAATACCTCACTTCAAAGGAATACATTGCCATTATTGTTTGCTTTCCTTAAATGTATGCTTTATCATTCTCTTCCATATGTTTATTCAGCATGCCAATGAGGTGACACAACCAAGGCAAATGTATAAACTTAAAGTTTATGTCTCTGCTGAAATATTTTCGGATCACGTATTGGGCATTTTCACCAGCAATGCTGGGAACTGGGTTTCCTTCTTTGGAGATTTTGGATGTTGTGCTGAAGCTCTGCTATTTTAAGGCATACTTCTGCTGATAAAATAAATAAATTTCCATTTGATGGCCCTGTTTTCATTTGATTGCAGAGATCTTACAGTATTTCAGCAGCATCGTGTTTCTTGTTCCATTGCAGGGCGTGGTACAGACGGTTGTACATTTTGTGTTATTGTTTTTCTTAAAGATAGTAACTGAGGAATGCACGATGGGGGGAAATTTGCCTTTCCCCTTATGGGATGGAAAGTTCCTTTAAGATGTTTGCCCTGTTTTGAAGCTTCTTTGTATTGTATATATGAAGCATGCATAGGTGACAATCACAATGGCACAATACATTTTGTATACACCTGTAGCAGAGAGTTATAAGGAGAAAGGACTTCAGCTGAGCCAAGCAAAATAATTGAACCCCCTAATGCAGGGATCCCCAACTGTTTTTTACCCATGAGCCACATTCAAATGTTAAAAGAATTGGGGAGCAACACAAGCATGAAAAAGTCTCTTGCGGTGTCAAATAAGGGCTGTGATTGGCTATTTGGTAGCCCCTATGTGACCTGGCAGCCTACAGGATTCTCTACTTGGCACTATACTTAGTTTATATGCAATTAAAACTTGATTCCAAGCCTGGAATTCAAAAATAAGCACCTGCTTTGAGGCCACTGGGAGCACTGGGTTTGGAGAGCAACATGTCGCTCATGAGTTACTGGTTGCGGATCACTGCCTTAATGTGTATAGATAAATAATGAGAAACCGTAAGGTTAATTGTCTCTTTAAAGCAAAAGGATAATGGAATATAAATCCTATATTTGTAATGCCTTTAAAGAAACACAATCAATAATGCTCAGTAAAGCTATAGAAACAAAGGACAATTATAAATTAAAACTAAATTGTTCTTCAATGTGTGTGCTAATTATGTAATTGTTATTCAGAGAGCCCTCTTGATGTTTCATGTTAAATAATCAGGCATATTTTTCACCCCATTGCAGTGTTTGTTTAACCAATTAATTAAGGAAAAGGGAAATTCTGCATTGATTAGCATAGTAATGATAATGAATATATTCCCTATGGCAAAAACATTTACATATGCTCCCTGTTTCATTGCCTCTTGTTTCTCAACAGCTCAGGCAATCATAACTCATTAAAGCAAATTCAATGGTACTGAAAAATAAGCTTTACAGGGGCTATTTGCAGAAGCCGTTTTTACCTAAATGATTACATAAGTCAAAATGGATTTTGGGTCTGGGAACGCACTTTAAATTCAGCCATCAAGATTCTCCATAAACATTGTAATACTGTGCAGCTCACTAATCTTAAGTATCACCTTCACTTAAACAGGGTTACTGTAAGGTTGTCTCTTCCCTGTTGCATTGCTTGAAGCCCACAATTGTGAAGCTGGGGGATTGGTGCTTGAGCCCATATGTGCAGCCACAGTGCTACATTCATTCCTGTGAATGGTCCTGATATCAGCAGTTTTGTTGATGCACCTGCACATACAGATGAAGCCACTTGGATTTGTGAGTTAAATGCGTCATGACTCAGGGGTAATTGAAGAAACTGTGTTATCTTAAGTCATCTTAACTCATTTAATGCATTTAACCTTTTCATTAGCATACCAAAGCTCCATTGTTCACAATGGTGAATGCTTTAATTAGATGGGATGTTGTGACGCAGTTTTCTGTGTTAAATGAGATAAATGGGATATCTGTGTTTAGTTATTCTGTGTCAAACAGACAAACCAAAGTGGCTGCATCTGTACTGTATTCTGGCTTTATAAGGACGTCAATTACTTTCTTGGTTATGGAAATTACAACCTGGTTTAACTTTCTCCACTACTTTTGCACGTCTTCCTATTATCAACGGTCAAAGTGCTCACCAACACACCCTGGCCCTTAGAATTATAGTTCAGCCTGGTTCTCAATGTCTCCAGATGGATCGGCACCCTCCAATTATTAGCAAGTGGATTGAAAACAGGCACAACAAGGCTGTTACAAGCAGGATAAGCCCTGCTTTTTTATTAGTTGTAAGTGATGTAACGTTTCAGGGCAAGTCCCTTTGTCAGACATGCCTGAAGAAGGGGCTTGCCCCGAAACGTTACATCACTTGGAATTAATAAACATGCATGGTTTATCCTGCTTATAACAGCCTTGTTGTGCCAGTTTCAAATCCACTTTCTTTTATCAACTTCAGTCTGACAGTAAGTTAAAATAAATTCCATGTTATCAACTTCAGTCTGAAAGAAAGTTAAAATAAATGCCAATATAAAGTGGGCGAGTCCAAGGACTTGCTTCATCCTTGTTTGGCATCTGGCTTTAAATCCCTCTCCCTTGTCCTGTGCACTATTTAAGGTTGTGTTATGTGCTCTTGAACTCCAAATAATTTTATCCGTTTCCAATAGATTCTATCCAATAAATATTATTGCAATTTTGCGGCAATTTTATATATAGCTACAGGGAATTTGATTATTTGTGTTTCCATTATTGTGTTCCCTCCTATCCCATCATCTGACCATAAACTATATATATATATATATATCCAGTTGACTTTGAGCATTACAGAGATGCAACGATGGCTGTTTTCACAACATTGGTTATAATGCAGTCCTTTTTGCTAGCCACTGTTACTTGTTGGTCAGACCACCCAACCATGGGGCCTGCTAGAAGGTTATCAGCATAGCACCGTTGCTGCCAGGAATTGTGCCACGTTAAGGAGGATGGGGGTGATGTAGAAGAGAGAGTACTGAGTATCTGTAATTGTGGAAAACTGCAGCAAGATAAAAGCCAGAGTCCCTCAGTTTTTCTTCACTCACTACAAATTATTCCTCCCTGTATAACCTCCTCCATCTAGTCTATTCCATCCCATCTCAACAGGCTTCCTGCAGTAGAATTAACCTTAATATAATCTTTAGCTGCACCATCCTATCTCCAGGGGCTTCATGCATTATAATTAACCTTCCATCTAATCTTTAGTAACCCCATCCCATCTCCTCAGACCTCCTGCAGTTGGATTAACCTTTCCCCCTAGTCTTTAGCTTCTACATCCTACAGTACAGTATGTCCACAGACCTCCTGCAGTAGGATTAACCTTCCACCTAGTATTTAGCTTCCCAATCCTATCTCCACAGACCTCCTGCAGTAGGATTAACCTTCCATTTGTTTTCAGAAACAAATCATATACTGTATAACTTGGGATATTCTGGGTCCATTTGATAAGCATTATAATGATTT
The DNA here is from genome assembly GCA_038501925.1 of Xenopus petersii. Taxonomy (NCBI): domain Eukaryota; kingdom Metazoa; phylum Chordata; class Amphibia; order Anura; family Pipidae; genus Xenopus; species Xenopus petersii. Next base: position 42,222,154 of record CM076676.1, on the reverse strand, counting down.
TGGACTTTAATAAACCTCATAAAACAAGTTGTTTACTTCCCTTCTGCTGTTCAAATTTTGGATTTGTTGTAGTCCAACCTACTCTTCAGGGCCTACACGTGCTCAAGTGCATGACTGCTACAGTTTACTTTTGAACTAGATGGTATGCAGGTGCTGACTATGCATGTGTTAAGGTTGTGCATAGCAAGGCACAATGGCTGGCGGTGGCTTCAGGCAATAATCTGCTTTATCACATGTCTCTCAGTAACAGAATGGCTTAAGGTAAATTTAGACTTTGCTGGAGTTATCTTCCTGGATGGGAAGCCTTTGTTTACCTATAGGTGCCTTTTAAAATTTTATATTCCCACCTGCAATCTCTGTTCCTTCCAATGTATTTCTTTTCTTATAACATATTTTATTAGCATAAAGTTTAATTGAGCGCAATCAAACTCATGTACCCACATTACTGACCTGTTTGAATTATGCATTGATTAATTTTCTACTGAATAAAAATACGCTGCATCTGTTTCATACATATAAACGAGATACATCTGTACAATATGTTCATTTCCGAGATTACAGTACCATGGATTGCTTGTTAAGTTTTTATGACACACTCCAGTTCCTAATGATTTACCAGTTCTTGATTAAGAAACCCATATACTGTAATTAGAGCCAACTGACTGAGATCAACAAATGTCTATCTAATTAATTAGCAAGAATGCTCCATGCTGTCGCTGCATAGAAAAATAATTTCTTTCTCCTTCATGTATACTGCATGCCCACTCATTGCCTAATCCTGCAACTAAGGGTGAAGTCTAAAAAGTGTACAAACGTGGTTTTTCAGAAGAATTTTTCTATGGGACAGTATACTGTATGTCATTCACAGTGCTGTTTCTGCCATGAGGCAAGATAAGAACCTTGCCTCAGGCCTCAGTTTACCAGCGAAAAAGAGTTGCCCCTAGTAACTTTAAGGGCATATTTATCAAGGGTTGAATTTGAAAAACTTCAAAATTCAAAAAGGCCAACCGAAATTAAGTCAAAGGGTTTTTTTTGGCAGAATAGGTCCGTTTTTGATTGAATAGGCCTGTATTCGGCTGAATTAGAATCGTACGAATCGAAGTAATAGCACATTCTATTGAATTCGAATCTAGGTTTTTCCCCCCAAAAAAGGCTAAGGTTTTAGATGGCAAATGGATGAAAGTCGAATTTTTAAAGAGACCGTACATGATAAATTAAAATTTTCGAATTTCTTTTAAATTCAAATCAAATTTAGACTATTCCCTAGTTGAGGTACACAAAAATAGCTCGAAATTCGTTTTTTTTTTTTTAATTTGAAAATTCACCTCGACCTTTGATAAATCTGCCCCTAAAAGTCAGATTTATATTCTTGGTGGGGCGTTGGATATATTAAATATAAAGGGAACATTTACTAAATGAAAAAAATTAAATTTTACATATGTTATTTCAGCGAATGAAGGTTTATCCATCTGTATTACTGTATATCTTTATATTGACCCATTTCAAGGTTTTAAAAATGAAAACATTACATTTGCCTTGTTTTATTTAGTAGTTTCTTTCAGGATAGCCAAGGCAGCTGCAGCCTGGAATTTCAACAGAGCACACACGAGTCCTATGAATCAGAAGCGATAAGGATTTTTATAGTGCAACCCTTGAAAACAGGTGAAGAATACAGAGCTGGTTAATTAAGCACAGTCTATTCATCTCACCCTTGACAGAGGCCATCAATGACACAAATATCCATAAATGAACTTAGTTTTCATTAATCTAACTTGAGTACTGGCCAGCAGTGCAGAAACATTGTTCACGTCTACAGTATATCTTCTGCTTCCATCCAGCCATATCCCCCTCAGGGAGGAGTTTAATCTCAAATACAGTGATTCAGCTTGGTTTTACCAGGTATTTGTATACATTTTCCTTGTAATGGATATGTCAGTTCTCTTAGCTGTAACTATACATATGATGGTCATTTTTACTGTTAACTAATAGTTTTAATAACATAAGTACACCAATGCAAATAGAATACACAGAGGGCATCTGGATGTGTTCTAGATTTCCTGTTAAAGATGATTAAATTCTTGCAGTGCTTAATAACTAGAATAAAATAAGAAACCAATGGGAAATCCAGATGAGCCATTAAGGGGCAGCATTCTTCTATATAAAACATGAGTTTCATAATAGGGCTTGTGCACAACAAAGGGAGAATGATCTATACTAGGAATTTAATCATCTACGTTGCACGGACCATACATGAAGTAGCTTCAGTTTCTTGTTTTCCCTCTTTAGCTCCAGAAATAAAAAACCCAATGGCATAACTAAAAAGGAAGAAGACTCAGTCTCTTCCTCTATAGTTGCAAATAAAACCCCCATCCCCCTGCTGGCAGGGAGCAGGGGATGCTCCGAGCCAGGGCGAGGAGCCACAGGGCACATGCAGGGAGTGGGTAGCAGACAGGTAAAAAAGTATAAGCACAATTCATTGAACGCCTTTTGAACAAAGTTGCATTTCTCCCCCAGGAGTTTACATCACGGGCAGAAGATTCCATTCCCCATGTAACCAACTGACCCAGTTCCTGTACAGATTCAGCCAGCAGTCTCGGCACCAGAGGATCATGCAAAGGAACCAGACAGAATGACTCTCAGATCTGCTGGACTGGAGATATATGGGACTGGTCTAGATAGTCTATCTCCATCTAGTGTGTTTTGTGAACAAGAGTCATGTCCTACAGTATCTATCATGTGCCGGTGCAGTTTACTGGAGGCACCATTGGTGAAGGATGTGAAAAGGTAGCCAAGGATGTTCACTAGTGATAAAACGACTTGGATCGTCCACATTATATGGATTACAAATAAAATAAATGAATAAATAGGTTTTCCAAATAATATCAACATCTTGTAAACTGAAGTCAAACACATTTATTTAAACAGCAGGGCACAAAGTGATCTGAAAACTCTTAAAGAGTATAAAACCCTCCATATGCTCCAATTTCTCCCCCTAGTTCTTTAACATAGATGAGCAAAAGTGTAATTAAAGATAACAGAAAATGAATTTATCAGTTCATTGAGCAAACAGTGTTTACATCCCCTTTAATATTTCCATATTACAATAGATATCAATAGTGTCTCTAATTGTCTCCTTTTTAATTGGCCAGTGATTTATTTTAACTGTGATCAGTGCGTTACATCAAGACAAATTGGAAATATCAAGAATGTTAATTGACTTCCTTCATGCTCCCAAAACAGTCGCTAGTTAATTGTCCATTCTGTAAATAGGATTTCCTTTTGCATTATTATTAAATTACTTATCACTAACTAGGAAGACAGTAATGCATATAAGCAATTAAACACTAAAATATAAGACTTCAGATAAACCAAACAAAGCAAGCAGATATCTAATGATGAAGAAATTAAATTGTGGTTACCATTAACATGCACAGGCTCACCTTGTGCCAAATTGGGGAGTTGGGTTAACATATTTTAATTATATCTGGACATTAACATACATAGGATATTGAACATATAAAGGATATTGAACCCTACCTAACCATATTAGAACTCATAAAATAACTACACTTAGGGGACCATTTACTTAGTTCGAGTGAAGGAATAGAATTAAAAAAAACTTTGAGTTTCGAATTATTTTTTTGGCTACTTTAGATTTGAACGATTCGAACTAAAAATCGTATGATAATTCGATAGTCGAAGTACTGTCTCTTTAAAAAAAAGTTCTACCCCCTACTTCGCCACCTAAAACCTACCGAGGTGCCATGTTAGCCTATGGGGAAGGTCCCCATAGGTTTTCTATCAATTTTTAGGCCGAAGAAAAATCGTTCGATCGATGGATTAAAATCTTGGAATCGAACGATTCGAAGGATTTAATCGTTCGATCGAACGATTTTTCGTTGGATCAAACTATTTGCGGTAAATCCTTCGACTTCGATATTCGAAGTCAAAAGATTTACATTCGGCAGTCGAATATCGAGGGTTAATTAACCCTCGATATTCGACCCTATGTAAATCTGCCCCATAGTTGTCTATATAGTGCCATTATGCTCTAAGAATTTGGTTCTTTAACTCTGGTTTTAATGATATTCTCTATATGACAATATTGTCAGTCTAAAACACAAGGGTAATAGAGAAACATATTTTCAATATATTGGAACTGATCAGGCAAAATATTTCATTTGGGTGGGAAATGTCATAACTGTGGTCTACCAAATCTATATGGCTTTTTTTCATATTGTCAGACACAATTTCCCCACAGCAGGACATAAGAAAACATGTTTGTGCTGCAAGTAGCAAACCAAATCTAATGCACACATTTACCAGTATGATGATTGAGAGAACATTAAAGCGAGTGGAAAATACATTCTGTGGTTTTGAAGTAAAACCACAGTAAGAATGTTTTGTAATTTATTGGTAATGCACAGAATGAATGCATAATACTTCTACAAACAAAAATGTTGAATGCACTGTTATTACCTCCCAGCTCATCAGTTATAATGATAGGACCCGCCCCTAATTTTTAGGGACCACAGGTATGGCATCCGTTATCCGGAAACCCGTTATCCAGGAAGCTCCAAATTATGGAAAGGCCGTCTCCCATAGACTGCATTTTATAAAAAAATAATCCAAATATTTAAAAAAATATGTCCTTTTTCTCTGTAATAATAAAACAGTGTCTTGTACTTGATCCCAACTAAGATATAATTAATCCTTATTGGAAGCAAAACCAGCCTATTGGTTTTATTTAATGTTTATATGATTTTCTAGTAGACTTAAGGATTGAAGATCCAAATTATGGAAAGATCTGTTATCCAGAAAATCCCAGGTCCCGCGCATTCTGGATAAAAGGTCCCATACCTGTATTTATAAAATGTATATCTACAGTATATCGACTATAGCTGGAGTGAATGGCAGATCTGTCCCAAACCTGTGCACCAGTCACTTTCTCTTCTCATCTAAATGCTCATCTTTACTGATATAATCCTTTGCACTCTTTTGCACTAATGATTCTTGATTGAACTCACACAATGCACAGAGGGAGATCTAAAGGAAAATGGGTTAAAGGATAAGTAAACCTTTAAAATAAGTGAATGTAAAATTAACGAGGGCGCTATTCTAAGAAATTTTGCAATGTACATTCATTATTTATTTTGTTTTTATTCGAAGATATTAAGGGATACGTGTCCTGTTAACATTAATGAATTTTGTTACAACAGCGCCACCTGCTGGTCAGTTTCCCACCAGTCTGACCACCAAGTAGTCAAGGAAGTTGTCAGGAGAAATAAAGAGGCTGCTCTGATGTTCTGATGCTTAGGAAAGGTTTGAGAAAAGTTTTTAATATTTTTCCTACAAGTTCTTACAACTTCCTTGACTACTTGGTGGTCAGAATGGTGGGAAAATGACCAGCAGGTGGTGCTGTTGTAATACAATTTATTTATATTAACAGTACATATTTCCCTTAATATCTTGGAATTAAAGAAAAATAAATAATGAATGTAAATTACAAAAGTGCTTTAAATAGCACCCTCGTCAATTTCACACTCACTTATTTTAAAGGTTTACTTATCCTTTAATACAGTGATCCCCAACCAGTAGCTAGTGAGAAACATGTTGCTCTCCAACCCCTTGGATGTTGCTCCCAGTGGCCTCAAAGCAGGAGCTTATTTTTGAATTTCAGGCTTGGAGGCAAGTTTTGCTTGCATAAAAACCAGATGTACTGCCAAACAGACCCTCCTAGAGGCTGCAAGTCCACATTGGGGCTACCAATAGTCAATCACAACCCTTTTTTGGCACCACCCAGGAACATTTTCCGTGCTTGTGTTGCTCCCCAACTCTTTTTAAATCTGAATGTTGCTCACGGGTGAAAAAGGTTGGGGACCCCTGCTTTAATATAACCCTCTCAGACAGGTAATTAAGTGGCAGCTAATGTAAGAGCTGCTGTTGCCGGTAAAAGGCTTTTTCCTATGTCTGCATCATTTAATGTGTGCTTAATGCAAAGATTGCACATACAACCTGTAGTGGAGATCCAGTTTTGTTCATTGTACAGTTCCTTCATCTGCTTTCTCCCTCTTTCCTCTCAATTCCTGTTCCAGCCTTTCTGTCTTAAAGGTGCACTGTAACTTAATTATGTAGACACAATAGGGATGTGATCCCACACCTATGGGTTCTCTTGTATGTCTGGAGGAGACACATGGGTTTAGTCTTTATTACAGTGTGAGAGGCAACTGGAGCCTGAAAGAGAGACAAGAGGCCTGTGAAAGAGTCAAACTGCAGGGAAGTAAGTGTTGTGCACTGGTGTAAAAGAGAAGGTGTCTCTCTGATGGGCAGCACAAAATAGGAAGCAGAATGCCTTATTTTGCCTTATTTTGTTGCAGAAACCCATGTAGACCCAGAAAGAAAGAGTGTCAGGCATCGGTTTATCCAGAGATTTTGGCTGTTTGGAGACCTCTAAAGACTCTTACTGCTGTCAACAAAGAAGCAATGAGACATCTGCTTTTAACTGAAATTTGGTGTCGCTCTCTCCCATCTGCCTTAACTCTGCCAATACCAGTTTGAGCAAATCCCCATGAAATAAAGACTTGGAAATTTAAGGTAAGAGTGTTTTTTTTAATAAAGCTCGCAAACAAATTAAAAAAAACAGCATAACATACAGGCAACTTTCAAAGAGAACGTTATGGTTCTAAATGTTCTCAGGCAGGAGGCCTTCAGAAACGAAACTCTTCTGGTGTCTCTGCTTTGCAACAAACTCCCTGCAGACTGTGAAATTATCAGAATTTATTTCTTTTTGGAAAACAATTCTCATAAGCCGTTTTTTTTAAATCATCATATAAGGCATAAACTGTATCAATGTTATACTACCACAGACATGTACATAACCAGTTGGGACACACACTCATTATGCATATGTCTGTATCTATACATGACCGCCGGCCCTGGAGCTTCTTTGATACAACAAAATATGGGGCTTTTCTGTTATTTCCTCCCATACAAAGAGTGGGCTGTGTTAGCCTGCACCTCCAGAGTGAATTATTTTTTAACTGATAGGTGCCTTTAAATAATAATAATTAAAAAGCCATGCATTAGGGATAATTTACAATGACCCAAGATGCATCTGCTAAAGCACTTTGAGGTGCAAAATCACACCCCTTAGTGTTCATTTAAGAAGCAATTGCACCCAGGGTCTCGCAGTTCTTTACATCGCTAAAGATTACAAGCAAACATCTTATTGGTTAGTATAGGTTACTGGACCTGGGCTCATTTAATGACGAATTGTGCAGAAAATTATTCCAAATAAGGTGATATTTCCTAACATAGAGCACATAAGCCCAAGCATAAGTACATGGTTTAAAGCTTACAGTAGAGACTTCAAAACAGCTATGTAACGGATCAGATTTTAAGATATTTTTTTGACATTCCATTTCCCTTTGGTAATTTGTCAGGACAACCTAAATGTATTTTATATGTGGAATTTTTAATGAAATTCCGCTGCCAATAAAATCATCTAACAGATGGTTCCAGTTTCAGGTTATATAGGAATCCACTGACATGATTGATTGAGATTCTAGATGACTACATTCTTGTTGGCAAGGTTATTCTTGAAGGACTCTTCTTTAAAGGTTTCCTAACTTTCAAGTCCCATATTTTGAACTCATAAGATATAAAAAATAAATCACCCAGCCTGCTACATATATTTGTTTCCGTTTTTCTAGCTAATTCACCAAATAGTTGCCTTTTTGATAATGTGCTATGCCGGGAATCAGATTTCCATTTCTAATTATGAAGCAGACTTGCTTGAATATGGAATAAAAAGTGGCTTCACAAAGAGAAAAATGCTTTCGAGGACTATAAATGTAGGCTTTTAATAATATTTTTTTTTTATAATTGACTACTTTAGTAAAAGAGGGGGTTTATGCCTATAATTAACTACAGCAGAAGAACCTGAACAAAATGGTGTAAAATAAGAAAAATGTATTGTGTATTATATATTGGTGGGACCACAAAAAAAGTGTGTGGAGAAATTAAAATCAAGATATGTAAAAGTGAAGTTTTACTATATATAGATCCCCTCTTCCACAATCTCTCTGGTAAATGTATTTGACAGGGTCCCAAAGTTCCACTCATTGTGGAGGGGTTCCCAAAGCCTCATACTCATCCATATTCACCACCAGTTAATGTTTTCTACAGCTGGACTGATGGAGAAACTGAAAGCATTAGTATTACCCATCTGCTTATCCATCCGCTCAGGTTTCTAAGGTGGATGTTCAATTTCTTGAGCAGTTACAGGGTCTCTGTTTTCATGCCCACCTGGAATGTTCAATTCTGCATTTACTACTGTAGGAAGAAACCTCTGCCTCTTCAGATTTGCAGCAGATTTCACAGCCTCAGTTCTAAATTTGACAGAAAACGTCACTTTTAGCATAAAGAGAGCTCCAAATGTGTTGGAACAGCCAATGCATTTAAAATAAAGTTGTCGCTGGGCATATTGTAACGCTAAATCAGAAACTTCGTGAATTTTGGGCACATGCGCAGTAGCTCCGTACCGGCAAATGCCTCCTACTGCGCATGCGCCACCAAATGGCGATCACTACAGGAAGAAGAGCGCTCAGGAGAAGATGGCTGCCGTGAATTCCGCTGGAGAGGACCTAGAAGGAGGGGTAAGTAATAAGTTAGGGGCATTTGCCCGGGGTGGGAGGGGGGCCTATGAGGGGGAGGGGGAGGGATTTTTGTGCCCAGGGGGTTGAATTGTCCTTTAAGTGGAAGATGGCCATAACAGTAAAAACTCATCTGTTTATTGATACAGAACACTAGTGAAAGGGGACCAGTCACCCAAAAAAAAATATTTTTGCTATTTTATCATATAAGTCAAGCAGGCAGCAGCCATTTTGTGGACACTGTTATTAAGACAAGCCTTGCATCATCTCAAAATCTTGCACCAGAATGGGGGACCTGATGTCCACCCCCATGCCCTGGCTACACAATTAAATGGTGAAGAGAACTGGGGGAATGTGGGGAGAGCAGTGACATCTAGGAAGTGCTGAATGGAAAGTGAAAGTAATTGTCTGCCCCGCCTCTATGCCTAAGGCATAGAGGAGGGGCAGACAATATTTGATTGACAGCTGAGATTTTTAAATGAGCTTACAACAGCTATGAATGCTTTAATAAAAAATAGAAATTGGATTTCATATTTAATTTGAAAAGGACTTTTATTATACGGATTTTTGTGTCTGGGTGACAGGTCCACTTTAAGTTCCTGGTGCCAGCATGTATCTGGGGGTAAAGTACAGAATACAGCTAGCTGTCACTGATCTGATATACCTCCCATATAGAAAATTTAATCCATTGCATATGTATACATCCAAACTTATCTTTGCCCATTTAGCCCATGCCATTACAGTCTGATTCATCATGTTGCACTGACAATGGTCACATTAAAATGAACTATGCATAATCCAGATATCCTTTATCATTTCATTAATTAATATTGCTTCTAATTCATTAATAGTACAGTTACACTTCACAAAAATATTATGGCAAAGAGGAGATTTAACATAATTAAGCAAAAAGGGTCATAGAATGACAAAGTAGGGTTAGAGTGCCCTCTCTCTCATGATCTTAGCCTCTAAAGGTCTGGAGAACAACTGAAACATCAGGTCTTATGGGAATCTATGTTCCTTGAGGAAGCATTTGAAGGTTGGTAGGAAAGAATGGGGAGTGTCATAGACTTTGCAAGGGAAATAAATCTTTCAGCTGAGAACTGGATGGACAGTTATAGGAAGAACTGAAACAAATTGCCTCCCTTTCACAGGCCTTCTTGGTAGGTTCACCTGGATTTATGCACCCAGCAAGGATCTTTACCAAACTAACTTTAAATTCTGAATAATGTCAATTCTGGTGCACTTCCATGGCTTTCACTCTGAGAAATGTGATTCAAAAAGGTGGATAACAACACTACTAGCTCATTCCTGAACTTGCTGTTATCCTTTATATACCAACACAGGTTAAATATAGTGTCTTGCACGGAAATAGGTATAGGACCCATGTGCTACACCCCTGTGCTCCAGGACTACTGTCAGCCAGAGGTCTCAACCCAAGGTTGAGATCAGGATATGGAATTACATGAAGGGGAAGTGTTATGTTCCATTGAAAGGAAGGTTTCTAGAAATAGGCTATGAGGCCTTACATCAATGGCAGGTATTGGATCCATTATCCGGAAACCCATTATCCAGAAAGCACTGAATTATGGGAAGGCCATCTCCCATTGACTCTATTATAATTATATAACTCAAACTTTTAACAATAATTGCCTTTTTCTCTGTAATAATAAAACAGTGCTTTGGACTTTTTTTCTCTGTAATAATAAAACAGTGCTTTGGACTTGATCCCAACTAAGATATAATTAATCCTTATTGGAGGCAAACCCAGCCTATTGGTTTTTTTTTTTTAAAGTTTACATGATTTTTAAGTAGACTTAAGGTATGGAGATCCAAATTATGGAAAGATCCCTTATTCAGAAATCCCTAGGTCCCATGCATTCTGGATAACAGGTCCCATACCAAAAGCCTCATAGTCCTGAAATTCTCTTCTGGTGTGCTTAGAGGTAAACCAAGGAAAGGAGGTGGACAGGAGTAAATAGGGTAGAAACTGCAAGGACTCGGCTATGTGCTGTTTCGGAGCTAAGGGATACAGCATTATAGTTGCAAAAACATCTTTGGTAAGGCACATTGGCCCTTTTCACCCTTGGTAGACCATCCCTCATATTTTATATTTATAAAATACACTTACTAAAAATAATATAATTACGTTACCCATAAGAGCTGAGTTGTGCTTCAGCTATGTGATATGTCAGCGTTTCTGTACAGTGAAATAATTACAGATGGAAATTAATGGTATGTCAGACAGCATTAGATAATGTAGTACTGACCTACAATAACACTGTCTATACATCTTTATAAACGCCTCATTTTGTGCCTCACTTACAATATTGACTGAGAATAAAAAAAATCATTATTTATAGTACAGGTATTAGGAATGCTATAATCTAATAATGAAGATAAATGTGGTCCTTTATTGCCTATTATATTATATATATATACATATATATATTAAGAAATTTAGGGCAGATTTATCAAAGGTCGAAGTGAATTTTCGAAGTAAAAAACTTAAAATTTCAAAGCAATTTTTGGGTTCTTCGACTAGGGAATAGTTCAACTTCTATTCGAAGTTGAAAAAAAACCTTGAATATAGAAATTTATCATGTACTGTCTCTTTAAAACTTCGACTTCGTCCATTCTTCACCTAAAAGCTGCCGAAGTGCTGTTTTACCCTATGGCTGACCTCCTAGAACCTATATGGAGGCAATTGGTGGAGTCTGAGAGATCTAAGTTTTTTGGGGGGGGAAACTTCGAATCAAAGTAGATCGAAGGCGCTATTCCTTCGATTGTATGATTCAAATATGGACCACTTCGACCCCCAAAAACCTTCGACCTCTATTCAGTTGGTCTTTTTGAATTCAAATTTTTTTTAACTTTGACCCTTGATAAATAGTATTAACTGCTCTCTTAAAGGAGAAGGAAAGCTATGGAAGCATTTTATTGCCAATAAATTAGCTGCAATAGTACAAGCTAGAATACTATATTTATACTGTATAATCTTTTGCCATACCTGAGTAAAAAGCTCTAGAAGCTCTCTGTTTGTTTAGGATAGCAGCTGAAGTATTAGCTTGGTGTGACATCACTTCCTGCCTGAGTCTCTCCCTGCTCACTTATAGCTCTGGGCTCAGAATACAGCAGAGAAGGGAGGAGAGGTGGAAGAGGAGCAAACTGAGCATGTTCATGCCCAGGGCAAGGAGGTTTAAGATGAAGCAGGAAGTCTGATACAGTAGCCCATGTGTAAACAATAGAAGGAAAGAAATGCAGTGTTTCTTTTGACAGAGGACTCAGAGCAGCATTACTTTGAGGGTTTACTGGTATATTTAGGTGGACCTTTCTTATAAGGCTTATTTCGTTTTAACCTTTCCTTCTCCTTTAATGAAGATTTACACAGATTTTTAATACAAATTCCTTCACCCTAAGATATTGATGGGATTGTAATTATTTCTAAACTTGTTTTCTAAACTTACCAATAGAACATTTTAGGAATTAGCATTTCTTTTTACTTCTAATTCCTCCAAAAACTGCTGAACGGCATTGCAATTAAACTGTAAACATTCTCAACATTATACTGTAGCTCTGTTTATAACTTGGCTGTTTGATTTAAACATGAATAAATTGCTGCTTGATTTGTATACAGGCTGCTTGTAATTAGCTGTTTAGCTCTGTTGCCTGGTTTCTCAGAGTTCACTTGGTGATAGCCAATTGTGCAGCCTATGTTTATCCATAGGACTATTTGTTCTTCGTTCTCCAATTATGGATATCAATAACGAACAACGTGTGATTGGCTGAAAACCTGTTTTGTACAGGTATGAATATATTATCTGGAATACTTGGTCTGCTAAAAATCATTTAAGATTATGGGGGTTATTACTAAAATCCGAATTTATCTATTATTTTATTAAAAAAAAAAAAACAACCAAACTCCCATGCCTGATTTTAGCTTATTTATTATTAAACAAAAACTCGAATCGTGGAAAAACCTCAACAAAATCGAGTGAAAAACCATACCGCTCAAATGTTTTGGGCTTTTTCCCGAATTGCTCAAATTTTTTGTGCTTTTTTCTCAAATTGCTCAAATTTTTTGAATTTTTGCCTGAAAACCCTGAAAAAGTCATATGTTTGGGCTAATTCCAGGGCAGACCACGATACCTTCTTATTGAGATAGGTGCCTCTCCCACTCGACAGGTCTGAGATAGAAGATTTTTCAATTCTGACTTTTTGCAGCATCAGGGTATAAAAAATCTTGAAACATTTGAGGTATGGACTCTATACACTATGGCTATCATGTAATTCGGAGCTTTCTGGATGAGGAGTCTCTGGATAAGGGATCCCATGCCTGTATTGCATTCATCCTTATCCAGGGCCTCTTTATAGGAATTATTCAAAATCCCTACAGTTGATTAAGCAAATTAAATATATGTGTACCATGTTCACATCTTTGATGCAGTCATTTCAATCAGATATTAGCTAAATAAATTAAATAAGAAGCATTATGTCTCAAACTGAAGGGTACCTTTGTATTGAATAGATATTTACAATCTGATCACCGCCAGAAGTGAGAATTAATAGCAGCTTGTCTCATTAAGGGGCACTACTCCCGTGAGAGTAAGGACATTATTTACTTACCCCTGTGTTTATAATCCACATAGGAAAAGCAATTCACTGATTAAAAACATACAAACATGTGAAAACATTGTTGAGCAGGAAATAAATAATTATTTTTGAAGAGCTGAGGTTGCATATTGAGCTTGACTGATAGCTCCACTCTGTTCTCTGGCAGATTCCAGATAAAGCATCATCTCTCCCTTTCTCATACACACATGGAAGAGCGCAGAGGTATGAAAGTAAATACAGATAAATAACCAGCAACTAAAGAAGTGTAAAGTGGGCTGGATACAGTATATTATTGTTTAATAATGCAAAAGCACTTAGGGTTGAAAACCTTCATCCCTTAAAGGAGAACTAAACCCCCCATGGTGATAAGTCCACACTAGCCCCCCTCCGCTGGTCCTCCTCCCTGCCTCCCCCCCTGCACAGTCTTAGGCTGGCCATAGACGCAAATATTCGATTGCACGAATCCTTGATTCGTACGATTTTCGGATCATATGTGGAGAGTCCCGACATTTATCTTGTTTATCGGTCGTTTAGTCGATCAGACACGTTAAAAGACTTCCGTCGGCTGACGATCATATCTCTGCATGTATTGCTGATCTGACGATCGTCAGTAGAAGACTGTCACTGTCAGCTTTGTCGGACAAAAACTTTCCTACGATTGCTGTGGGGCAGAACATGGGCTGATCTGTTCTTTACTGCATTGTTTGATCTGAATCGTTAGTGGCAGGTCGGGAGATGAGGTCCTACGATCATTCGTCCGATATTGCAGGGAAATCTTTGCATCTATGGCCACTTTACCCCTGAATTCTGTCCCCTCTAGAAATAGCGACGGCACAGGCAGAGTGAGTGCAGCGGAACTCACGGGTGCCATCTTCTTCTATTTGGAATTCTTCGCGAAGTGAGCAGAGTATTGCGCATGCACAGTTGGAGCAATCTTCCGGTTTGCGGCAAATGCGCATGCACCGAAAGTGACGGAAATTGCCAAAGGGGAGGAAGAAGACAAGAAGATTACCGAATAGAAGAATATGGCGCCCGTGTGCTCTGCTGCAGAATTCAGGGGTAAGACTGTGCAGGGGGGCCAGTGGGGACTTATCACCATGGGGGGTGTAGTTCTCCTTTAAGGGCCAAGAACTCGAGGCTACTTGCTGTTCTTGAGGCAATGGCTTCTGCAGTCTGAACTTTGCACCTTGCAACTCGTTTAAAAACCTGCGTGAGATGCAACGCATTCTGGCACAAGGAAGCCCTATAATTAATTGCTCACTACAGGTTCTGTAGCACCTATTGGCCCTCCTTGCTCACATACTGTACCACCACCAGTCCATTCTTCAGGAGTACAGCACTGCCAAAAGCAACCCATTTGTCCTTGCCCCACGCTTCACAATGAGACTTTTCATCCCCTGAACATTTTTGATCATTTTGAACTGATGCCTCCTATAAATCTGCAAACAAATTGTTAAGACATGCCATGGATGTTTACCCAGACAAATGTGGAAGCTAAGGAGTCAATATTCTCACCATAATGTAGTATTGTGTGAAAATGGGACCTAAATGCCACCTGTTATATTTCCATAAACCTTCAAAACACGTCAGACTCAACAGGAAAGTGTCGGTTACATTGTAACACATGATTGACTTGATTCTAGTAAATAGTCCGCTAGAAGGCAGTATGTGTGCATAACTTATACAAAGCAATGCATAGAACTATACTAATGCACAGTAAAAAAAAACATGACTTTTGTTTGTTTTTCTTTTTTTCAGCATGAAATTGACTCTTTTAATTAATACTGTTCCCAGGCCTGAAAACACAGATGTGATTCAGTAAAAGGCAGCGCCTTTGTTTAGCATTGGCCTAGTTGTACAGCTCTATAATTCATAAAAAGCAGCTGCAACTGCATCTGTCCACTGTATGTCTGCTGTATGCATTCAACCTAATACTTAATCTCCAGCCAATGAATAGCTGACAACAAATCCTTATTCAGGGGAACTGGCAGTTTAGAAAAACAGGTCCCTCGGCTCTGTTGAATAGTCTCAATAAGGCATCTAGTATACCTGCAGGGGGATATTTGTCATCCAGATTGTTGTGATTTGAAGCACTCTGTGGAGCTATAAATGTAGCCCTATGCTAATTTCTGAGTCTGCTTCACTTTAACGTAGATCTCTGCTTTTTCCTTATCTGGTAAAACATTATCCTTTTAAACTTTCCTTTGGTTTGTGATATTGTATGCCAATGACACTCATAGATCTGCTTTGTTCCTAAATATTATTTGTAGTGTTTGTTTTAATGAATAGATTGTTCTCATCAAAGCTCCTAATTTTGTGTATTTTGTACAGTCGCCAAGTGTTTTTATTCCCCATTCTGAAACTGTTAACGTTTAAAAGAATCAATGTTTGCGGTTTCTGTAATCAAAGTAGTAATTTGTTTTGTAAATCACTGACACAGCAAAAAGAAAGCTCCTTGGCTTGTGGTTTGTGCTTTCATACAGACCAAGGCAACATGAGAGATTGGAATTTTACATACATTATCATATTACAGGTATAGGATCCCTTATCCGGAAATCCAATATTCCGAAAGCTCGGAATTACGGAATGGCTGTCTCCCATTAGACTCCATTTTATCCAAATAAATCTAATTTTTAAAAATGATTTCCTTTTTCTCTGTAATAATAAAACAGTAGCTTGTACTTGATCCCAACTAAGATATAATTAATCCTTATTGGAAGCAAAACCAGCCTATTGGGTTTATTTAATGTTTAAATGAATTGCTAGTAGATTTAAGGCATGCAGACCCAAATTACGGAAAGATCCGTTAACCCGGAAAACCCCAGGTCCCGAGCATTCTGGATAACAGGTCCCATACCTGTACTAATAATATACTGTGTATTTTATTTAATACGAATAATAAAACAATGTTTCAGAATCTTTTCTCCCAGCATGCAATATGCAATAGGGATCAAGGGTTTGGATGGGTGATAGGCTGATGCGGTAACACAGGTATCATATTTGAAATGTGTGTTCAATACTGTCTTGCAGAAAAGGAAAGTTTTATTAAATGGGAAAAATATCAAACTGATTGCCCAGTTAGATGTAGTACTGTGTAAAACCCTGCTTCGTGTAAATGAACCATTATCATAATAATATACTTTTTTAGTAGTATATGCCATTGGGTAATCATAAATAGAAAATTGCCATTTTAAAAAATAAGGGCCGCCCCCTGAGATCGTAAGATTCACTGTGCACACATACAAATTACATGTAAGGTCACATGAGCCAATTAACTGACAGAGTTCTGCCTTTTGCTTCCTCACTTCTTCCTGTTACAGCAAGGGGCCGATTCACTTAGCTAAAGTGAAGGGTTCGAATGAAAAATACTTCGAATTTCGAAGTATTTTTTGGGTACTTCGACCATCGAATGGGCTACTTCGACCTTCGACTACGACTATCGAAGGATTCGAACTAAAAATCGTTCGACTATTCGACCATTCGATAGTCGAAGTACTTGCCCTTTAAAAAAAACTTCGACCCCCTACTTCGGCAGCTAAAAGCTACCGAAGTCAATGTTAGCCTATGGGGAAGGTCCCCATAGGCTTGCTAACCTTTTTTTGATCAAAGGATTTTCCTTCGATCGTTGGATTAAAATCCTTCGAATCGTTCGATTCGAAGGATTTAATCGTTCGATCGAACGGAAAATCCTTCGATCGTACGATCGCAGGATTTGCGCTAAATCCTTCGACTTCGATATTCGAAGTCGAAGGATTTCAATTCGAGGGTCGAATTTCGAAGTATTTTTAACTTCGAAATTCGACCCTAAGTGAATCTGCCCCTTAGTGTTGTAGTATCTCTGGTCAGGTGGTCAGGCAGCACAGATAGAGTCACAAAATGGTGGTTCAAGGCAAGAGATGTAAAAGGGCAATATTTATGTAAATATATATTCCAGTTTGGTAAGATTCTTTAATATGTCATTCAATTGATATAAACTATCTGTTGCTTAAGTATTCATTTTGGGGGTATAGTTTTCCTTTAAAGGAGACATATAGGAAAAATTACCCTAATTGTATAGGCAATGATGTATACTATATGGTGCTGTTTTTACTTCTGGGTGTAAATTGTCTTTAAAAATGGCCCCTTTACTGGAGCTCCCTATAGATGTTTACTGGTCCCTGTTTGTTTCAAATGAGGGGTGGGCGTGTCTTAATGGTCCCTGCCTGAAGCACAGTAGGAGGAAAATCACAGCCAAACAAGCAAAGACAGACTTCAGTTCCCTATCAGGTCAGCCTAGCTGCTGATTGGTTCTTACCCTACATTGCAGTGTGCTGAGTGCCACCGGCTCCCCTGCACAGTCTGGGAAAGAAAGCATCGAGGACTGGAACAGATGGACGGGACTAGTAAGGTTTTTAATAAAGTAATCAGAAACACATACAATTTGAAGCACATTGCTTCTATATCTAAAAGAGTTTAATGCACTGACACATTCAGTGTTTGCACTCTTAGTCACGATATTCGGGTGCAATGGTCAAAATTTATAACACCTCTTGGGCAGACTCAGTGCTATATTTTCAGATTGTTGCACGCTGAGTTATTTATTTAGCTTACACTTGCTTAATTCAGTAAGCTGTATGCAGTGCCTTTCGCCGGCTTCTGCTTGTCCTGCAATCACTTGCCACTTATTAACACGTCGAGGGTAGGAATATATACATTTCTGTATTTTTTGACAGTATATTGGAAGGTATGCTTAAGAATGGGTTGGTTATTCGTTTGTTTTTGTAAACCCTGCATATTATGGATCTTGCATTTGTTATGTTACCGTGGATAGAATAAGGTAACGGTTAGAGACTGCGTCTAACACACAGCTAAGAAATAGTTGCTAACTTGTTAAGATGATCATCTAACTAGCTAAAATGCTTCTGAACTTAGGGTTACTACTACTCTGGTTATGGAATCCTAGATAGGTTTTAAGTTCATAGTTTACTGGGAAAGCTTGTGTTACATGGGGAGGCAAATGAGGAGTAATAAGGAGTACTAGCAAGCAAGAAACTAATAGGCCAGCCATGATAAGTGTTGCAGTTATTTCTTTCTGTAATGGCAGAAATCTATACGTTTTGGCTTTCACTTTATGCTTTTGATAAATTACGGCTTCGTCTGTCCAGCTTTGCACTGGGTGAGCCATATTTGAACATTTGATCAATTAATTTCTTGTTTGAGCGATTGAGCTGCAGGAATTTCCTCCTTGTGTGTATTTCTTCAGGCACTTGCTGGGGGAATAAAAAAAAAATTGTCTTGTATCCCCCTATTATCCTGCACCCAGAGTGATATAAACAACCCCCCATACCATGAAAGATACCATACAATAATTCCAACTTGGGTTTCCCCTGTACTACTCACACTTCTTTAGAAAAATGTGTACCCTGTACATATCTTTATAGCATTTGACTTCAAATTAATCAAAGTATATGTAAATAAACACTACAATGAGGATATATATATACACACATATAGTTCTTTATATACTGTGGGAATGGGTCAAAAGAAAGGCACATACTTGTATGTAGTTAGAGGCTATAAGTATAGATAGCTCAGCCTCTACTTCTGCATTATTTTACAAGTAGAAGCCATGCATTATGCACTTTCTATAATTACATAATGAAAAATGAAGCTCTTCTTCTAATGACTCACAGATGCGTGTATTTCACGTTTCTATGTCAAGCCAGGCAATTTTTTTTTTTTTTTGCTCTACAGAGAAATGGCTTAATGTTCGCTATTACCAGTGGCTCACGTGACGTCAAAGGAAAGATTTCATGCTCCAGGTGAAAAGCAGCATCTGTGGGGGTAAATTCCTCCAGAGACTTTGGAATGGTGTGTTGCAAGCTAAATGCTAAATATCATGCTAAATCCATGGAAGATTTGTATTAGTGGGCACATTTGTATTCATGTATTAATAGCAGGGCAAAGGGGGAACTCCAAATTCAAGGACAAATCTGATAATATTCAATACAGTGTATCAATTTCTAGATTATACCACAATACAATATTTAACACAATTACCCAAACTCAATAAAAAGTTCCAATATCCAATATGTTTTTTAGTAAATTTCGGTTGGATTTTTTTTATTCGAAATTCGACCCTTGATAAATCTGCCCCAAGAGGATTATTTACTGAAATCCGACTTTGCCTAGTTTTTTAAATAAAAATACCACGACCAAACTCCAATACCCGATTTTACCTTATTTATTATAAAAAAAAGCTTGATCATGGGGCCCATTCACTAAGCTTGAGTGAAGGAATAGAGGAAAAAAATTTGATTTTCGAATGGTTTTTGTTGGCTACTTCGACCATCGAATTGGCTACTTCAACCTTCGATTACGACCTTCGACTTCGAATCGAACGATTCGAACTAAAAATCGTTTGAATATTCAACCATTCGATAATCGAAGTACTGTCGCTTTAAAAATTTCTTCGACCCTCTAGTTCGCCACCTAAAACCTACCGAGGCCAATGTTAGCCTCTGGGGAAGGTCCCCATAGGCTTGCTAACAATTTTCTGATCGAAGGATAATCCTTCGATCGATGGATTAAAATCCCTCGACTGCGATATTCAAAGTCGAAGGATTTTAATTCGGCAGTCGAATATAGAGGGTTAATTAACCCTTGATATTCGATCCTAAGTAAATGTGCCCCTTAATGGGTTTGGGTAAAAACTCGATCACATATATCAAAAATCTGAATCGTACGATTTTTTAGGGGTTTTTCCCTGAATTGTTTGATTTTTTCTGGCTTTCTACCAAAAAGCCTGTAATTTTCAGATTTTTGCCTGTAAAGCCTGCATTTTTTGGATTTTTGCCCGAAAAGCCTGAAATGGTCTAATTTTTGGCCTAATTCCAGAGCAGACCACAGAAAATTCAAAATATGATAAGGACCTCTGCCATTGACTTATACACAATCTTGGCAGGTCTGAGATGGCAGATTCTGTCTTTTTGCAGCATTGCAAAGTTTTTTGAGTTTTTAAAAAAATAAAAAAAACAAGAAAAAAATGTAAGTTTTGCCCCAAAAAGCCTCTCCAGATAAACTACTAGTTTAGTAAATAACCCCCTAAGTCTAACAGGAACTATTCCCTGCACCCCTGCGCAACTCCAATAAGACTATGTGCATATGGCTATTTTATGATCAGAATAATGCACTCTACAGAATAAAAAAATAAACTCACTTTAAAAATCTGACCTCTGTGATGCAATGAACACAAACATTCCCATGTGTGCTTGCACTGCTCTGCATGAGCTGCGTTTAAACAAATCCAGCTTGCCTTCTCTATTTCAGCATACATCTGCTTTTCAGTGGGGCCAATGAGGATGCATGACAAATGTGTTTATAGAATATGACATGAGTTTGTAAATGGGCTGCAAGAGCTGTATTATGAACTGGCATTGTATTGTATCTCATTAAAAAGTAGGATTTTGTCTATGACAGTAGATAAGCCCTGTTGGAATAGGTTCATCTGCAAAGACAGCCTTATTTATCTGCAGGTTTCTCTTCATTCACATACCAACAAGCTTCCAGAGCAACCAGTAAAACCCACAGTCCATAGGCACTGAAGCAATAGCCTCCATTGGCTACCATATTATATAAATATGGAATGCTTGTGTAGGGATGTGATAATTAAGACACCGTCACATAAAATTGGCAGGCAAATACTCAGTATTATAGACACCTAAATGGGTCCTAATGGAGGCTTGTGTCCATGCTCTTCTTATGTACGGTAAGCCTCTGTGGTTCTCACAGTGTACGCTAGATGGCACTGTGCTATAGTATAAAGGTCTAGGAAACCATGTGGTCTGGGTCCATTACTTTAGACCTTACTAAGCAGGCAGGAAGGGAATGGGTAGTGGAACCTAGATGCTTAGGCCCTAGTAAAGTGGATAGCTATACTCATTAATAGATCACTCTAGGCGTGATAGATTTAGCTCAGCAGCTCAAGGCTCCGACGAGGAGAGTCAGAGGGATTAAGATCCTGGGTACTAATTGCCCAGAAGTAGGGACTAAGTGTACAGATGCCAGAGATCTTGTAGGTCTGGGGGAAAATAAGGAGGGTTGTGGGTGCACTCCTAAGGCCATACAAAAACATATTTAAATACAGTAATCCCCTGTCTAAAAAAAGAAAAACAGGGTTTTTTGTTACAAAGTTATGATCATAAAATTGATAAGCCGCCATACCATGTCAAGGTAAACCCCATACGGTGGTCCCTTATTTGTTTACCTGTGATCAAAATATAAAACCTTGGTTTCAATCTGTGGGCTAGATCCTCCCCCGCCACCTGCATATGCGTCTTTTGAAGGGGAGACTGCCCAGACCAATGCCCATTTTTTAAAAAAAGTGATTGTGAAGAGACTATAATAAAGGCAAAGTATAGTTGTATATATAAGTGCACACTTGTGTGTATGTGTGTGAGTATATACACAACTTTACTTTGCCTTTATTATAGTCTCTTCACAAATAAATAAGTTCCTTGGATAAGCATAAAGAACCTCTGGCGCCCAATTCTTGTGCATTGTCAGACTGTTATAGTTGCACTACACCCTGCCTCCACACCGTTGTGAGGGCTTACTCCCTGAAGGAAACTGTCTCATCTGTGGCACAAATATATGAAAATAAGTTTATAATAGAGACGGTGCCACTCAATTTATTATATCGCTACACTTGCTTACCCATAAGCCTGCTGTTATGTTTGAATGTAGCACTTGTTAGACATGTCTGGATTTGCTCTGAGAGAAAAGCTGCAGTATTAGTTTTATTGTTGAAGAAATTAATAACTATATTCAATAATGTATCTTTAGGAAGGAAAGGATACTAATTGCAATAGAAAATTTTTGTTCTAATTATGCAAGTTACAAAAAAAAAAAACCTGAGCATCAGACTGCTATTATATTCTGGAGAGAGACAGGGGAAAAAACATTTTAGTATTCTAGTTTTCCTAAGCAATTATCCTAAGCATCGGTGCTGTGCTCCTTGGGACCTTGCTCTGCCACTTTCGCTGTTTTATTGCAGGCAATTGTGAGGGCATGATCCAGAGACTCTAATCAACTGCAACCATTTTCATAAAATATCTTACTCTTCTCATATTCTGTATCCCCATGTGTTTCATTGCTGAAAATCTTATCTTTCCATTGGACTTAAAAGACCAGTGACATAATTTTTTTTTTTAATTAGTTTCTATGAAAAAAAACACCAAGGCAGTCTTAACTTTTCAATTCGCAAAGTTTTTATTACGAAATTATTTACCGATTCTCTGCTTGCGCAGGGCGACAATCCATCGTGCGGCGCACGATTTCTTCTCCGTGCCTTCTATAGGAGATAGCCAGGGAGGAGAAATCGAGCTCCGCACGATGGATATTCACCCTGCCACCGTTTCTAAAGAGGATAAAAATGTTGTAATTGAAAGTTAAAACTGCCTTGGTGGGGTTTTTTTTCCGTCACCCAGACATAAAAATCTGTATAATAAAAGTTATTTTCAAATTAAACATGAAATCCAATATCCATTTTTTTATTAAAGCCTTCATAGCTGTTGTAAGCATGAATCTCAGCTGTCAGTCAAATATTGCCTGCCCCTCCTCTATGAATTTTAATCCATTGATCAAACGATTTTCCTTCCCCATAGACCTAACATTGGTGCTCGGTAGGTTTTAGGTGGCGAAGTAGGTAGTCAAAGTTTTTTTTAAAGAGACAGTACTTCGACTATAGAATGGTCGAATAGTCTAACGATTTTTATCGTTCGATTCGAAGTCGTAGTCGAAGGTCGAAGTAGCCAATTCGATGGTCGAAGTAGCCAAAAAAAACTTCAAAATTCAAAGTATTTTTTATTCTAATCCTTCACTCGAGTTTAGTAAATGTGCCCCGTAATGTATTTGCTGCAACATATATGTCCATTCAACTTTAACTTCCCACCGTATGCAAATTAGCCAACGCTAGCGCAACTTCGCTTCTTTTGCCGCAGTAACGATGGCGCTACTTCGCCAGCGTTCGGCACCCTGGACGCAACTTAGTTTTTTTTTTTTGTGAATTAGCGTCGTCCTGGCGAATCTATGCCTGGTGTAGTGTTGCGATGTGAGCGAAGCGGACGATATCGCAAATTCTGCGTTTAGTGAATCTGCCCCTATTAGGCCCATTTATCGACATTCTCATTTTAGTGGTTTTAGAGGTTTCTGAAACCACAAATTAACTCATCTAAAACGACGAATGCCATGTCAATTATTAAAAGATCCGAATATAAATATGTATGAAGTATTTATGTATAAGTAGGAAGGGGAAAAAAATTGAATAATCTGTATGAGAAAACCAAAAACCTCTAAAATTTGTGTTTTTTTTGGATAGTTGCTAGTCAACAAAAAAGTGGCAGATTTATATGGGGGCCGATTCACGAAATTCAAGTGAAGGGTTCGAATGAAAAAAAATTCTAATTTCGAAGTTTTTTTGGGCTACTTCGACCATCGAATGGACTACTTCGACCTTCGACTACGAAAATCGAACGATTCGAACTAAAAATCGTTCGACTATTCGACCATTCGATAGTCGAAGTACTGTCCCTTTAAGAAAAACTTCGACCCCCTACTTCGGCAGCTAAAAGCTACTGAAGTCAATGTTAGCCTATGGGGAAGGTCCCCATAGGCTTGCCTGTGATTTTTTGATTGAAGGATTTTCCTTCGATCGTTGGATTAAAATCCTTCGAATCGAGGGGTGTTAATGAAAAATCACTGGCGCAATGTGTCCTTAACTCTTGCTTTTATTATTATGCAACAAGTGTATATCACTCTGTGTTTTGGATTGTGTGCTGGTAACAAATAAAACTTTAAAAAAAAAAAAATCCTTCGAATCATTCGATTCGAAGGATTTAATCGTTCGATCGAATGAAAAATCCTTCGATCGATCGCAGGATTTGCGCAAAATCGTTCGACTTCGATATTCGAAGTCGAACGATTTTAGTTCCTAGTTAATTAACCCTCGATATTCGACCCTTCGTGAATCGGCCCCCAAGTGTCAAATCTTGTGTTTATGGGAGTTTCTAAAAACTCCTATCAACTCCCATAAACTCGAAATTCTGAAAAAAAACAACCAATCTTATTTTAAAAACACAAATTCGCCAAGTTTTAGATGGTGAATACTCGAATTTGAATTCGTAAAGAGACAGTACAGGATAAATTTAGAATTTCGATTTATTTATTTAAATTCGACTTGAATTTGGACTATTCCCTAGTCGAATTATACTAAAATTAACTTGAAATTCGAAAATTCTAATTTTCAATTTGACCCTTGCTGTAACAGACTTTCTTTTGGTTCGTAGGGGACGGCAGGGACGCCTGCCGCCCCCACGGCGGGGACGCCCGCCGCGCCGAGCGGCAGCCGCCGCTTCTAGGCCTCAGGCGCCGGCTCCTTAGGGAGCGCGCGGCGCGCTTGCGCCGGTCTTTAGGCGCAGGCGCGTTCGCGCAGGCGCGCTGACGTCACGGCGCAGACGCGCTGGCGTCATTGCGACGGACGCAATGGCGCCAAAATTTAAAATAAAAAGGCAATGCACAGTGTGTGCATTGCCCAACGTAGGTTCTAGTTTTTCTGTTCCTGGGTGCGATTCTGCTTGATTATTCCTGTCCTTCCGGCTAGTCCTGACTCCTGTAATTGATCTCTGCCTGCCCTGACCCTTTGGCTTATCCGCTGACTACGCGGATTTCTGGATCCCGATTTTGTACTTCGACCAAGATTGTTACTGACCCGGCCTGTGACCTCGACTACTCTGCTTCTTACCGATTCTGTACCTTGTTCCGATTGGTTTTGACTTGGCCTGTTTCTGGACTTTGATATACGTTTACGTAAGGTTCCCTTGCTCGCTCAGAGTTGTAGTCCTCTTAGTCCCCTCACTTTAAGACCTGGCGGCATCCGAGTAGCGGAGGGCTCATCCCGAAGTGAAAGGCGGCGGTTTGAGGCTGAAGCGTGAGCCGAGCCCGGGACATCGGGGTTAACTCTGGGTTGTGGGATACCGAACGTGACATTACGTTGGGCCCAAAAACTAAGAAGATGGAGCCAGCTGACGTTACTGCTTCCACCACTCCTTCGGACGCAATCCTGGCAAATCTTCTGCAGAGGCTTGGAGAACAAGAAGACAAGCAAGATTATATTGTCCAATGTCTTCACGGTCTTTCTTCCAGGCTTGATATGATGCAGCAACAGCCTGTTCCTGGTCCGAGTACTGCAACTCCTCAGGCAAGCTCTTCTCTACCTTCACCTACAGGTAGTTCCTTCCATGAGCCCAAGGTTCCTTTTCCTGAGAAGTTTACTGGGGATCGTAGTAAGTTTTTTACGTTTCAAGAAGCCTGTAAGCTACATTTCAGTTTTTTACCTTATTCTTTCCCCACCGAGGAATCTAGGGTAAATTTTGTAGTTACCTTGTTACAGGGCGATGCTCAGCTTTGGGCATTTAGTCTGTCCCAGAGGGATCCAGCCCGTCACTCTCTTGAAGCTTTCTTTAAAGCCATGGCCGTAATTTACGATGATCCTGATCGTGCCGCCTCTGCCGACGCAGCCATACGTGCTCTTAAACAAGGCAAGAGGCGGGCAGAGGATTATTGTACTGAGTTTCGGCGGTGGGCTGTAGAGACGGGCTGGAATGATACTGCTCTCATGAGCCAATTTAGGGTTGGTCTGGCCGCAGCTATCAAAGATAGTCTTGTCAATTTTCCTACACAGTCCTCCCTGGATTCTCTTATGCATTTGGCTGTTCAGATTGATCGTAGGCATAGAGAGAGACTTCAGGAGGAACAGGTTGCCAATATCTCACCTCTTTCTGTAAATGTTTCCAATATCCCGCAAGTTTTTCCTCAACCCTTTGAAGAACCTATGCAGATTGGTTCTACTCGTCTTTCTTCTGCTGAGAGGGTCCGTAGGAGGAGTAATGGGTTATGTCTGTATTGTGGGGATAAAGGGCATTTTCGCAACATCTGTCGTTTCCCAAAAGGCCGGGAAACGACAGAGCCTAAGCAGGTCTGGGGAGTCTTGCTTGGGTGATGTCGTTTCTACTCCCCAATCTTCTCAAATTTTAATTCCGGTCCGTTTGAATTGGGACAGTGGTTGTGTGCAGAGCTCTGCTTTTTTGGATTCGGGGGCTGCGGGTAATTTTTTGGATCTTGGGTTTATTAAAGAACATGGTGTCCCTTGCGAACCACAGGTTCCATCATTCAGGTTGTCTGCCATTGATGGTAGATCTTTGGGTTCTGGGTTAGTTTCTACCAAATCTAAAGTCATCCGTATGTCCATGTCTGATCATTTCGAATCCCTTTCTTTTTTCGTTACCGAGTGCCCTCAGACTCCAATCATTTTAGGCCTTCCCTGGTTACAAAGTCACAATCCCCAGGTTGATTGGCCCTCTGGTAAAATTTTGAATTGGAGCCCTGCTTGTGAACATTCTTGTATTAAGGTTGGTCAAACTCTGGCTGCAACTTCTTTAAAAGGTCTCCCTCCCTGTTATGCTGCCTTTTCTGATGTTTTTTGTAAAAAAGCAGCTGAGTCTCTACCCCCCCATAGACCTTACGACTGTGCCATTGAATTATTGTCTGGGTCTTCTCCCCCCAAGGGTAGGACATATCCACTTTCTCTTCCCGAGTCCTTGGCCATGGAGGAATATATTAAAGAGAATTTGGAGCGGGGGTTCATTAGACCTTCTTCCTCTCCTGCGGGGGCGGGTTTTTTCTTTGTCAAAAAGAAGGATGGGAGCCTTAGACCCTGTATCGATTATAGAGGGTTAAACAAGATCACGGTCAAGAATCGTTATCCCCTCCCTTTAATCTCCGAACTGTTTGATTGAGTAAAGGGAGCTGTTATTTTTTCCAAGTTAGATTTAAGGGGCGCCTATAATCTAATCAGGATAAGGGAGGGGGATGAGTGGAAGACAGCTTTTAATACCCGGGATGGGCATTATGAATACCTGGTTATGCCCTTTGGCTTATGCAATGCCCCCGCTGTCTTTCAAGAACTAGTCAATGATATCTTCCGTGATCTTTTGGGCCGTTTTGTCGTGGTATATCTAGACGACATTCTCATTTTTTCTTCAAATTTATTTTCTCATCGGGCCCATGTTCGTGAGGTTTTATCTAGGTTAAGGCAAAATCATTTGTATGCAAAACTTGAAAAATGTTTATTTGAGGTTTCTGCTGTACCTTTCCTTGGATACATTATTTCTCAAACAGGTCTTGAGATGGAGCCCGCTAAGGTCCAAGCAATTCAGCAGTGGGCACAACCTCTTTCATTGAAAGCAGTCCAGAGGTTTTTAGGATTCGCTAATTACTACAGACAATTTATTTTAAATTTTTCTAAGTTGGTGGCTCCGATTACTGCCTTAACTAAGAAAGGGGTTGACCCAAGTATTTGGCCTGCTGAAGCGGTTGAGGCTTTTCATCTTTTGAAAGAAGCCTTTATTTCTGCCCCAGTTCTCCGGCACCCTGACTCTTCCTTACCTTTTATTGTTGAGGTAGATGCATCCGAGATTGGTGCAGGTGCTGTGTTGTCTCAGCGACATCCTGTCTCCGGTAAGATGCATCCTTGTGCTTTTTTTTCAAAGAAATTCTCTTCAGCAGAGGTCAATTATGATATTGGCAACAGGGAATTATTGGCCATTAAATTAGCATTCGAGGAATGGAGACATCTCCTTGAGGGTGCCAAACATACTGTTTCTGTGTTCACTGACCATAAAAACCTATTATACATTGAATCTGCTAGACGGTTAAATCCTCGGCAAGCCAGGTGGTCATTATTTTTCTCACGGTTTAATTTTCTCATCTCCTACAGGCCAGCAGATAAGAATGTAAAAGCAGATGCCCTTTCTAGAAGTTTTGTCTCCAAACCTAGGGAGGATTTGGGGCCAGTCCCTATTGTTCCGAAGGAGGTGATTGTGGCAGCCCTGAGTCCGGATCTCTTTACTTCTTTGTCTAATGCTCAGGTAGATTCTCCTCCTAATATTCCTGTGGGCAAGTTATTTGTTCCGAGTAATTTACGTGAAGCTGTCTTTCACGAGTCCCATGATTCCAAAGTGGCTGGTCATCTGGGTTGTGCGAAGACTTGTGAATTATTGTCTCGTACTCTCTGGTGGCCGACCCTAAGACAAGACGTTGCCAAATATATTGATTCATGTCCAATTTGCCAACGTTCTAAGCCTTCTAGATCTTTACCTCAGGGTTTGCTGCAGTCACTTCCTATTCCCGAGAAACCTTGGACTCATATATCCATGGATTTCATTGTGGAATTACCTCCTTCTAAGGGTCATACAGTCATCTGGGTAGTAGTGGATCGTTTTAGTAAAATGTCCCATTTTATCCCTCTCCCCACCCTTCCATCTGCCAAGACCCTTGCTGAACTTTTCATTGTCCATATTTTCAAGTTTCACGGGGCTCCTCTTAATATTGTGTCTGATAGGGGGGTTCAATTTGTGTCCAAATTCTGGCGGGCCTTTTGTTCTTTAATGGGTACTGATTTGTCTTTCTCTTCCGCATACCATCCACAGACTAACGGTCAGACTGAGAGGACAAATCAGACCCTGGAACAGTATCTGAGATGTTACGTCTCCTGCAATCAGTCACTTTGGGTTAATTTTCTTCCGTGGGCCGAATTTGCCTATAATAATGCCGTTCACTCCTCCACTGGCAGGTCTCCTTTTTTCACTGTTTTTGGTCTCCATCCCAGGGTTTTTTCGTTTTCTGATTCTTGTGACCTTCCTGCCGTCAATTCTATTACTGAGGACTTTTCTAAGGTTTGGCAGGAGGTTCAGAAGTCTTTATCTTCTGCAGTAGCTGCTCAGAAGAGGGCTTCTGATAAACAGCGAAGAGAGTCTCCCGAATATCAGGTTGGTGATCAAGTTTGGCTGTCCTCTAAGAATATTTCTTTGAAAGTCCCTTCGGCCAAACTGGGTCCCAAATTTATTGGTCCATTTTCTGTATCTAAGATTATTAACCCTTGTACTTTCAGGTTAAATCTTCCTCCCGAACTCAAGATTTTTAATTCCTTTCATGTCTCCCTTTTAAAACCTGCTAGAGTGGTACGTCAGACTTCTCCTCCTCCTCCTGTTTCTGTTGAGGGGCAATCTGAATATTTAGTTCACAAGTTGGTTGATTCTCGTATCTCTAGAGGTAAACTACAATATCTGGTTCACTGGAAGGGTTATGGTCCCGAGGAAAGGTCTTGGGTTCCTGCCTCGGATGTTAGGGCTGATCGCTTGGTGAGGCAGTTCCACTCTAGGTTTCCCAACAAACCTAGGGGTCCAGTGGCCCCCTCTGGAGGGGGGGGTAATGTAACAGACTTTCTTTTGGTTCGTAGGGGACGGCAGGGACGCCTGCCGCCCCCACGGCGGGGACGCCCGCCGCGCCGAGCGGCAGCCGCCGCTTCTAGGCCTCAGGCGCCGGCTCCTTAGGGAGCGCGCGGCGCGCTTGCGCCGGTCTTTAGGCGCAGGCGCGTTCGCGCAGGCGCGCTGACGTCACGGCACAGACGCGCTGGCGTCATTGCGACGGACGCAATGGCGCCAAAATTTAAAATAAAAAGGCAATGCACAGTGTGTGCATTGCCCAACGTAGGTTCTAGTTTTTCTGTTCCTGGGTGCGATTCTGCTTGATTATTCCTGTCCTTCCGGCTAGTCCTGACTCCTGTAATTGATCTCTGCCTGCCCTGACCCTTTGGCTTATCCGCTGACTACGCGGATTTCTGGATCCCGATTTTGTACTTCGACCAAGATTGTTACTGACCCGGCCTGTGACCTCGACTACTCTGCTTCTTACCGATTCTGTACCTTGTTCCGATTGGTTTTGACTTGGCCTGTTTCTGGACTTTGATATACGTTTACGTAAGGTTCCCTTGCTCGCTCAGAGTTGTAGTCCTCTTAGTCCCCTCACTTTAAGACCTGGCGGCATCCGAGTAGCGGAGGGCTCATCCCGAAGTGAAAGGCGGCGGTTTGAGGCTGAAGCGTGAGCCGAGCCCGGGACATCGGGGTTAACTCTGGGTTGTGGGATACCGAACGTGACACTTGCTAAATCTGCCGCTAAAAGTCTGAATGGCTACAAAAAAGGTCCAATAGGATCAGTGCAGCTTGTTCAATTTGTATATTCAAGTTTTTTTACCCTGATTACACTGATGTAAGTTTTTACATTCAAGTTTTTTCATAAATAAGAAAACATTCAAGTTGTGAGTTTATTCGAGGTACATGATAAAAAAAAATTTCACAAACTCGACCTTTGATAAATAACGCCTTAATAAATAAAAACTCACCCACGTTCTATTCATCCCGATGAGATTTTTATAACCGTATTTATCAAATTCTAACTTTCTCCCATTGATAAATACAATTCTAAAAATCCCATAGGAATGAATAGAACGTGGGTTTATTAAGCTCACATTTTGATAAATCTGCCCCTAGGAGTTTTTTGTTTAAACTCTAAGGGGCAGATTTATCAAAGGTCGAATAGTCAATTCGAATTCAAAATCGAATATTTGAGTTTAGAAATTCACACATTTGAATTTTAATCCCCCTATTCGAATGAAAATTAGAATGTGAGATTTATCACATCTCGTCCATGGAAACAGTCCTAATTCAAATATTCGCCACCTACAACATGGCGAGTTAATTTACAAGTCAATGGCAGAGGTCCGTTGAGCCCTTCGGAGATGTTAATAGCCTTCCTGACATTCGAGGGTTGGTTTCCGGGATAAAAAATTAGATTTGTATGATTCGAATTTTCGGGTCGGAAGCATTCAATCGACTATTAGCAATTTTTTCTTAAATAACCTCCCAGTAGAATTGTGAGTACAGGTATATTCGAATTTAAAAAAATTCACATGAATTCTAAATTTGATCTTTGATAAATGGGCTTCTAAGGGGCATATTTATTAAGGGTCGAATTTCAAATTGAAAAAACGTTGAAATTCAAAAAGACCAACCGAAATTAAGTTGAATTTTTATTGGGTCAAATAGGTCCGTTTTTGATCAAATAGGTCCGTATTCGGCCGAATTCAAATTGTACGAATCAAAGGAATATTGCATTCAAAGTTTTTCCCCAAAAAAACCAAAGTCCATCAATTGACTCCAAATAGGTTCTAGGAGGCCCCCCATAGGCTAAAACAGCAATTCGTCTTTTAAAGACAACTTTAAAAGAGACAGTACATGATAAATTTCCATATTCTAATTTTCAAAACATTTTTCAAATTCAAATCGAATTTGGACTATTCCCTAGTTGAAGTACACTAAGGGGCCGATTCACAATGGGTCGAATATCGAGGGTTAATTAACCCTCGATATTCGACTCGGAATTAAAATCCTTCGACTTCGAATATCGAAGTCGAAGGATTTTAGCGGAAATAATCTGTTTGATCGAACGATCAAAGGATTATTCCTTCGATCGAATGAATATCCTTTGATCAAAAAAACTTAGGAAAGCCTATGGGGACCTTCCCCATAGGCTAACATTGAGTTCGGTAGCTTTTAGATGGCGAACTAGGGGGTCGAAGTTTTTTCTTAAAGAGACAGTACTTCAACTATTGAATGGTTGAATAGTCGAACGATTTTTAGTACGAATCCTTCAATTCGAAGTCGTAGTCGAAGGTCGTAGTAGCCCATTCGATGGTCGAAGTAGCCCAAAAAACACTTCGAAAGTTTTTTTACTTCGAATCCTTCACTCGAAGTTAGTGAATCGGCCCCTTAGTGTGCTTCACCACCTGGAATAACATAGGAGACTTCAGTAGGTTAAGTTCTGATAAGAGTAAGAGGAGGATATGTTCCTCCTCACTGACTTGGGTAAAGAAGAAAATTACTGGCACTCAGGACTTTTTGCAGGGTAACGTTTCAGGGGTATGCCCCTTCGTCCTGACTGCCAATGACTGTTCTTCTTTACCCAAGTGCAATTGAGGGTGCCAAACCCTTTTTTTTACTGAGCACCGGACTAATATACATGGAGAGGTCAGGGTGTGCTGGTGGTCTTTTTCTGTTGGACCCTCACAGTCTTGACGTCATCCCTCTTGCACACTCCAGACAACGTGTTTATTGCTAATTTGTTAATTGTATGGATACTCATGAATGCTTTCTCTTCTGAACTGTGTCCTGTTTTTGTTAAAACGTACAAATGTAAAAAGTCCTTAGATTGATATCTTACTATTTCTAAAGCAGCTGTTTTCATTCCTGCATCAATTCAGCCTTGGAGTTCGGTTCCTGAATCTGCCATCAGCGAGCGCATTTATCAATATGTTGCAAACCCTAAAGGCAATAGCTACGGCTCATACAGCTGACAAACATCAGCGAGGTATTTCTTCTTACATCAATGCCTAGAAAATTAGAAACTGCATTCGCTGTGAAAATCCCTGATCACATTTTTTGGTTACTATGGGTTCAAGGACAACAGATGCTATAAAACCCTTTGTGCCGAGTTAGAAATGTTAGTTTTAAACATTCTCTTGTATATACAGGTAAATGATCCATTATCCAGAAACCTGTTATCCAGAAAGTTTTTATTCTTAAGTATTTTATCCAAATAATCCATATATTTAACAAATTATTTCCTTTTTCTCCGTAATAATAAAACAGTACCTTGATCCAAACTAAGCTATAATGAATCCTTATTGGGAGCACAACACATCGGGGCCGATTCACGAAGGGTCGAATATCGAGGGTTAATTAACCCTCGATATTCGACTAGGAACTAAAATCGTTCGACTTCGAATATCGAAGTCGAACGATTTTGCGCAAATCCTGCGATCGATCGATCGAAGGATTTTTCATTCGATCGAACGATTAAATCCTTCGAATCGAACGATTCGAAGGATTTTAATCCAACGATCGAAGGAAAATCCTTCGATCAAAAAATCCCAGGCAAGCCTATGGGGACCTTCCCCATAGGCTAACATTGACTTCAGTAGCTTTTAGCTGCCGAAGTAGGGGGTCGAAGTTTTTCTTAAAGAGACAGTACTTCGACTATCGAATGGTCGAATAGTCGAACGATTTTTAGTTCGAATCGTTCGATTTTCGTAGTCGAAGGTCGAAGTAGCCCATTCGATGGTCGAAGTAGCCCAAAAAATCTTCGAAATTCGAATTTTTTTTAATTCGAACCCTTCACTCGAATTTAGTGAATCGGTCCCATCATGTTTATATGATCTTTTTGTGGACGTAAGGTATGCAGACCCAAATCACAGAAATATCTGTTATCCGGAAAACACCAGGTCCTGAGCATTCTGGATAGCAGGTCCCATCCCTATATCTGGGACATAGATTCCCTATAGTTTTTATTAGGGATGCACCAAATCCACTATTTTTGGATTCGGCTGAACCCCCGAATCGTTTTCGAAAGATTTGGCACAATCCTAATTTCCCTATGCAAATTAGGGGTGGGAAGGGGAAACATTTTTACTTCTTGTGTTGTGACAAAAAGTCATGCAATTTCCCTTCCCACCCCTAATTTGCATATGCAAATTAGCATTTGGTTCGGCTGGACAGAAGGATCCGACCGAATCCTGGATTCAGTGCATCCCTAGTTTTTATATAGTTCACCTTTATATAAACTTACCATGTATGTTATAGACAGACTTATTATAAGCAACATTGCAACTGGTCTTCATTATTTATTTGTTATATTTTTTTAATTGTTAGCTTTTCCATTCTGCCTGTTTCCAGCTTGCAACTAAAATGCTGTCTGGTTGTTTTAATCAAGCGAAATTTCTGTAATACATGGTAGGTCATACAATAATGCTAAGACAGCTGTCCTATTCCTTATTGATATTATGACTATTGAGTTTTTGCCAGGAATTGTTTTGGCTGGAGATGAGAGAGGAGGGTTTTCATGTTTTGCCCCTTGAACCTAAAAGCACTGGGGTTAAATCCTGTAGTTCAGATATCTATGTACCTGTCCTCCTCTGTGGCCCTTTTGAGCCTTTTTTATAATTACCAGGAATTTTAAAATTGCAATTATTAAAGGGGGTGTTTACCTTTTTCAAATCACTTTAGTATGATGTAGATAAGTGATATTCTGAGACTATTTGCAACTGGTTTTCAGTCTTGTGGTTTTTGAATGATTTAGCTTTTTATTCAGCAGCTCTCCAGTTTGCGATTTCAGCAATCTGGTTGCTAGGGTCCAAATTACCCTAACAACCATTCATTGATCTGAATAGGAGACAGAACTATGAATAGGAAAGGGCTCGAATAGAAAGATGAGTAATAGAAAGTAGCAATAACCATACATTTGTAGCCTTACAGAACATTTGTTTTTTTAGATGGGGTCATTTGAAAGCTGGAAAGAGTCTGAAGATAAAGGCAAATAATTAAAAAAAAAAAACATTAAAAAATGAATAATGAAGTCCAGCTTAAAAAGTTGCTTATAAGTGGTCATTCTATTACACACAAGTTAACTTAAAGGTGAACCACCTCTTTAAAGGGCATGTAAAGTCTAAAATAGAATAAGGATAGAAATTCTGTACTTTGTATACTAAGGGGCCGATTCACGAAGGGTCGAATTTCGAAGTTAAAAATACTTCGAAATTCGACCCTCGAATTGAAATCCTTCGACTTCGAATATCGAAGTCGAAGGATTTAGCGCAAATCCTGCGATCGAACGATCGAAGGATTTTTCGTTCGATCGAACGATTGAATCCTTCGAATCGAAGATGATAGCCTAGAGAACCTCATCTGCATAATTCTAGCTCACATGCTTATTGCATACAAATATTAAAATAAATTAGGTTTCCTGCACTGAATACCATTTACCACTGCTCTCCTGAATATTTATATAAATTGAATGTTCCAAGTTCCCTTGAAGCATTATCTTCTGTACCTTGCCCCAGATTTCAAATGCCGCAGAGAGTGCTGAATGCCTCTTGCAAGGGTAAGGTGCAAGTTTTTTTGTGTATGAATCTCTAGGGACTATGACATATTGGCATTTTGGTGCCCTCTGTCAGAAAACAGTGGAGGTTACAGTAACCCTGTCCACTTGTCACTACTCCTTAGCGACATAAACAAACAGCACTAAACTTAACACACCTAGGGGCCGATTCACGAAGGGTCGAATATCGAGGGTTAATTAACCCTCGATATTCGACTGGGAATTTAAATCCTTCGAATTCGAATATCGAATTCGAAGGATTTAGCGCAAATCCTGCGATCGATCGATCGAACGATTAAATCCTTCGAATTGAACGATTCGAAGGATTTTAATTCAACGATCGAACGAAAATCCTTCGATCAAAAAATCACAGGCAAGCCTATGGGGACCTTCCCCATAGGCTAACATTGACTTCGGTAGCTTTTAGCTGCCGAAGTAGGGGGTCGAAGTTTTTTTTAAAGGGACAGTACTTCGACTATCGAATGGACGAATAGTCGAACGATTTTTACTTCTAATCGTTCGAATCGTTCGAATTCGATCGAATTCGATCGAATTTAACCAATTCGATGGTCGAAGTACCCAAAAAATACTTCGAAATTCGAATTTTTTTTTATTCTAATCCTTCACCCGAAATTCGTGAATCGGCCCCTTAGAGTGTTGACAAGCAGACCTTGGTAACAAAATGCTTAACTGAGCCTTTACATGCGAAGATCAATTCATCACCATCACATACTGTATATGTGCAGTAGGTGCAGCTCATTGCTAAAGACCTCCCGGTTCCTTGTCTTTAAATCCCTCATTCCCCCTGCCATTGCCTGTTTGTCTGCTCACCTTATTGGTTATTCCCCTATTTACTCCTTACCCATGCTGCAAATACAATACTCCTTTGGAGTCCTTATAAATGCATGGCTACCTTTTCCAAAAGTACCTCTCCCTTTGGAACTTAGCAGCCACTCCCACTTAGCAGGTAAATGCACAAGACCTGTGCTCAAATTGGGGCCCCACGTTTGTATCCTTGCCAGTATCCTCCCTTGGGTGGCTCACTCACTGGGGTGCTCTCAGAGGCAGTCACACTGGAGATTACAGGCAGCTCGGCAGCAGGATCAATCTCATCAGTGGCATCTTTCACCTCCTAAGTCTATAGCAGCTTGGCAGGGAACAGGATGGGCTCTCTTTGTACTTCTACAGATGCAGCAGCTTGGACAGTCTCACACAGGGCCGCCATTAGAAATCACGGGGCCCCGTACAACAAAATTTTTGGGGCCCCCTGGGCCCCGCCCACACTGACGACCAAGCTCCACCCCATTTCCCGCCCACTCCACATCGCAGTTAAAAGACCACACAGACATCAGCGCTAAAAAAGTAACCCCCCCCACACAAGTTGTAAAAAGCTATTGATGGTCAGGGCCCCCTTATAAAAAATTGGGGCCCCAAAAAAAAAAAAATTTAAAATTTTTTTTTTAAAAAAAAAACATTGGTGGCAGGGGCCCCCTTACAGGGGCCCCCTTACAAGTTAAAAACAAATTGGGGCCCCAAAAAAAAATTAAAAAAAAAAAACATTGGCGTCAGGGGCCCCCTTATAAGTTAAAAACAAATTGGGGCCCCAAAAAAAATTTAAAATATAAAAAAAATTTTTTGAAAAAAAAAAAAACATTGGCGGCAGGGGCCCCCTTATAAGTTAAAAACAAATTGGGGCCCCAAAAAAAAATTTGAAAAAAAAAAAAAATTTTTTTGAAAAAAAAAAAAAAACATTGGCGGCAGGGGCCCCCTTACAAGTTAAAAACAAATTGGGGCCCCAAAAAAAAATTAAAAAAAAAAAAAAATTTTTGAAAAAAAAAAAAACATTGGCGGCAGGGGCCCCCTTATAAGTTAAAAACAAATTGGGGCCCCAAAAAAAAATTTGAAAAAAAAAAAAAATTTTTTGAAAAAAAAAAAAAAAACATTGGCGGCAGGGGCCCCCTTACAAGTTAAAAACAAATTGGGGCCCCAAAAAAAATTTAAAAAAAAAAAAAATTTTTTTGAAAAAAAAACAAAACATTGGCGTCAGGGGCCCCTTACGAGTTAAAAAAAAATTGGGGCCCCAAAAAAACATGTTTTAAAAAAAAAGATTGGTTGCAGGGGCCTATAGAATATTAAAATAATACATTGGTGGCCAGGAGATTAAAAAAAAAAAAAATACACAAACTGGTGTTCAGTAGAATTGAACTCACGGCTTCAGTACTTCAACTTCACCTCCTTTCGTGACTTCGGGTCTTTTCACTGCTTCAGGACTTCGGCTTCGGCTGTTTTCGTGACTTCGGGTCTTTTCGCGCTTCGTGACTTCGGCTTTTTCCGTGACTTCGGGTCTTTTCGGCGCATCGGCTTCGGCTTTTCGGCACTTCCGCATTCGGCAGCACAGAGGCAAGACGTACGGCTCGGGCGCTCGTAAGGGGGGCCCGGATCTTCAAAAAATGCAGCGCTGCCGGGCCCCCCTTCATGCCCGGGCCCGGTACGCTTGTCCCCCCTGTCCCCCCCTGATGGCGGCCCTGGTCTCACAAGAACTGGTTCTGGCTGGATGTTGCCACATACCACCCCTGTTCAGCTCTGTTGGAGACCCTGTACAAATGGTTCCAAAGTCAGGCACACCCTCTCTCCCAAGAATGCACTGGGGTGCCCAGCCAATCGGATGATGTCACAGACAGAAAAACAGGAGAAGGATTTGTCTGATCCCCTACAGTTCATTAAACATTTTTTTAGATTGATCTAAGTGCAGCATTTTTTCATCAGATATCATTTGTGGCTATTCCCAAGAAACATTTCTCCTTTTATAAATGTGTTTGTTGACATTTTTACACTGATCATAATCAACCATTCACAATAGTTAAATTTTATTAGCTGACCATTTAAACTGATCATAATCAACCATGAAAAAAAAATTTTGAAAAAAAGAACTTTAAAAGACAGCTGTCATGAGTGTGCCAAATCGCTTTCTCCGGTGGTAAATAAAAAATGATGGCGTCCATTCAAGTGCCGCAAACATTTTAAATAAAATGCCGCCAGAGACTGAAGTTAAATGCCCGAATACAGGTTCTACTCCTGGGTGTGTGCTATAATTCTTTAGTGACTGATTCCTGGATCCTGACCTTCTTGCTTTGACTGCTGATTGCCGCCTGCCCTTCACTTCTTGCCTGGAGAATGACCTTGATCTGATTAACCCCTTGTGCACCTGCACCTGGACTTTTTTTTACCTGTCAGCAATATACTTTAAATGTATGTAAGGTACACGACTGCAGCATTTCCTATAAAATCATCTTTCCTGGATGAAACATAGCAAGATAACACTGATCAGTCTACTTCACGTTTCAAAGAAATGAATGCTTTCACTTTAAAGTATGACATTCATTTCTTCTACATCATTATTTTTTGAACCCTGCACAGACTAAATGAATTTACTCAATGATTTAACTTCAACAGGATACCGTATTCTGTTCAGCTTTACTGACTATCCATTATATACAGTCTACCCACGCACTGGATTCTATCACCTCCTGGTTATATTTGCTGAACTAACTGGGGGTCACTAAGAGCTTAGTTTTTCAATTTCAAGTATGGTTAACCTTCATTTTTTATCTATTTCTCTGTAATTGGTAGCCAGTCTGTATTAGCATATAATTTTAGTTTTGTCTATGATTCTTTAGATTTTTGTTATTGAAAATTGTTCAGCCTTTCAGAGCATTAGTTTGATTAAAGCAACATTTTTATTTTTTTTGCTAAAAAAAATCTGTTCCTTATATTTACTGTCAGCATAGTAACATAGTAAGTTAGGTTGAAAAAAAACACACGTCCGTCAAGTTCAACCTTTTATGTCTAAAGGTTCTGGTTCTTCTTAAACTAACCATTTGGTAAATGTTTAGACACTGGCTTGGATGATTTTATGGGTTTTTTCTGGGATGTGGTTACATTTTGTGATCCAGGTTACCATTTAGGAACTTTTATCCCATATGGCTGTGTTAGCGCTGACATGGATTTGGAAGGGGAAAATGTATAATATTTTTCAGTATTTTCCTTTCCTGGAAACTCCTTGTCAGATTTTTCCCATTCCTTTTCCAGTAGTTTTCTAGAAGCTTGCCTCTAAAAACACCAGATTGGGGGTGGAGTTGGGCTTTTAAAGCTTTGGGGAGGGACCTAATGATGGGAAGAGGAGGATAGGGCTATACCCTACATGATGTTGTCCAGGAAAGAACATTTAGGGAGTTATTTACTAAAACTCGGCTTTATTTAAATGATTTAATAAAATAATAATACAATTTTATCTTATTTATCAATAAAAGTATGGGCAGGAAAAAACATATAAAATCGAGCGAAACCTTGAATCGTACAACGTTTATTCTCGAATCGCTCCATTTTTTCAGGTAATCACCCAAAAAAAACTGAATTTTTCGGATTATTGGGCTAAACCCAGTGCAGACCATGATATCTTGGTGGTACGGACATCTTTTTTTCCATCTAAAATTTTGAGATTTTGCCCAAAAAACTTCGACCAGAAAAAAAAATCGAGTTTAGCAAATAATTATTTAGTATGATACAATGCTCCTTTTTCTAATAGAACTGGATAGGCCAATGTCTACCTGGAGGCCTATTTATCAACAGTCTCGTTTTAGTCGTTTTTGAGGTTTTTTAAACCACAAAAAAAAATCACTTTCTCTAACTTTTACCCAGTGAATTTTTGTATGAGTTTTTTAATGGTTTTTACACTTAATAATCCTGGAATTTTTTCGAGTTTTAAAGAAATGTAGAAAAACCATGAATTTTTAGAGATTCGTGAAAACAAATTAATTTGAATGTTAGTAAAGAGGCCCCATAGTCTCAGCTTCATAGCTATATTTCATATACTATATATATTAATTATTTTATTACCCATGGTTTAATGCATTTTTATTTTAGAGCAAAGTTATGAATATGCATTATCTAAGGCTCCAGGGAATCAGTCATGATCTTGCATGAAGTCATAAAGTAAATGTAAAAAAAAAAATAGATTATGATTTTAACCCCCTGCTTATCTCTTAACAGAGCTCACATTTAGACAATTGGACATTTATGGCAAGAAAT
Source organism: Xenopus petersii (assembly GCA_038501925.1). NCBI lineage: Eukaryota > Metazoa > Chordata > Amphibia > Anura > Pipidae > Xenopus > Xenopus petersii. The sequence continues at coordinate 42,181,934 of CM076676.1, read as the reverse complement.
TACCCTTCATTTGAAGTAAAATGTAAAAAAAAAACCCTACAGATGCAATTACTTTACTATAAAAGCTTTAATGTAGTATATATTCCCGATTCCAAAGACATGTAATTAGAAGAAAGGAAAATGAAAGCATCACATTATTGAATCATGGCAGCTGCCTGTATTACCTCTGCAATATGTTGTTTGCAGCTGTTCCCGGTTCAATTGCTGTACCTCTCCTTTTCCTTACATTACTTTTCTTTGTCTCTTAATCTTGTTATTGGGCAATTCAGGCAATGATTTAAAAATTATTTCCAGTCTGTCTTATTTCAGTTTCACTAAACTCAATTAACAGTGGTAAATGAAATATAAGTCTTCCTACATTACAGATCTAGTTGGGTCAAATGATCTTCCCACTCTCGGATTGCCCATCATTTGACCTGTTTTGTGTTGTTTGCTTTGATTGGATACCTCCAGGACACCCTGGACACTCATGCTCATGATTTGACCTATCCACCACAAGCTACTTGCATGTAGACACTTACTCTACCACAATCAATTGAGTTCTATTGATACAATTAGGTTAGAACTAAAGGATCAAAAACCATAAAGGTGATATTGGTATGGTATCTTTTACAGTTCCTTGGTGCTGGTTCCTCTTTTTTTAGCTGGCCTTTAATGTGGGGAAATAAATGTCTTCAAGTTTCCAAAAGGGTCTTCATCTAAATGATATGAGGAGGAAGCCCAGTAATGTTTTTACATTTAAAGCATTATTCTTTTGATCTAGAACAGTGATCCCCAACCAGTGGCTCATGAGCAACATGTTGCTCTCCAACCCCTTGGATGTTGCTCCCAGTGGCCTCAAAACAGGTGATTATATTTGAATTCCAGGCTTGGGGGCAACTTTTGGTTACATAAAAACCAAGTGTACTGTCAAACAGAACCTCCTGTAGGCTGACAGTTCACATAGAGGTATCAGGGCCCGAAGGCTCAGGTTTGGAATTACAGGCCAAGCAGGAAGCAATTGGCACCAAACACAGTTCGATGTATCCAAGGGGTTAAGAGAATAATGAAGTCAAGTCCAAGCAAAAGGGTCAGTTCAGACAACAAGGGTTCAATAACAGGCCATGGTCAGGATGGTAATCTATAGAATTAGTAGTATAGCTCACGCCGCACACTAATAACACACAAGGTAGAACCTATTATAGGGCAATGTCTGTAAGCCTCAGGCGTCCATTTAAAGGCAGATTTTCACACCAAAAACGTGCGTCATTGACGCTGCACTTTTTGATGTCGGCGGCATGATGCCGCGCACATTTTGACACATCACATGGCTCCCCTGGGCACCACCATCATGCCGAAGATGCCGAAGGAGTAAGTAAAAAGTATTTTTGATAATAATTAAATTGAGAGATATAGTGCGACTTGGCAAAGCATGCTTTATCGCTATGGTGTTTTTGCAATGGTTCAGAATCAGTCTGAAGAAGTAAAGATACACAAAAATATGAACATAGCAGTTGTACATGTAGATTCTGTACTTTTGAGCGTACAGTCACTTGTTCCAATAGCCTCTCTGGATAGAGACCCAGAACTCTTTCTGATAAATATATTTTATTTAAAACCGGTGACTTTTATAATGTACTGTAAGATTTTTTTATCTTCTCCTACAAGCAGTCTGTAACCATTATCTTTAGAATATTAATCATAAGTTTACAGAACTTATTCTCCGGGATCTTGAGCCGTACAACACACAAACCCAGTTTTGGATTGAGTAAATAGGCATAGTTTACATCAGATAAATCAGACTGTTTATTTTGAGCATTTTCCAACATAGCAATGAAATGATTGTTTCTTTTGGCATCAGAGACAAGGGATTAGCAATATAGAAATGTTTTCCCATGATGTATCTTTATTACAACTGTCTACAGCACAGCTTTCCATTAGAACAGCTTCTCATTACCTTCAATACTGTCCTAAGCCAGCCTCCCATAAAAGAGTTTCCATGTACAATGCCCACTGTTTCAAGGAAATTTACAAATACTTGAACCTACAAAAAGATGCTGCTGTTGATCTATAATAAATATAGAATATTTTTCAGTTACAAAGATACAGCTAAAGGCTCTCAAGCACTTGGCTGCTGAAATGGTTTTGTTAAACAAATATGATTCTTAATCTTAATGTTGTTGAATACAATTGGAAACATCTTGGCAAAGGCAAAGCTTACTGTAGCCAAAATGCTTTTTGCTTAAAATGCAATATACAAGATGATGGTGACATTTTGCTTAATAGACTGTGTCCTAGACAACAGAATCCATGTGACTTGAGCAGAGTGGACTTGCCTATTGCCTGACTCAGCACCAGTCAGTCGATTCATAGAATGAGAGAGATGAATCTTATATTATCCATTTCCTGAAAAATATCCAGTAAAGTTTTTCACCTTAAAATTGACCTTTAGTACGGTGTAGACAGAAGGATTTTAAAGCAATATGCAATTGGTCTACAGTTATTTCTGTTTTTGAATTTCTGTTCTGCAGCTCTTAGGTTTGAGAATTTAAAGCATAAGTAAACCTTTAAAATAAGCGAATGTAAAATTGATGAGGGGGCTATTCTAAGCACTTTTGCAATGTGCATTCATAATTTTGTTTTTATTCCAAGATATTAAGGGATACATGTACTGTCAATATGAATGAACCTGCTGGTCAGTTGCTCACCAGTCTGACCACCAAATCGTCAGGAGAAAGAAAGAGGCTGCTCTGATGTTCTTCTGCTTAGAAAAGATTTTCGAGAGGTTTTTAATTGTTTTTCTAAGCAGAAGAACATCAGAGCAGCCTCTTTCTTTCTCCTGACAAGTTTTATTTGTAGTAATGTAATGTTGGATTCTCAGGCAACGACTGGAACCCCTAGAGCTCTATCCTTTGTTCTTACTGGATGACTGCACTAAGCACATATATCTGTACATTTATCTTTACCTACCTCATTCTCAAATGACTCTAGTCACTGCTCCCCAAACAAGTACGTATCATTAAAGGTTTACATAGAGTACCATACAGTGAATGCCATGCTTTTATTTAACTAAATTTTGAGTGAAATGTAAATGATTATGCTCCTGGCTAAATGTCCTTGCTGCTTAATAAGAACTGGTGTTCGTTCTCACATATACTGCTTCTGTATCTTGAGACTGCCGCATCCATTAGAAATGAAAAAAAAATCAATTTTCCCACAACGAAGACCTAAACAAGACAGCTAGTTGTCAAGAAAAGTGGAAATGATTGCTAACATACATTGCCTATATTTTAAATGTCAATAGTTTTCATTGCAAAAGAGAATTCCATTTTTATTTGGACATGGGGAGGCACATTTATCAAGGGTCGAATTTCGACTTCATCACTTTTTTCTCCCATAAACTCCCCTGAACTCAAAATCCGACCAATTGAAATTTATTAATAAAATCTAATTTTTAATACTCAGATGAAAAGAATCGACATGAAAACTCAAATTTAAAGGCTGCAAACAACTCAAAATGGATCCCTGGACCTCTCCCATTGACTTAAACAGCAATTAGGCTGTTTTTTTTCAGGAGAAAGAAAGAGGCCAGTGATTTCCAGGGTCGGGGTATGATAAATCTTGAAAAATACTAGTTTAATTCTGTAAATTTTATACTGGTTAAAGTGGCCCTGTCCACAGTTTCAATCTCGTTTTTGGATGACTATTCTTAGGCGCCAGCTACTATTCTAAGGAGCCGGCAAATATTCTAAGGCGCCGGCGACCGTTTTTGCGCTTGACCCGAGTATAAGCCAAGATAGAGTTTTTTAGCATATTTTGGGGTCTGAAAAACTCGGCTTATACTCGAGTATATACGGTATATAGTCTACCAGTTTAAATAGTATAAAAATGTCATCATTTTCTGCTCCCCTTACACTTTCATTCCATTTATAAAAAACATGAGTTGTGCATGCCTCTCTAAAAAAGAAACTGTACACTTAGGGGCCGATTCACTGAATATGAGTGAAGGGTTCGAATTGAAAAAAATTCGAATTTCGAAGTTTTTTTGGGCTACTTCGACCATCGAATGGGCTACTTCGACCTTCGACTTCGAACTAAAAATCATTCGACTATTCGACCATTCGATAGTCGAAGTACTGTCCCTTTAAGAAAAACTTCGACCCCCTACTTCGGCAGCTAAAAGCTACCGAAGTCAATGTTAGCCTATGGGGTAGGTCCCCATAGGCTTGCCTGTGATTTTTTGATCGAAGGATTTTCCTTCGATCGTTGGATTAAAATCTTTCGAATCGTTCGATTCGAAGGATTTAATCGTTTGATCGCAGGATTTGCGCGAAATCGTTCGACTTCGATATTTGAAGTCGAACGATTTTAGTTCCCAGTCGAATATCGAGGGTTAATTAACCCTTGATATTCGACCCTTCGTGAATCGGCCCCTTACACAACTGTTTTCTATTTTTCCTTTCCCTTCTAACTACTGACAGCTGGTGGTATTTCCCCTGGCCATTACCAGATTCAAGCTTTGTAATGACCCCTTCACAACTCTTGAAGTTCCCAAACCACAGGGTTATGCCCCCGATTGCTCCAAATTCCAGCTGTAGGAAACTAAGGGGGTTATTTATCAAGGCCCGAATTCATCTCAATATCGGCTGCTACAAACTCCGATCTAACCCGCTTGGGTTTTTAACGCTTGTTTACTATTACATTATCCCTAAAATTTTCTTTGCGGGAAAAACTCAGATTTTCACGATTTTTTTGTGAATCTTCCCCGAAAACTCAGAATTTTTCAGAGTTTTCACCCGAAAGCTCCAAAAACATTGTGAAATTGCCCAAAACCCCCGACACAACCAAAAATCAATCCAACCTCGACAGGTTTGAGATGCCGTGTTTTTATATCTGGGCTTTTTAGCCCTTGGGGTTTAATAAATTCCGAAAAATTAGATTTTTTTTTAAGCCTATTATAACAAAAAAACGGGGAATTTCGGTTATTCGGAGCTTAGTAAATAAGCCCCCATTATAGAATGCCCCCATTATAAAAAAAAATACATCTGTTGTCCATTAAGAGTAAAATTATTAATAATGAAAATGATTTCTAATGATCTGCTGCCTATAAATTAAACCTACCGTACTCCAGTATAAGCCGAGTTTTTCAGCATCCAAAATGTGCTGAAAAAGTCTACCTCGGCTTATACTTGGGTCAGCGGTACCCGACCCGAGTAGCTGAGATTGCAGTCACTTTTAATCATTCCTATACCAACAGTACACTTGGGGTGAGACTGCAATATCCCACAATGCCCTCTGTTGGTTATATGAAAGAATAACAGTGCGCCCTCTGTTGGTTATATGAAAGAATAACAGTGACTGCAATATCACACAGCACCCTCTGTTGGTTATATGAAATAATAACAGTGACTGCAATATCACACAGCACCCTCTGTTGGTAATATCAAAGAATAACAGTGACTGCAATATCACACAGCGCCCTCGGTTGGTTATATTAAAGAATAACAGTGACTGCAATATCACACAGCGCCCTCTGTTGGTTATATGAAGGATTAACAGTGATGGCAATATCACACAGCACCCTCTGTTGGTTATATGAAGGATTAACAGTGATGGCAATATCAATAGCTCCCTCTGTTGTGTATATGAAAGAATAACAATGACTGCAATATCACACAGCACCCTCTGTTGGTTATATGAAGGATTAACTTTGATGGCAATATCACACAGCACCCTCTGTTGGTTATACGAAAGATTAACAGTGATGGCAATATCACACAGCACCCTCTGCACATGGTATTGGGACAGTGGGACAATGCACACAGTAATCCGTTTGGCAATTCTCTGTCACCATCAACTTTGCAAAGAAGTCCGGTTGATCGCTGGGGGGGTCGCTTTGGCAGAATGTGCGCTGCTGGGAGACAGGGCTGTAGTTGTGTCTAGGCTTATACTAGAGTCAATAAGTTTTCCCAGTTTTCGTAGGTAAAATTAGGTACCTCGGCTTATACTCGGGTCGGCTTATACCCGAGTATATATGGTAGGTTGTTATTTTCTCATCTTAGAAAAAAAAGTGTATTGTGGTAAAACTGGCACAATAAAAGAAGCATTCCACAGCTAGAAGTTGTGAAGTGCTGCAGTTTTCCTCAAATATTTCCACCTTAACTGCTTTCACATCCAGGAATCTGTCTTGGAACACATTTTCCACATTGATATTTTCATATTTTTTTCACCCGATCATTTTTCTAGAAACTTTATTGTTATTCAAGAAATCGTCCGCTGTATCATGTTGTATTGTTGTAATTTACTGACTTCCTTGATCCTCCTAAAGATGTTTCTGTTCCTCTTAGGAACCTCTCTATCCCTCTCTATTCCTCTCCCCCACACATTCCTATGGTATTCCCTTAAACCTATTCGCCTCCGATTCTGCTCAGTTTCAGACGAGCAACTCTTTGCCAGTTGTGGCGGGCACTCAAATGGTTAAATTTTGCCCGCAGCTTTTTTTTACGTTATAAAAAGATAAAAAAAATAAATTATAATCTAGATAATCTTTCTTTAAATAAACGCAAGATGCAAAAATGTTTAACACATGTTCTTCATTTGATTTTACTGAACAGTTTTCAGTAGAATTTATCATTGTTAAAATTAAAATGAAAGCTCAAGGAAAATATATTTCACTGGGGGTGCCAAAATGTTTTTTTCCCCCAACGGGCCAGAGCAGTCCCAGGGGGGAAAAATGTGTAATATACAGTACATTATTTCATTGAGGAGGGGTGCCTTACATGTTTATACCCCATAAGTAAAAGAGGCTTTCCTTTGAATATGAAATATGATGTAGTCTAAATAAGTCTAACAATAACACCAAAGAACTTAGGAACTTTTTATTCGATTGTTATTAAATTAGCCATCAAGTACTTCAATGAAAAGGAGTTAACAAATGGATGTGGGTGATTGCAATTTAATCAGTTCAATTCAAACGTAATTGGCCGGTTCAGGTGTTGCAGAAGTCATTCACTTCCAGACTTATCATTCCATTTCAGAGAACAATTTAGCATGTGAAAACTACATTTTTTTTCGTGTACAATAGTCTGTTCAGGCTTCAATTTGGAAAAAAAAAATACTCTGATTCTACCCAAAACTTTTTCTTTTCTAAGAACCATTTTAGTTTGTTAGAGGAAATGGAGGAATGTACTGCTAATTTGTTTTCCAAAGACAGGACACATCATTCTATGGTGATTCCTCATTAAAGATAATTTTGAGGCTTTTTGCTGCACTTAAGTTTTACTTTGTGTTTGTGGCATGCCTCCGACTCCTACTTTTTAGAAATGATTAGTCGATCCTTCTTTTCACAAATATTGTTTTTCATAATCAGGAGATTGAGAAACATTTACTATTTAAACAAATAAGATATTATTCTATAATGATATTAATACTATAATTACTACAGTATGTTGATGCAAGGAATGGTGTATTTTGGCTTCTTCTTTCCCTTTCTGATGCAGACAAGAAAGATCTCCAGATAGGAATGTTTTGACTTCCTCTAAGTCAGCTAAAAGTTAAGTAGGATTTATTTATGCAAATAGTTCAACTTAATAGACCTCAACCTCATCTTATATCTGATATTTATTTATATTTAATTTCTAATTGAGGTTTTTTGGCCAAAAACACAAATTTTTAGAGGCTGCTAAAAGCCTGAATCCGAAAAACTGCCATCTCAAACCTGCATGTAGAAGTCATGTAGAAGTCATGTAGAAGTCATGTAGAAGTCAATGTAGAAGTCAATGTAGATTCAATGTAGATTCAATGTAGATTCAAATTCAAAGAAGTCATGTAGAAGTCAATGTAGAAGCCTCATGTAGAAGTCAATGGCAGATTCCCTTTTAATCATGATCTAATAATCTGAAAAATTGGGGTTTTTATCTTAAAAAACCTAGCAATTTGGGCATCAAATCCAAAAATGTTGTACAATTCCAATTTTTGCTTGGTTTTATCGAGTCCTTTCCCAATCCACCTTCTTGGGGTTATATTGATAAATAAGATACAATGGTGGATGGGAGTTTGGTTGAGATAAATTTAAGTTTTAGTAAATAGCCCTCCCTTATGTAAGTAAACCCAACAGGATTGTTTTATAACCAATATGGATTTATACAGTTTAGGTAGGATCAAGTTCAAGTTACTCTCTATTATTACAGTAACAAGAAAATTATTTTAAAACATTATAAATATTTGTTTTAAATGGGGTCAATGCAACATGTCCTTCCCATAATTAAGAGCTTTCTGAATAAGAAATCCCATACCTGTACTATTTTTAAAGAAACAAAAAAGTTTGCCATTACCACCACAACTTAAAGGGACTCTGACAAGGGAAAACATGTTTTTTTGTTTTTTTTTTCAAAACACATCATTTAATAGTGCTGCTCCAGCAGACTTCTACACTTAAATTCTTTTTTTATAAAGAGCAAATTTAATTTTGAAATCTGATATGGGGCAAGACTTGTTGTTAGTTACCCAGGTGCCCTCAGTCATGTGACTTGTGCTCTGATTAACTTCAGTTACTTTTTACTTCTCCCTGGCATGTGCACGCTTTTGTTTATGTGCACGTGCCTCTTCCACTCTGCCGATGACAGCAGAAACCGTGTGCCTGTGGGGGGGTCTGAGGCAGAGCCCAGGTGGGCCCCAAGCCCCCCAATCCGACCCTGCCAATAGCCCACCAGCAGAACAATGGAAAGGTTACCAGATAACAGCCCCTGACACAAGATACCTACTCGCTGGTAAATATGAGAACAGCACTCAATGGTAAGAATCCAAATTCCTTTGTGATTCCTTTATTTACATTGAGTAGGAGAAATAACTGGAAATAGCTTAACTGGCTCTTTCTGAAAGCTAATGGTCAGGCTGACTACATACCAATATAGTCACTGGATTCCTGTTAGGGTGAGCTCTCCTGCCTATAATTCCAAAAAACACAAATAGGCAATGGGCAATTATAAGGCCATCACTGTTCAATTCAATTCATCTGTCAATGTAACACCAAGATTTTTCATAAAGTGTTTCTATGGGTTCCCTTTAATTTACAATCTGCATATGCTCATTACAGCCAGCGAACCATGGGAACTTTTTGCAGCTCTGGTAAGGCCCCATTCATAAATTATGCACCTGTGTACTACAGTGCATTGACTAGAACCAAGCTTCTTTACAAAAGAAAGTTATTGCTTTTATTTTACATCATAGCTATGCCCCTCTCACTGGCATCTAATCAAGACACTTTTTTTTTCAGTTACAATTTTGCATCTCTATGTTCTATTTCTGTTAATAGTGATATGTCTTTTTGGTGGTCAGGAAGATTGCTGATGATCAGGCATTAATCTACTTATATACTGAATTCTGTGCAATTGTATGCTCTATATTGAGTTGCTGAGACTCCCAATATTGTAACACATGGCACCCACTTTGTATTTCTGATAAGTTGCTCCGCAATCTATAGTCCGTTAACCACGACAGCCTTCTGCGTCGTACAGAGCCGCTGCTAAACTTTACCCATTGATAAATAAGTGTTTTTAGAGTGACAGTTTATTTTTTTTATTACAACAGAGACGTTCCCTGTTGTGTAGTATCACTCACATCTGCATAGCAAATTGTACCAATATGCCCTTTTAAATCTGTAATTTAACATGATATTCCCTGTTGCTTTTGTGCTTGTGAAGATTCCACACTAGAACTCTACTGATAAATAAGTATTTAATAGAATTCAAATAAAACTTTGAAAATATGTCTTGCACAGACACAACACGTACAAAAGATTTATGTTTCCTACAGTATCTGAAAATAGGAGAAAAAAAATAGACCACTGGAGAAATGTAATGCCATTTGTTTCAGTTACAGTTAACTAACCTCAAAGCCCTTTTTGTGTTGGCACTTTGATTTCATTACTCCCAACTCCACAAGGATATAACAGCAATAGAACATTACAACATTATATATTTATACAATGCAATAAATTAAGGATTTGTATACACAAATAGCAATAAAAAACATATTAAACAAGGACAATAGAAAATGAGCAAGTACAGAAGCTCTACTTTAATAGGAAAGAGAAAGTGATCATTAAAGGGGGTTGTAAACCAAAACATAAGATTTTGAAACCTGCATGTACACCTAATTCAAATCAACTTTCCAATGTATATTAATATACTGTATATGTACAGTGAAACCTCAATTTTACATCCCCTGATTGTTTTCCCTCATTTTATATTGTTGTTTTGTGGTCCCACCTATATATTATGCATAATACATTTCCCTGATTTTACATTTTCCTGGATTTTATATCATTTTTTTCTGGTCCCCTGAAAAACGTAAAATGGGGGTTCTACTGTAATTTTTTTTTTAAACATGATATATTTTGGTTTATATCCCCCTAAAGGAGTAAAAGAAGACATTTGTCCTCATCAGTTACTGTAACAACATCAAAATAAGTGAGGAACATTTACTCCACAGTTCCATTAATAAATTACCTTGAATTATGTGAGATGTTTTGTGCATCCCAAGTCTGTCCATGACTTTTAGAGACCCATTTATCAATATTCTCTTTTTGGTTTTTTGAAACAATGAATAAACTAATTTTCTCTAAAACCACAAATGCCATGTAACTTATTAAAAGATCATAAAATATATGAACAAAAAACATAAAAAGCATGAACAAAAAAAAACTCAGAAATCAATCCCCAGTGCCTTTAAAAGTGGGATCTTCCCAAAGCCCTGTCCATTGTGTGTGTTCATTGGGGCCTCCTGAATGAAGGCTTATGCAATTCCTTTTACAATTATCTAGGATTAAACTTCAGACTGTAGGAAAGTATAATAAAACATTGAAAAGTGAGTTTGTATAAGAAGACCCAGAGAGAGGTTAAATTACAAAATTGCAGATCCCTGCCTCCAACCGATGTCAAAACTGCTTAAAATGGCAAACCCCTGCTGCAAGTCCCCTAAGAACCTTTCCCTCCAGCTTGTAACTGATTGTGAGTGAACTCATCAGGCTTCCCTGTAAACAAAAATCAATTGTGCTAAAACTCCCATAAAATATAGTCCAGATTATTTCCATGACTTAATTAAAATATGCTTTACCATTTTTGTTGGTCTTTCCAAATGGTGAAAGACTTTATTGTATTCGCTTTCTGGATGCTTTTGTCCATGTCAAAGCACTATGAGTTGGGCTTGACCTGGGACGAAAAGAAAGCAACTGTCTTTGCTTATCATACTATATGTTTGGGCAGTTTTCAATTGGTAGAAATTTGTGTATGAATTCTTAGAATAGTAACTTCAATAGTTCAATGATTGTTAATTTTGATCTTCCAGCATCATAATGCCTGATTAGTAGGGATGAGTGAATTTTTTCGGCTTGTTTCGCCACGGAAATGCCGCCCATAGACTTGTATGGTGGCGTGTGTCAAAAAAAATTTGGCGCGCGTCAATAAAATTTTGGAGCACGACAAAAACATTTTGATGCCCATAGAATTTTTGCCAAAACGAAACGGGTCAAATTTGCCCATCCCTAGGACATCCTGGGGTTTTCTTCATATTTGAAGAAGCATTGGCTTTGCAGGAAGAGGTTAGTTACAGTAAACAAACCCCACAAGACATATTACTCCCCCCCATCCTGTGACTTATGTTAACATTTTAAAACCTGTTGTCTAAAACAATCACAAACATTGTAATAACAATAACCCCTACTGCCGGTCACACAGGAGAAGACTGTTCTGCTTTCTCTTAATTGCTGAGCTAATGGTTGGAGACATCTGGATCTTCTTAAGTGGCCAAACAGATTTAAAGTTCAGAGCCTACTTCAAAAGCAAAAGGAATTTGAATGAAGTGCGGAAGAGTAAGCTTTTTAGGTTCATCTCAAGAATATGATCATGTCGAATTTTGCCCTCTTTAGTATTATCAAGCCCTGCCATTAGAATATCACTGTAAAAAAAAAACAGTGTATCTTCCCAACTAATTACATTCTAATGCAGCACTTGTACCACTCTAATTATATTGCAATAGAGAAGGGAGCCTGCAATCATAAATCATTTTCTTGTATTTGGCACTTTGGGTTGCTCACATTCAGTTGTTTTCTTTGTCTATAATCTTTTGGCTAGCGAATATAGAACGTGTTTTGTTCTGCATAAGATGAAGACATAAATAGAAGGATGATACATCTGGCCCTTCATGTAATATTCCTTTAGGCTCTTGTGCCATTGAGATGAAAGTTTAAATTTAAGACTTGTTATTTGTACTGACATCTTGAGTGATGAGTGCATTGATTATTGATGTTGGTTAATCAGAAATGAACCAAGCAAAGCATTTATTTGGAGCAAGATAGAGTTGACAAACAATGTTGTTATGGTTATAGGATGCCCAGAAGTCGTCTGAAGATGCCTCGCAAGGTGACTTTAGGATGTGTAGGTACCAGTAATTTCAATTATTGGTGGATAACCAATTTCGGGAGATTTGTTGCATTGTTCCATCTCCCCATCAGCCACGGCCCTTAAATATACTGGGAATCAAAGGGAATAGAATTGATAACAGAAGTCAGATGGTCAGTAAAATATTTGCCCCCGCCCCATCCTTTTGGTTCCTAATCCTCCAAATCTCCAGTTATCACCAGAAGTAAAGTCAGGCTAGAAATGCTGTCCCTTACATTTTGGGCTTTAGTACCAGCCCAAGGCCACATCCTTGGACAGTAGAGACCCCATCTAAAAACAAAAGCTCTTTAAAGCTACAAATGTATTGTTATTGCTACTTTTTATTACTCATTTTTTCTATTTAGAGCCTCTCCTATTCATATTCCTGTCTCTTATTTAGATCAGTGTATGGTTGCTAGGGGAAATTTGACCCTAATGTCCACTTTGTTGAAATTGCAAACTGAAGAGCTGCTGAATAAAAAGCAAAACAAAAAAATTAAACCAATTACAAATTGTCTCAGAATATCACTCTATACGTCATACTAAAAGTTAACTCAAAGGTGAATACTCCCTTTAAAGGGATACTGTCATGGGAAAAATTTTTTTTTTCAAAATGAATCAGTTAATAGTGCTACTCCAGCAGAATTCTGCACTGAAATCCATTTCTCAAAAGAGCAAACAGATTTTTTTATATTCAATTTTGAAATCTGACATGGGGCTGGACATATTGTCAATTTCCCAGCTGCCCCAAGTCATGTGACTTGTGCTCTGATAAACTTCAATCACTCTTTACTGCTGTACTGCAAGTTAAGAGTGATATCACCCCCCTCCCGTTTCCCCCCAGCAGCCAAACAACAGAACAATGGGAAGGTAACCAGATAGCAGCTCCCTAACACAAGATAACAGCTGCCTGGTAGATCTAAGAACAGCACTCAATAGTAAAAACCCATGTCCCACTGAGACACATTCAGTTACATTGAGAAGGAAAAACAGCAGCCTGCCAGAAAGCATTTCTCTCCTAAAGTGCAGGCACCAGTCACATGACCAGGGGCAGCTGGGAAATTGACAATATGTCTAGCCCCATGTCAGATTTCAAAATTTAATATAAAAAATCTGTTTGCTCTTTTGAGAAATGGATTTCAGGGCAGAATTCTGCTGAAGCAGCACTATTAACGGATTCCTTTTGAAAAAAAAAATTTCCCACGACAGTATCCCTTTAAAAAAGAATGTATACTGTCCCTTTAATTCACATTCATATTACATGGCAGGAAAAAAACAATGCATTCTGCATCATAACTGATAAATTATCAGCCCTATAGCATCAGATGTAATCTCACCTCCTAATGTTTTGATAATTTCTGAGGACCCGAGATCTTAGCACCTCTTTGGTGGAACTCTAAAGAGGGCTTAACAAGATCAAAAGTTATGAACAGCTTTGAAGCATGGCTTATTACTGTTATAGGGCTGCTGAACATTTGGGCTAATAGAGCATGTCCAATAAACTGTATAACATACAGCATTACTAGCCATATTATTGTTTAGAATTCATTTTTACTTTAATCTCAACTCCTGACTGTTACATCTGCTTACATCTAGAGCTGTGTCTTGATACTTGGGAGTTTGGAAGGATTGCTTTATGTAGGGTTACATAATTCTAAAGATTTTTTCTGAATGTTTTTCATACTTTAAAATGTCCATGCTGAAATATGTTAAACTATGATCCATTCAGCTTTCTTCTTGTTGATTTACTGTAAATCCTGGACAGAAAAAAATGAAAGAATTAATCTCTTTTGGACTAGTGGTTATTAAGTTAAAGGGATTTTATGGTGTAGTTTTTAATAGGGATGCACCGAATCCAGGATTCGGTTCGGGATTCGGCCAGGATTCGGCCTTTTTCTGCAGGATTCGGATTCGGCCGAATCCTTCTGCCCGGCCGAACCGAATCCGAACCCTAATTTGCATATGCAAATTAGGGGCGGGGAGGGAAATTGCGTGACTTTTTGTCAGAAAACAAGGAAGTAAAAAATGTTTTACCCTTCCCACCCCTAATTTGCATATGCAAATTAGGGTTCGGATTCGGTTCGGTATTCGGCCGAATCCTTTGTGAAGGATTCGGGGGTTCGGCCGAATCCAAAAAAGTGGATTCGGTGCATCCCTAGTTTTTAATTCTAAATTACACTAATTTACTTAACTCTGAATACCCGAAAATACCCGAAATCCAAAAAATTTGTGATTTTTTGTGTTATAATAGGCTTTTCAAAAAATCGTGAAAATCTGAGCTTTTCCCGCAAAGGTAATTTTCGGGAAAATGTAATAATTAATAAGCGTTTAAAACCCGAGCGGCTTAGATCAGAGTTTGTAGCAGCCGATATTGAGATAAATTCGGACCTTGACAAATAACCCTCTTAATGTTTACACTACAAATAATTCACTCTACCATGTAAAATGTCATTCCTGAATCAGCAAGTGTATTATTTTTAATTTATAATATTGGTGTAGGCAGCCATCTCTGGTCATTTAGCCTGGTCATGTGCTTTCAGAAAGAGCCAGCACTTTAGGATGGAACTGCTTTCTTCCAGGCTGTTGCTTCTCCTACTCAGTGTAACTGAAGGTGTAGCAGTGGGATCTGGATTTTTCTATTGAATGTTGTTCTTAGATCTACCAGGCAGACTTTATCTTGTGTTAGGGAGCTGCTATCAGGTTACCTTTCCATTGTTCTGTTGTTAGGCTGCAGGGGAGGGAGGGAGGGTGTGATATCACTCCAACTTGCAGTACAGCAGTAAAAAGTGATTGAAGTTTATCAGGGCACAAGTCACACGACTGGGGGCAGCTGGGAAACTGACAATATGTCTAGCCCCATGTCAGATTTCAAAATTAAATATAAAAAAATCTGTTTGCTCTTTTGAGAAATGGATTTCAGTGCAGAATTCTGCTGGAGCAAAACTATTAACTGATGCGTTTTGAAAAAAAAAAAAACATGTTTTCCCATGACAGTATCCCTTTAAAGCAGATAAATGTAATTTTTCTCTCTGCAATAATAAAACAGTGCATTGTGCTTGACAGTAACTAAGCTGGATGAAGTTATACTGGTGGAAAACAATCCTATTGGGTTTACCTAATATTTAATGAGGTGCCCTAAGACTACATGTACTACTATCTTTTAATCCCTTTTATGGTCTACTTATTCTAAGTATTAGAGGAGCCTAATCCTGGGATCCTTTATGGACATGAAAAAAAACACATTTAAAGGTGCATTATGGAAAATTTCACACGTAGGGGCACATTTACTAATGGTCGAATATCGAGGGTTAATTGACCCTCGATATTCGACTGTCGAAGTTAAATCCTTCGACTTCGAATATCGAAGGTGAAGGATTTAGCGATAATCGTTCGATCGAACGATCGAAGGAATAATCGTTCGAATGAACGATTAAATCCTTCGAATCGAACGATTTTAATCCATCAATCGAACTAAATCGATCCCAAATTTGTAGGAAAGCCTATGGGGGGGTCCCCATAGGCTAACATTGATGTTCGGTAGATTTTTGGCGAAGTAGGGGGTCGAAGGTTTTTTTTAAAGAGACAGTACTTCGACTATCGAATAGTCGAATGATTTTTAGTTTGATTTGTAGTCAAAGTCGTAGTCGAAGGTCGAAGTAGCCAATTCGATGCTCGAAGTAGCCAAAAAAAACGTTAGAAATTTGAAGTATTTTTTCTTCTAATCCTTCACTCGAGCTAAGTAAATGTGCCCCGTAGTGTAACGTGAGTGCGTTGGGACCCCCCAAACAATCTACACAGGGCACGCCACACATAGCCACATTGGTTCTCACCCGGCGAGATTTTAATGCTATAGAGGAAGCCAAACCCATAGTCCGGGCCCCCCTTAGACTGCTGGTCTACTTCCTTTCTTCCTTTCCTACCCTTTCCAAAACACATGATCCTTTTTCACTTCGGATCAATCCTCTCATAGAAGGCTTTTTCTAAACGGCCCTCAATCACACAATTACACAACATTCCTGCGCCCATTAATTCCTCTTGCCTGTTAGAACTTAGAATTTCGGAAAGTTAAGTAGAGCGTTAACAGGAGAAAGCACTGCCACCTAAAGGCTCACAGTAGAGCACAAGCGCATACAGTCTATGGTCTGTTATGAATTAAATGACATATTTTCCTACAAAAGTAACAGTATCCAGATCTGTTGTAAATGTACAGTATATATGTATGTCTTTGGTCTGGCCGCAATGATATAGTATGACACGGAACTGCGGAAAATGTAGAATGCAAAGAAATTGCTTTCCCAAATCAACTGTATCATCATGACTATATTCTCATTATATGCTGCAATGTCTAAGAAACTACGTCTGGCAGTTTCACATATTAGAAATAAATGCTTTTCTTTTCCATTTATTTTTCCCATTAATACAGTTTAGATGGATTGCTACTGATTTTACCCAAAGTCCTGCAATACAGTTTTACTGGAGAAGTATGAGCTAATTAAAATTTAGCAGACAGCTCCAGCCCACTGTCTATTTAAATTGCATATATCTTGTGCCATTTGACAGCCCAGTCCTTATTCTGCATGTTAATGTCTTAATCATGCTCGTATACAGTCTTAATTGTAGTCATTTTCCTCACTGCTTTCTTTTCAACTGCTTACTCAGAGCACTTCGCCTAATGTAAAAGCTTCACCAACATTATTTCATTTCTACTTTTTGTTAACTGCGTGCAGACTGGGTTATGAATTCAGAATCCAGAAAAGTTCCTTGTTTTGAAAAAATAAACAACCAAGTCCATTGCTAAAAGGGAATATATGTTCATAGTCTGTCCCCACACTGAGCAATAAGCGCCCAATTTTGTAGGCACCGGAAGAATGAAGTAACCCAGGCACTGTTCTGCGGCCATAGTCATTAATCTAACCAACTACTTGTTATAGCTGTTCTTCTGTACACTTAGGGGGTTATATGTTAAAGTCCGAATGCTAAAAACACGAAAAATTCTAGTTTTCTTACTATAAAATCCGAAATTTATAGTGGAAATTTTTTGTTACAATTTTTCGAGAGTTCTCAAAAAGTTACAATCCAAAAATACTGTTCAACCTGTCATGGTCCTGTAGAAGCCAATGGCAGAGGTCCTATTTTCAATTTGAAGATATTATTATCTGCTCTGGGTTTCGAACAATAATCAGAACATTTCAGACTTTGCCGATGGTTTCACCAAAAATTCGGAATTTTTGGGTGTCAAATTTCGTGACAATTCAAAAAAGTTGAGGTTTTTCCTGATCTGATTTTTTTTGGAGTTTTTTTATTGAAAATAAGGGCAAATCGTGGATTCTAGTTTGGTCTGACTTTTTTTATTTAAAACATCAGAAAAATTTGGATTTTAATTAATAACCCACGTATTGTACGTTGTTTTAACATTGTCCTATTTTTTTTATCCACTTACAGTCCAGGCTAGGAAGAGCAATAAACCTAAGGTCAAGGGCAGACGGAGTGTTGGTTCCACTGCTATCAGTCCCTGAATTCTGAAAAATTTGTGACTTTTTGTGTTATAATAGGCTTTTAAAAAAAATCACAATTTTTTCGGAATTTATTAAACCCCGAGGGCTAAAAAGCCCGAATATAAAAACACGGCATCTCAGACCTGTCAAGGTTGCATAAAAGTCAATGGGAACAGTCCCGTTGATTTTTGGTTGTGTCGGGGGTTTCGGGCAATTTCACTATGTTTTCTGAGCTTTTGTGTGAAAACTCCAAAAAATTCTGAGTTTTCGGGGAAAATTCACGAAAAAATTGTGAAAATCTGAGCTTTTACTAAACTCTAAATCTGAGCTTTACTAAACTCTGAATACCCGAAAATACCCGAAATCCAAAAAATTCACGATTTTTTGTGTTATAATAGGCTTTTCAAAAAATCGTGAAAATCTGAGCTTTTCCCGCAAAGGTAATTTTTCGGGAAAATTTAATAATTAATAAGCGTTTAAAACCCGAGCGGTTTAGATCAGAGTTTGTAGCAGCCGATATTGAGATAAATTCGGACCTTGATAAATAACCCCCTTAATGTTTACACTACAAATAATTCACTCTACCATGTAAAATGTCATTCCTGAATCAGCAAGTATATTTTTTTTTTAATTAATGAAGCGGATCTGCTTCATGCCCCATTTCTATTGATTTAAATAAGATCCGCTTGCATGTAGTCAAAAGCAGCTGAGCAGAGTTTGGCCTGCATTTGCGTATTTGGGGCGACCTTCATTGCATGTGACTGCACACAAACAGATCTTATTCAAATCAATAGAAATGCCTGAAAAAAAATACACAAGAAGACAGAATGAAGAGAAACAGATGCTGAGAGAGGAATAGTGAAGATAAACTTGATTATTTCAGAAATGATGCTGCATATTTAATTGATTGTATATTTCAGTATATTGAAGCTTATATTATATTTTCATTTTCCCCTTTAAGCTGTGTATTGATATTAGGTGAACATTCAGCCCGGTGTGAAATTTCAGCATAAAAAAAGCACAACTGGCACCTGTGTTATATACCTCTAACATAAATACATAACACAAGGTCTGGAGTGATAGTGTGCATGAAGGTATACAGGCAGCCCAAAAGGAAATACTCATCTTTATAAATATAAACACCACTAGTTATTTTTAAAGTAATATATCGGTCGGTGTCACAGAAATGGTTAAATCCCATATGAAAAATGATGCTTTATAAATACTAATAGTGTAAATAATTGATGATCAGGCAGCCCAACAATAGATTCTTTATAAATATAAATAGCACTAGTTCTTTTTAAAGATATAACACACAGAAAAGTTTGAAAAAAGTTGAAAATGACACTGCTTTATAAATAAGTCATTTTATTTGAGCCAGTTATTAATGTGTTTTTGCCTATGTAAATGCATTTTACACGCTGCTATAAAGAAATGATATTGGGGCAAATCCATTCCCTGGTTTTATGGCCCCTTTAAATAGTTTCAGCAGGTTAGTAAATCTCAGATGCCCCACACACTTTCCTCATGCTTCAGTTTACACAAAAGCAATGTGCTCAACCAACACCCATCAGAAGCTGTTAGGAATTGACATGCATGGAATGTATAGCAACATTTTTCCTATGTTATGTTAGTTACATTATCTTTGTCCATCTCGTGCAGCTTCCAAATCTTGGCTCCTAAGGAACTCTGGACTGCAATTTTAACTTTGTGAATGTTATTAACATATATCCTTCTGAGCTCTACTGATGGTTAATGGTAGTTAATGGTAACCTTTTTTTTTTATAATGAAATACTGAATTATTGTAGAGAAGTGCAGAATCCATTATTTTGGGTGTTGCCAACTACCAAAACCGCTCCTAACATTTATTTGCAGTTTGAACAAAATCAAAACAATTGCATGATTGTGAGAAAAAACTAGAATCGAATTTGATTCAAATTCGATTCGAGTTTGCAGGTCGGTCCCATTCTCCCCGAGTTTGAAAAATTCAAAATTTTTCATAAATTGCAGTTGGTCGAATTTTGGTTGAATTTCGAGTTCATGGGAGTTCAAAAAGACTCCCATGAACTCTAAATTCGACCCTTGAAAAATCAGCCCCTAGATGTGGCCATACATGTTCTTTATCAATGAACCAACTAATATCAATAGTACATAGATATCATCAGCCACGATACATGTAACGAAGATCACCTGAAATGTAACCGAATGCCGGTAATGCCTTTCAGTTTTTATTCAGCTAGCCACAGACACCATCGTTCCATCATCACCCTTTTTTGTATCAAGGAGATGTAGTGTCAGCTGCTGATCTGTGTTAGGCTTTTCACTAGATGATTTATGAACTATCTCCAGAGACTAACATTCAAATTTCTAAGCAATCTCTAAAAATTTGCGATTTTCTTATATTTCTCGAAAAATTCGAGATTTATTTTAAAAAAAAACAGAAACCCCTAATACAAAAGTTGCCAGGTAAAAGCTGTTGTGGTCCTATAGAAGTCAATGAGAGTTGCTCTGATCTCATTGGATCATTTTAATCAATTCGGACTTTTAGAGGTTTTGGGGGGTTTTTTCACTAGGTTTTCGTATATGTTTAGCACATTGTCCAGCGGGTTTCTCTTTCATTCGTAGTACTTTTTATATTCAGATCTTTTAATAACTTTCATGACATTCATGATTTTAGAGAATGTGAGGTTAATCATAGTTTCAAAAACCACTAAAATGCAACCTTTAATAAACGGGCCTCTTAGAATAAGTCAAATATAGCTGGTTTAAAAAGGGAGTGGGCATCTGCCAGAATATGACAAATGTATTTTCTTCTCCAAAAGGCCATTAAATAGTTTATGCTTAAGATGTTCTTCACTTTATCAGGTACAGGGTATGTACTTTATCACAGACATACAGTATAAACAGACTTTGTATAAATGCCATATGTAGAAAAAAAGACCTGTGTAGTATGTGTGTTGATATGTGTGTCCATGTGCATACGTGCATATCTGTGTCTGTCTGTGCTATGCCGGTCGATAGATTGTATCTCTAGCATCTGACATCCATTAGTGCACGTACAAACACAGCAATGAGTAGCTCACATAAAACACTCTTTTTTTCACTTTCTCAATTATGTTATACTATTTCTTAGTGTATGTGTGTATATATATATATATATATATATATATATATATATATATATATATATATATATATATAGACAGTTTGTGGCTGGTGCACACAGTAAAAAGGTCCAATGCCTGTGTGCTGGTTGAAGACAGTAATACGAGTACTTAGAAAAAGAAACCGCACCAAACAGGACTTAATAAGGAATCAAAATACCAAAATTTTATTATCAACGTTTCGGCCCGATAGCTTGAGCTGTCTTCAGGATAAAAAAATCCTGAAGACGGCTCAAGCTATCGAGCCGAAACGTTGATAATAAAATTTTGATATTTTGATTCCTTATTAAGTCCTGTTTGGTGCGGTTTCTTTTTCTAAGTACTTATATATATATATATATGTATATATTTCAAGTACAGTGGTTGCACTCTTAATCGGATTTAGAAGTACAGTCCGGGTGCATTGGTCAAATTTTTGTCATACATCTTGATAGGGCCCACATTGAGAAAGGCCCTAATGTGGACCGAAACGTTGAACATGCATTAAATAAACACATTTACTTCACATAAATAAGGAGTGCTGGTCCTTCTATCAAGATATATATATATATATATATATATATATATATATATATATATATATATATATATATATATATATATATATATATATATATATGTGTACACAGAACTCCAGTATAGTGCACATGGTAGATGTTAACTGCAATGCCTGTGTGCTGGTTAATACTGAAAGGTACACTTTACATCTCCTGGTGAGAGGGGGAGGCGATCGTTGCCTAATGATTTTAATAGCATGGATGTTGGGTGAGATGCCCGCTGATGTTTTTAATCCATGCCTGGCTACACAGCAGTGTATATTTTTACTTCAATTGGGGGATATGTTACAAACACTTTGATGTATACTATACACGTATGTGGTTAATGCTATGGAGTCACAACCACGCCCACTGTTAATCTCAATCAACCCTTGGCACCGTTTTTGTGAGGGTTTAAATAGGTATATTTGTATGCACAATATTCTAGTCCTGAAGACGACTCAAGTAAGGAGCCGAAACGTTGAATAAATTTTTTCACTTTTTTCATTAGGACCTGATGGTGCAGTTTCTTATTGTGATAAATATATATATATATATATATATATATATATATATATATATATATATATATATATATATATATATATGAAGATAGAAGGACTCGCAAGTCCTTCTATCTTCTTGTATGACCAAAATTGACCAACGCACCCGAAGTAACTACAAATCAGCAGCAGGATGCCGGCACAACTCGTATAAATAGGTATATTTGTATGCACAATATTCTAGTCCTGAAGACGACTCAAGTAAGGAGCCGAAACGTTGAATAAATTTTTTCACTTTTTTCATTAGGACCTGATGGTGCAGTTTCTTATTGTGATAAATATATATATATATATATATATATATATATATATATATATATATATATATATAAGAAGATAGAAGGACTCGCAAGTCCTTCTATCTTCTTGTATGACCAAAATTGACCAACGCACCCGAAGTAACTACAAATCAGCAGCAGGATGCCGGCACAACTCGTATAAAGGTGTACGATGCCTGTGTGCAAAAACCTTTGATAAATGTATGCAGACACAACAAAGGCTCGCACTCACAGGACTTACGAATGAAGAAAAAGGTATTCATTTGGCAAAAACAACTAACGTTTTGGCTAGCTCCATAGCCTTTCTCACTAGGGTGAGCCTCTGTTGCGCATATATATATATATGAAATTTCAGTTGAAATACAAAAGCCTACACTAAACGCCAACTAAGAATATTATGACCAGGTCTCTATAAAATTATATCATATAACACAGCCCATATGTAAAACATTGCTTCATTAAAATTAAAGGGCATGTAAAGTCTAAAATAGAATAAGGCTAGAAATGCTGTATTTTGTATACTTAATATAAACATGAACTTACTGCACCACAAGCCTAATCAAACAAATGATTTATGCTTTCAAAGTTGGCTACAGGGGGTCACCATCTTGTAACTTTGTTAAACATCTTTGCAAGACTAAGACTGTGCACATGCTCAGTGTGGTCTGGGCTGCTTAAGGATCGTCATAAACAAAGCTGCTTGAATTCTGCATGGCTGGTAAGTAAGGTGGGGGCTCCCCCTGCTGTTCATAAGTATGATTGTTTCCCTGCTCAGCAGTTAGGGACCATCTGACAATTCCTATCCACAGCAGTAAATGAAGGGAAAATGTATCTGCATACAGTCAGGTTTCTTATAAAGACAGTACACATGTTTTAATTAAAGTATATTGGAGATAGGTTTCTTTTTCATTAGAAGTTAAAATGGGATTTTATTTTTCTGCCTTTACATGCCCTTCAAACATTTTCATGGTATTTAGTATGGATGAATGGATATGCCTAACATGAAATTGCCATTTTTAATTGCTAATGGCTGCCTCTGGCATTCATGGTTAGCTGTGCTCAAACACAATAACAAAATGCCAAAAGTTTGCATTAAGAACTCATTATTATTATCAAATGTTATTTTTTAGAGGTTTGTGAGTTTTTTTTTTTTTTTATAGCTTGAATGAACTCACAGCTCAAATGTTTTCCGATTTAGGAAAAACTCAAATGGAAAAAAACTTGAATCAGTGAATTTGGGGGGAACAACCGTAAAACTCAAATTTATCGAGTTTTCAACAAAAAAAAACCTCAAACTACTCTAATTAATCATGTTTTCGAGTGAAACCCACCAAAACATCACGAAGGCTTCAAACATCTTCGAATTATTTAAGGGACCTCTGCCATTGACTTCTACATGACCGCTACAGGTTTTTAGCGGGAGGATTTTTGGGATTTTTTTTATAATAAATCTCAAAAAAGAAAATTTTAACTCAAAAATTTGAGTTTTGACTGAAAAATACCCTTGAAAACTCAAATTTTTCAGGTTAAATCATCACCATCATCATCATCATTTATTTATATTGCGCCGACAAGATACGCAGTGCTTTAATACAACCAACCTTTATTAAATCTGCCCCTAAATGTATTTTTTCTCAATTTATTAAAAAAGTTGAGAATTTAATCCACATTGAAACAATATGTATGAAACAATATGTTTTTAGTTTGTGTGTGACTTTTTTCCCATGACACAATCCGACCAGGACTATTCTGTCTGAAGTTTTCTTAAACTTAAGCTGGTTCTCTAGAATGTTGGTGCTTTTTTTCCAAATGTGTTTTTTTTCTCAAACCTGAAGATTGATAAATCTGAAATGAATGCAAAATAAAGTAATAAAGTAGCTCCACGTGCTTCATGAAATCTTTGCAGCGCTATATTCCCATATCTGAGAGTTCCTTCTCAGGGAAAGTTTTAGTAAGGAAGAATAATGTAGAAAAGCCTCACTATTTTTTCCTGAATGTAAGGCATTCTTGAATTTGGTGTTAGCCCAAAGGAATGTTGAAAGGAATGCAGTGTACAAAGTGCTGCGGGGATATTTAGCATGGTCCCTCATAATATTTTTTTCTTCATTTTTCCTATTAGAATAGTGATGTTAAAAACATAAGAGGAATACATAAAAACAAATACGTGTCAAAAGTTTCATGCAATTTACAGAAAATATATGAGTCAACCCTCAATTTTACGTTCCTGTGCTTCCTCTATCTTTACACCACTGGTTGTTGCCTTATGTGATGTCCTATTTTATATACCTTCCATGAAAACTAATAGACCACAAGCAACCACTGATTGAACATAAGATTTAATATATCTTTTTCTCAAAGTTGAAGATATATTATACCCCAAATTTTCTTTGTATTGTATCTCTTCATGGAGGTATTATCAAATCAAGTTTTTTCTGTCTCTTCATCCTCATAGATGGTAAGATCTTTGGAGCAGGTGCCCGTGTTTATGTTTTAAAGGGCATGTAAAGTCTAAAATAGAATAAGGCTAGAAATGCTGTATTTTGTATACTAAATATAAACATGAACTTACTGCACCACAAGCCTAATCAAACAAATAATTTATACTTTCAAAGTTGGCTACAGGGGGTCACCATCTTGTAACTTTGTTAAACATCTTTGCAAGACTAAGACTGTGCACATGCTCAGTGTGGTCTGGGCTGCTTAGGGATCGTCATAAACAAAGATGCTTGAGTTCTGCATGGCTGGAAAGTAAGGTGGGGGCTCTCCCTGCTGTTCATAAGTATAATTGTTTCCCTGCTCAGCAGTTAGGGACCATCTGACAATTCCTATCCACAGCAGTAAAAGGGAGAATTTATCTGCATACAGTCAGGTTTCTTATAAAGACAGTACACATTTTTTAATTAAAGTATATTGGAGATAGGTTTATTTTCATTAAATTAAAGAAAGTAAAAATGGGATTTAGTTTTTTTGCCTTTACATGCCCTTTAAGTCCTTTGACCTACACCACACTTTTGTGATGGTATATAAATAAATGCACACTATACATACAATACTTCTGTTGGATAAAGGTCCTAATGAGGACCAAAAGTTCTATACAAATGTGTGAAGAATAAAAATTGCATTACAAATAGTGATGGGCAAACTTATTCACCAGGCATGGATTTGCGCCAAATTTCCACAATAAGCCACCGGCAAATGTTTTCACGAAACTGCTGCGAAAAGTCACCATGGAAAAATTTGATGCAACAAAAAAAATTAGTCGCAGGTCAAAATTATTCGGCCGCCCATTGGCTTTAATGCATTTGGACAAAAGAGTTGCGCATATAAAAATTGTCGCTCGTGTCAAAATTGTTGTACGTCTAAATTAATTTGACGCCCATTGACTTCAATGCGTTTCGATAATTTTTCGCTGATTCACAAAGATTCGTCCATCACTAATTATAAAGGGAGTGCTGGTCCTGGTATTGCTAGATAGATTGGATATATATATTTATATATAAAAAGGTCATTTACAAAATATTTTAGAAGATAGAGTCTACATTTATTTTTGAACACTTTTTTTTAAAAAAGTTTCCCCCAAGAAACCTTGTTTTGTGTGTTGTTAATTTTCTCTCTACAAAGGTAAGACTTGAATGGATCTGGCATTTTTCAATAATTATAATCACTTCTTCTAGAGATCAGGCTGTCTAGTTTAGTTCATTTATATAAATAAATATAAAATACATACTAAATCTATAATCACTAAAGCTTTCCTGTGCATTCCAGAAAAGCTAAACATGGATTTCTATTTTTAAACCTCTGTGTGTTCAAATGTTAGCTGTAATAACCAGGCAGATCAGGGCTGAGAAATGGGAATGAATGAATCTAAGAGAAAAAATATTTTATTATGATATCTGCTTTTTATTGTAGCATAGCAGACACCTTGATTATTACGAGGCACATAAAGCATTTCATCAAAAGGTCTGAAACAGAAGATGATTTCTTCCACTATGAAGCATGGGGTTTGTACATAGAGTTTATAGGCATAAAATTAGGGTGCCCATAGTTTCCCTTAGACTATAATGGGTCTCAAGTGTCCATGATTGCCAGCCTTTAATTAACATACCAAATGTTCTGTGGCCTTACATTCCCTCCTGGCAGACATAGCTGTGTCTCACAATTGCTACTGATTGTAACAAGTTCACTTTAGCAGCTAAGAATTGTTTATCTGGTGCTGCTATTACTACAGTTGAGTATGGCCTGGGTTTGGTGTATCAGCAGACTTGATATAAAGGACCTTCCTTTAACTACAATTGCTGTTCTGGTACAATAAAGATTGTTCATGTTCAGACAAAGACACTTTATAAATAAAAACAAGCAATGAAGCCTACTTTGAGCCCACACACGCCCAATTAATTAAACAAAGTACTACTGTGGTCCAAAACAGTTTTTGTAGGTTAATGTTGAGGCTACTCTGATAGGGATAATATTTTATTAAATATAAGCAACATGTAACCTCTATAGAGTCACAAATGAGGAACCAGTAAGTGAAGGTTTCCTTCTTAACAGTCCCAATTCTAGTAATACAACTAATGATGCATGGTTCACACATAAAGAAATTCAAAAGAGAGTAGAACTTGTTAAGATTAACAAAGGTCCAGGGCCAGGTGGTATTCATCCCAGGGTAATTAGCGAGCTTAGCTCTGTGATTGCCAAACCTCTTTACTTAATTTTTCAGGATTCATTGAGATCTGGCATAGTGCCGAGAGACTGGCGAAATGCTAATGTGGTGCCTCTATTCAAAAAAGGTTCCCATTCTCAGCCTCAAAACTATAGGCCAGTTAGTCTGACGTCAGTGGTAGGAAAGCTTTTCGAAAGGGTTAATAAAGGATAAGATACTGGACTTCATAGCAAATCATAATACTATGAGTTTGTGCCAGCATGGTTTTATGCATAATAGATCTTGCCAGACTAACTTAATTTCTTTTTATGAGAATGTAAGTAGAGACCTCGATTCTGGGATGGCAGTGGATGTGATTTACTTAGACTTTGATAAAGCATTTGATACAGTGCTACACAAAAGATTACTGGATACTAAATTGTGCAGAACTATAGGTTCCATGCAGGATGCTGCCACTTTGCAGAGTGATTTGTCTAAACTGGAAAACTGGGCAGCAAACTGGAAAATGAGGTTCAATGTTGATAAATACAAGGTTATGCACTTTGGCAAAAATAATATAAATGCAAGTTATACACTAAATGGCAGTGTGTTGGAAGTTTCCTTAAATGAGAAGGATCTAGGGGTCTTTGTAGATAACACGTTGTCTAATTCTGGGCAGTGTCATTCTGTGGCTACTAAAGCAAATAAAGTTCTGTCTTGCATAAAAAAGGGCATTAACTCAAGGGATGAAAACATAATTATGCCTCTTTATAGGTCCCTGGTAAGGCCTCATCTGGAGTATGCAGTGCAGTTTTGGACTCCAGTCCTTAAGAGGGATATAAATGAGCTGGAGAGAGTGCAGAGACGTGCAACTAAATTGGTTAGAGGGACCGAAGACGTAAATTATGAGGGTAGACTGTCACGGTTGGGGTTGTTTTCTCTGGAAAAAAGGCGCTTGCGAGGGGACATGATTACACTTTACAAGTACATTAGAGGACATTATAGACAAATAGCAGGGGACCTTTTTACCCATAAAGTGGATCACCGCACCAGAGGCAACTACTTTAGACTAGAAGAAAAGAACTTTCATTTGAAGCAACGTAGAGGGTTCTTCACAGTCAGGACAGTGAGGTTGTGGAATGCACTGCCGGGTGATGTTGTGATGGCTGATTCAGTTAATGCCTTTAAGAATGGCTTGGATGATTTTTTGGACAGACATAATATCAAAGGCTATTGTGATACTAACCTCTATAGTTAGTATAGGTATGGTTATATAGAATTGAATTAAAAGTAGGGAGGGGTGTGTGTATGGATGCTGGGTTTTCATTTGGAGGGGTTGAACTTGATGGACTTTGTCTTTTTTCATCCCAATTTAACTATGTAACTATGTAACTATGTTACTAGATAGAGACATTATTTTGGAGGACAGGCATTATATATTAGCTTCTGGTAGACCTACTAATCATGACTTTGTGAAGATACTACTATACTACTTGACTATAGTAAATACTATGATGACAGGAGTCCTGGAAAAAGCTTAAAGCATTTTGATATTCACAAACACTGAGGTTAGATTGGGTAAGGTATTTTCTAATAGTCATAGCTAGAAAGCTCTACTGTAGATTGTCAGGATGATTAGAATTCCCAGATGTTTTGCTTGCATTGTTGGTGAAAGTGAAAGCGTCACCGAGGATTTTCCATGATTGAATGAAGGCACACGGCTGGGTATTTTCATACAGATCCTGAAACTCCAGGGTGGCTTCTAATATCCTTATATTTTACAAGGAGGGGTGCATTGTTCTATAATACACAAGCTTCATTTGTGTCATGTGACACAGGCAGCATACACCTTATCAGCTGCTATGAGTTTTAAAACAATAAAAATTATAATAAAATCACACTCTTAATTAGGCATTTGGTGCCATTACATTGTGCAGTAATATGATCAATGAAGAGTGAGCTGGGACATTTGCAAGTCCCCATCTGCAGTTGGAGTATATAAAAATAACCATTTTGTTAATATTATGCAAAATAACTCCAGATCTCTTTGCTGGAATACATACATCTTCTACATATTAAATACAATAGCATTTATTCACATTTGTTAAAATTAACAGGCTTTGCTTAATAATTAAACAAAATAACAGCTTTGCCAAATGACCTTACTCATTGCAACCTTTTCTGGACACTTTGCGACCCTTTGTTACAAGCCATGATTGAGTTTCTGCTTAGCTGTGTCTTCTACAGCCCTGCATAATCAGACAGGATCAGGTCATGTGCGTGCAGCCTGAGAATGTATTAAGTAGATAGTATCACTTTCTTTGGTCAGATATCCCAGTGGTCTATACTCTGGCTTTCAAGCAGCTAATGCATGTGTCTAGAATATATGTTAATCCAAACTCTGACAGCAGCAGTTCCTTTGAAATCAAGAGCAGCTACTGGCAGAGTGGAAAAAAAAATATTAAAGTCTCTTCAAATGTCCTCTTAAAATAAAAATAAGGGATTACAATGAATAAAATATTCTATTATTTATAAAAATAGAAAATGACGAATGCTGGCGAAGATTCGCCAGTGTTACCATTTTGAGGGACTTTGCCGATTTACTAACGGACGCAGGTGTCCCTTTACTAGCGAAAGAGACAGACGCTAGCGGTGATTCAAACTCTATTGCAAGACGAAATTTTGCTCTGGCAAATAGACGTTACTCCGCAAATTCACTAAGATGCGGATATTACTGAACGTTACCTCTTTCGCCAAACTTGCCTTCGCCAGCTCAGAGCAGGTGAAGTGCACTGGAGTGCATAGATTTTCCTCAATCTTCTCATACTTACATCATATTTTTTAGTGTAAAAAGTTTCTAAGTCCAAAAAACACTGGCGTCTTTTTCTTTTTTCAGAGTCCTTACATTTTTTTGGGGGTAATCGGGTTTCCCCATACATTTTCTAACATATGGCACATAAACTATACAGTGGGCTCATGTGTAGGGCATTATAACAACTCTATTTTACTTTTTAAGGTTCCATGGATTGTGTAATGTAATGTATTTGCTGCAACATATACATCCATTCAACTTTATCATTTCCCGCCGTATGCAAATTAGCCTGAGCGAAGACCTCTAACAAAGTTGCGCTAGGCAGAATAGAATGCTAGTGCATCTTCATTTTGATTTGCTCACATTGCAAATAAGCATAAGCAAATCAATATGATAGTAAATAATATGCAGACTAAGAAGAAATACTGCAATTAGTACAATAGCATGTTATTATTATTATAAATGTATAACATTCAAAATGGCAAACTATGAATATTTCATATAGTGTGAAAACTGCACACTGACATAGAATGTTGTTTGTTGTTTGTAGGATAATTGTACAAAATGTGTATGTGAAGGGAAGGTCCCAGCTGACAAAGGGAAAGATTATGACCTAGGTGGGTTATGGTGAAATCCAAAACAGATAATGCCATTTAATAAAAATATGAACAGTTTGGCAAGATGAGAAAAAAAAAAGCTTTGGGGATGTACTTGTACAGATTCATGCACATTCAAGACATATACAGTATAAGGTGAGTCATGTGGCATTCAGGCAGCAAATGTACTCCTACGGCTCTGATTCAGCTTTGCAATGTGGGGGTTTTAGTCCACATATAAAAAGGTCTTACTGGAAACATTTTTACCGGATGTGGAGATAAGACCCACCAACATTATCCTCAAAAAAGCCAAAAGGGTAAATGTAGTTCACTTAATAAGGCAAAGATGAACCTATAATTTTAAGATAATGTAAAATATTACAGAAAATGCATCAACTATTAGTCAGCCATAGGCAGATTTGTTTTTATGAAGCAAGTAAAATAGACCTTTTGAAGGTCAACTGAAACATATATATATATGGGTGGTCATCATTGGAATTCTCATTTCATTTAGAGATTTGTAGATTTAAAAGTTTGTACTTATAATATATTTAGCAGTTTTTTTTACTAAATTCCAAATTAATCTGGTCGGTTTTTTTTCCGGCAAAACTAAAATTTATAGTTTTTTTTGTAAAAACTCAGATTTTTTGAGATTTATTAAAGTCAGATGCTGCAAAAAGCCAGAGTCTGAAAATCCACCATCACAGACCTGCCGAGGTTGTGTATAAGTTAGTGGCAGAGGTCCCTATCCTATTTGGAAGTTTCTGTGGTTTGCGCTGGAATTAGGCCAAAAATATAACCATTTTAGGCTTTTCGAATTGGAAAAAAGATCTGAAAAATTAGAGCTTTTCGGGAATTTGCCAGAAAAAAATCGTGCTGTTCGGAAAAAAACACGTAAAAATCACACGATTCGGGTTTTCAATCGATTTTATCGGGTTTTTACTCCAACCATTTAAATCAAGCTTTTTAATGATAAATAACTTTTTTTTTTTTTTACTCTTCATTTTTTTTAATTTAAATAATGAGATAAATTCAGATTTCAGTAAATGACCCCTTTGATGTTTATTTATAAATATAAAACCAGTCATTTATTTTTATAATGTACATGAATCTGAGGGGCTCATCTATCAACACTGGGCAAATTTGCTCGTGGGCAATAACCCACAGCAACCAATTAGCGATTGGCTTTTTTCAGCCAGCTGCATATAAAACAATGAATGCAACAATTTGATTGGCTGCCATGGGCTACTGCCCATGGCATAGTTGCCCAGTGTTGCTAAATGTCCCCCTAAATGTCTTCTATTTCAGAAGAATAAATAATAATGATATAATAGATGGGTGTTCTTGGTAGAGTATCTAAAAAGCTCTCTTTTATTATGTGAAGTTTTAGCATACTTTGATGTTTGTACATCATTGTACAATTCTTTTCTAGTACACAAGAGTCTTCATTCTTATTGAAGTCCCACCCATTCAGTCTCAGAGCTACAGCATCCAGTAGACCCTTTAGCTCATATATATTCATGGTTTGTATCTAAAACCCCTATGATGTGAAAGTAAATGTACATTATTTAATTCTTTCTAAACCTGAGATACAAGTTATGCTGGTGCAAGTTGTACATGAAGCAAAGTATTGTTTATGTTAAAGGGTTTGTAAACCCTCCATAAAACTGTCCTACTGTTCCCCCTAGTTCTTGTAGGTGATTGAAGAACCATTAGAAATGAAAGAAAGGTAACCAATAAGAATGCTGTTTACCAGAACTATGTCAGTCATCTTGCTATTACAAATCTTACATATAGCAAGATAATTCATGATATTACACAGTAATGAAACATCAGGAGGGAATACATGCTGCTGTTTAAAAGAAAACGATACCCCCCAAACAAACACTTAAGCAATAGATAGTTAATATCATATTAAGTGGCATATTAAAGAATCTTATATTTATTTAAGTAAATATTGCCCTTTTACATCTCTTACCTTGAACCACCATTTCATAATGGTTTGTGTGTCCCTCAGAGATCACCTGACCAGAAATACTGCAGTTCTAACTGTAGCAGGAAGTGTGGAAGTAAAAAAAGAACTTTGCCCATTAATTGGCTCATGTAACCTAACATGTATGTTTTGTTTGTGTGCACCGTGAATCATAGGATCCCAGGGGTTGGTCCTTAGTTCTTAAAATGGCAATTTTTTTTATTTATGAATACCTAATGACACATACTACTTAAAAAGCAAATTATCATTATGCAAAATGGTTTCTTTAGGTGTTTAGAGGTATAGTTTTCCTTTAACTGTTCTATTTACAGCTACAGTTACAGGAACAAAGAACATCGAGCCTGATTTAAATGAAGTAGATCAGGTGAGATTCTCATTGGAGAAGTTCTGTGCATATTAATTGGGCCTCTGGTCCTGAAAACCTGGAAAAGAGATTTATCTTGCAATATTGCTTTAAGCATATAACCCTGATGCTGCTGGACTACGGCTCCCAGCTTCAGTTAACAATTGATAAAATGATGTTGTATGCTATGTTGTAGTCCAGAATAATCTGGGTACACCAGCAAACAGTGTTAACAGCCTCTTTATCTACTCTAGTTCTAAGTATTAATTAAGAGAAGCCATTCATTTTACCAGATATATTGGTGATACATAGGGGCCGATTCACGAAGGGTCGAATATCGAGGGTTAATGAACCCTCGATATTCGACTAGGAACTAAAACCATTCGACTTCGAATATCGAAGACGAACGATTTTGCGCAAATCCTGCGATCGATCGATCGAAGGATTTTTCATTCGATCGAACGATTAAATCCTTCGATCAAAAAATCCCAGGCAAGCCTATGGGGACCTTCCCCATAGGCTAACATTGACTTCGGTAGCTTTTAGCTGCCGAAGTAGGGGGTCGAAGTTTTTCTTAAAGAGACAGTACTTCGACTATCGAATGGTCGAATAGTCGAACGATTTTTAGTTTGAATCGTTCGATTTTCGTAGTCGAAGTAGCCCATTCGATGGTCGAAGTAGCCCAAAAAAACTTTGAAATTCGAATTTTTTTTAATTCGAACCCTTCACTCGAATTTAGTGAATCGGCGCCATAATGTTATAGAGTCATAGGGAAGGCTGACTTCAGTGTATTCCTACAAAGCAAATGCTGTTGAGTAGCCTTCCTCATCCTCATCCTTGTCTCTATCTCCTTTGCTGAGTGTCTAGCTGAATAGTCACTTGTATCACAGACGAGCAGACATTTTTTAAAAGGATGCCAGTTGGGATCAGTAATACAGATGCTGGTATAGATTTGGAATATCCAACCTCTCTGATACCTGGTAAACAGCCTGCAAAATAACAAGCGGTTTCAGCAGACAATATAGATTTCTCTCAGACTTCGGCATGTTTATCAAGAATGCAGAAACGGGCTCTCAACTCCTGTTGTCATAGTTTCTTATACATGATTGAAAGAGGCAGTGTAATATATAGCAACAAAATGTTTTCCTTTTTTTTTTTTTTTTAAAACCATCAGGCCCACGTTCCTGGAAATATTATTTGCCAACAGGGATTTTCTCTAAATAATACTTCAGAGAATTAATATCTGAAATATGTTGTCCTGCCACAGTCGTCATCGCTCAGAAACTACAATGCCATTTGATCTAACATTTTAAGTAAAGCACTATGCTGGTTTGAAGTAGACAACTAATTACATAGTCCCATGGCTAAATGGTTCCCATTAATAGTATTCATCACTTTGATACTACATTTTAATAACATCAAATACCTGTTAGGCATAAAAGGATTGTGTGTCAGAGGATCCATGCTTCATTAAGTGCTTGGAAGTTGGAAAGGTCTCAAGGCTTTTGGTTACAGTGTGTATTTATATTTCAGCACTAATATGCACATAGTCCAAGATCAAGACGTTCAATTTAGAATGCAGACAAGGCTGTAATTTTGGGGCAAGCACAAGATTTTGTACTCCATTCTGGAACGCAAAGCCCTGTGCATTTAAAGCAAGCTGTGCCAGTTTGCCCAACTCACCATGACCTGTACATATTTCTTTAATGGGTTGACATCATTTTCATCCACAAACATTGTAGGGGTTATGTTTTTTTACAGAGCACAGTGAGCAAGGTGCAAAAAAAGGTCACAATTGGCCACTGTTTTACACTATCAACACAGGGGTTTGCAATTCTTTTTCCAATCTCAGAGACCTGTCTCTTGTCCCTGGAGTACCACATAAAATGTTATTCCTGAACCAACCCAAGTGTATAATATTGGTGTGTATGAAGTGCTCTCAGGTAATTTTGCCTAATCCTGTGCTTTCAGAAAGAGCCAGCGCTTCACAATGAAACTGATAAGCTATTGTTTCTCCTACTCAGTGTAACTGAAAGAGTTGCAGTGGGACTTGGATTTTTACTGTGGAATGCTATTCTTATATCTACCACTGGATCAGACATGGGAGCATTTTTATGAATGCTTGTGTTGGGGAGCTGTTATCTTGTTACCTGCCCATTGTTCTGTTGCTCGGCTGCTGTGTGGGGAAAGGAGCGGATGATATGACTGCAACTTGTAGCTCAGCAGTAAAGAGTTAGTGAAGTTTATCAGAGCATAAGTCAAATGACTGAGGGCAGCTGGGAAATTAAAAGCATGTCTAGCCCCATGTGAGATATCAAAATTAAATATAAAAAAATCTGCTTGCTCCTTTGAAAAACTGAATTGAGTGCAGGATACTGCTGGAGGAGCACTATTAACTGTTGCGTTTTGAAAAGTGGCAGAATCCCTTTAAGGAGTGGCAGAGGGCAAAGGCTACAGTAGGGCCCTGAATTTACTGCCTGCCTTCTGCACCAAGCACCAGATTTTTAATCCAGTGCTCAATGCAGAGTGCAACACTCCTCAGGACACAAGTGCTTGTCAAGTAAACACTAAGGGTCATCCACTTGCTCCCCTTCAGTACAGTTTTAGTTTCACTGTTTCACAAAGGCTTCAAACTGTATAACATATGTAAAATGTGATATAAATATTAATGCATTCTTAAAGCATTCTTTCATCCATCTCATCCTATTAGTACTCTTCTACATAAGATAATGTATGTGTTTTTACAAAGGCCAGTAGCTAAATGTGTGCCCAATAGACTCGTTTTTGCATTCTGCTGACCTGCTGCTACCAATGAGTCAGGGAAGCGCTTTCTAACTTATTAAATGTCATGGGCCGATTATGTCTCATACATCATGTTCAAGGGCCAGATTGTATTAAAATGATGTCATAAAATCAGGTCTCTGGGGTAGATTTATCAAAGAGTGAAGCTAGAGATCACCACAGTCCTCTAGAGTGAAACTCCGCCACTCTCCATTCATTTCTATGAGATTTTTAAAAGAGTATTTATCAATGGGTGAAAGTGAAAGTTCATCCTTCGATAAATACACCTTTCAAAATCCCATAGAAATAAATGGAGAGAGGCAGAATTTCACTCTAGAGGACTATGGTGATCTCTAACGTCACTCTTTGATAAATATACCCCAAAGTCTATCCCCCATATGTAATAAAAGGCACTAAGTTTGCCCCAGAGCAGTAACCCATAGCAACCAATTTAAACAGATGACCAGTAAATGCTACCTGCTGATTGGTTGATCTGAGTTACTGCCCCTGGGCAAACTTAGTGCCTTTTATTACATTACCCATTAAGTCTTAAGCAGACTGGGGGTCATAAAAATCCACTGGAGGGTCACATCTGTCCTGCAAGATTCCTTGGGCTGGGGAATCATGGTTGATTCTTATGACTGCTTGTCAATTAAGAAAGTGCCTCTTGGCATTGAACTGAAATACAGACTGTACTATGGATCCACAACCCTCAGAAGAAAAACGTTCCTGTTTTACTAGTATTATGCCACTCTTCTTGCCTTTATCTTACATATGGAGAGGGCTAGTTGTATACCTGGTGTGCCACCTTGCAAAAAAAAGTCAGTGTACATCAATGCCTACCCACTTCCTAATCACCTACTACACCCCCCACCTATCTACTTCCCACCCCCACCCACCTACTCACCTCCCACCATCCCATACCTGTCCATTTTGATGCCATCCCATCTTCAGAAGTATAGAGAAAGCATACCCCCTGTTCCCCTGTCCCTTACAATGGCTGCGGGGTCTGCTCCCTCTATAATTACGTCACTGATTCTAATTTACTGATATTGAAATATCATTAAATATCAGGAGAAAGAACATACTGTTGAGGGGCCTGCAATTTGTGGTCGAAATTATATTCAAAGGTTATTGCCAATGAAATGGTTGATGGTGTGCCCAAGCAAATCTCCCTACTGTGATTAATACAGCAGCCCTTGTTTAGTCTTTCTGTGATAGAAATACTGTGTTTAAAGCTTTCACCTCCTCTGGTTGCAGGAAAAAAGAACATGGAATCAGACTTACACAGATACATTCGGATTCTTTCTGGGAGGGGGAGGGGGTTCTGCATCTTAATGGAGTTGCTCACTCTGGAGAGCTGGGAAAAAGCTTCTTTGTGCAATATTGCTTTAAGCATAGAATCCTGATAATGCTACAGTGCAGTTCCCAGAATGCTTTAACCTGAAATAAAATATTTATGTATGTTTAGATTTGTAGTCCGACAATATTCTGGTAAAGTTTGGTTGACCTCCTTAAACACCTTCTGGATTTGTAAACTCGTTTATGTTCTATGAGAGGCCTGTAGTTTGGGAAATTTGTTTTTGCTACTTCTAGAAATGTAAAAGGCAAACATGCTTCTCAAGTAGAGAAACAACTGTTAATATAAAGTATAAGCCTCAAAAGCTGTTTGTTTATATCTGAAAATCAATGATTAATGAGTACCTGGCTAAAGCTAGTATAATATGTCAGGGATACTGAGAACACTGACATTCCAGGAAATTTGGGATGTTTGGTTAAACGCTCAGAAAAAACATTGATACAGATGTTATTACACATTAAGAAATGTCTTATTCCTGTAAATTATTAGATAAACTACATCAAGCTACTATTTCAGTAAACACTCCCTCTCCAAGAGTATCCCACATATAATGGTAAGTGTGACTTGGTCAGGCATTATTATTATTATTATTATTAACATGTATTTATATAGCTCCAAAATATTGCGTAACACTGTAAAGTAAATGTGATTACACATGAAATTATATACATAGAACATATGGAGTTACATACATCGCAATCAATACCAGTACAAAAGGTGAGGAAGGCCCTTTGCAGAAAGAGCTTACACTCTAAAGGGAAGGGAGTAATACACAAGGTGTGGGAGTGGGCAAGATCGAATTAAGTGGGTGAGAAATGTGGTACTGTATGTGGTGTTGCGTTTGGTAGCTAAGCAGAGTGAGGGTAGGCTTCTCAAAAGAAGTGCGTTTTAAGAGATTTCTTGAAAGCAGAAAGGTTGGGAGAAAGTCGGACAGACCGTGGGAGAGAGTTCCAGAGGAGGGGTGCAGTCCTTGCAAAGTCTTGAATGCGAGCATGTGAGGAGGTAACGAGAGAAGAGTTGAGTAGCAGGTCAGTAGAGGAGCGTAGTAAGCAGTTGGGTGAGTATATAGAGATGAGTTCAGAGATATAGGGTGGGGCAGAGTTATGAAGTGCTTTGAATGTCAGGGTCATTAATTTGAATTTAATTCTGAGAGGTAGTGGAAGCCAGTGCAGGGATTGACAGAATGGCGAGGCAGAGGAGGAGCGGTTGCTGAGGTATATGAGCCTCGCAGCAGTGTTCATTATGGACTGGAGAGGTGACAGTCTCTTGAGGGGAAGGCGAATTAAAAGAGAGTTACAGTAGTCTAGATGTGATATGATGAGAGAGTGAATAAGAATTTTGCCAGCATCTTGGGTGATAAATGATCGTATTTTGTGTTCCGTAGGTGGATAACCCCAAGGCACTGGGCCTGGGGAGAGGGGGTGATAGTGGAATTGTTAGCTATGATGGATACTTCCGGGATGTTACTGGTGTTAGTTGGAGGAAAGAGAACCATTTAAGTTTTAGAGAGGTTTAATTTAAGGTAGCGTTGCGACATCCAGGTAGCGATAGCGGACAGGCAGGAGGAGATGCGAGTTAGGAGTTAGGTGCCGAGGGAGGAATTATAGAGGGAGAATAGTAAGGGTCCCAGGACAGAGCCTTGAGAAGATGCTACTTCGTTGTAGGAGACAAGCGGGCAGGTGGTAAGGTGATAAGAGGCCAAAAGCTTTGAGACTTCCTCGTCAGTGACAGGGGTGAAGGAGCACAGGAGAGACTGAGGAGTGTGGAGGGAGGGTGATGGAAGTCTAGGGGGGTTGAGTAGTTTAATGTCCCTTCTGATCATCATACAATTCAGACACAAAGGGCAAATGTAAGCACAAAGGTGCCCAATAAATTTAGAAAACTCATCAAGGTGAAGCAGTGGCCCAGGTGCTCCTGTCCCAGGCCCTCAGCTCAGGGGAACAAATCAATCCGTATGGAAGCAATGAAGGTATAGGGCACTCTGGAAATCACTTGCAGATCAGACCAGAAGAAATTAGACAACTTAGGGGCATATTTATTAAGGGTCGAATTTTGATCTTGAGAAAATTCGAAATTCAAATTCAAAAAGACCAACCGAAATTTTGGCCGAACAGGTCAGTTTTCGATTTCAAATCATACGAACCAAAGTAGTAGCGCATTCGATCTAATTCAAATCAAAGTTTTTCCCAAAAAAGCTTTGATTTTTCAAAGTCCACCACTTGACTCCAAATAGGCTCTAGGAGGTCTCCCATAGACTAAAACAACAGTTCGGCAGGTTTTAGATGGCGAATGAGTGAATTCGAAAATTCACCTCCACCTTTGATAAATCTGCCCCCAAGTCATAGGCTTAACCTCATTACATGTGACGTCAGTATTTAAGGAACCAAACACCAATAGGAAAAAAGGGGAGGGGAAATGACTAATGAATCTAGTCATGAAACTTAAAAGGAACCATACATATAAATGAAAAACATCAAAGTAACATGGGACTTAAAAAATCAAACATATAATACAAAAATTAATTGGAAAACAGGTATAAGGCATTTTTCACAAAAAAAAGATCTATTCCAAATAAAACAATAAAAATCCCAATTGACTGATGTCAATATAAAACAAGTGTATAAGTATGTAAACATATAAATGTATAAATACATAAATGCACATGTTCAGACCCCCTGATATAATTAACGAAAAGAAAGCTTTCCTCTGCCAACCAATCAGATGGTTGCTTTCATTGTTTTACCTGCTGCTGGATGAAAAGAAAATCACTGATTTGTATACCTCATTCATTATACATCATTCATTTCCATCCTTGCCCCAGCAGAGCTTACAATCTAAGGTCCCCATCACACAGTAGAGCCAGTTTTCTTAGAAGCCAATTAACTTATCTGTATGTTTTTGAAGTATGGGAGGAAACCCATGCAAACAAGGGGATGAAATAGGACTGGAATCAAATTTAGCAGTGCTACCAGTATGGTGAGATGGGGTAAAAATTTATAATTTATTGTTTTTTTCTATATCTGTAATCATAAGGGGGGTTCTTACCTCCCCTTGGAGGTTAGACCTCCAAGGGGAGCTTGAACTCAATATGACAATCACTGCTCTAAGGGAACTACTCCAATAAATGAATCAATAAAAATGCCTGTAACATTCCTAAAATAATCAGATTAATCTTCCGTTTCCCCCTCTTACTTTCGCGACATGAAGCTTATATGACATTTTCATTTTCTTGATCGTTGCCCTTTAAAGAATGTGCTGAAATGATGAACTGAACTTCCTGCTATTTCGAGATCTTAGTCATTTCAGAGACATTAAGCAACATGGCTCACAGAAACGTGTCTTCATTACAGTAAAGGCCAAGGAAAGGCCAATAAGGGAAAACAAACTGTAGGCATTTAACATTGTTCGGAGTTCAGAGGAATGAAATCAAATTTTCATACGTAGGTAAGATAAGCATGCAGTGAGAAATGTTGTAATTGTTTTGCCATTAGGTACTAGAACATGATGCACTTTGGGCACAAAATGTTGCTCAATTCTCAAACAAAAAGAATATCTGGGAAAAGGCAATAAAGAGAGTGAGCAATCATCAGAGCGTCTGCAAAAGATTCCTCACTATTTTAAGCATAAATATATTTGCTAATAGAATATGGCTTGCTGCCTTCTTGTAGTTTCCCAAGTCTGACTCATGTTCTTCTGACCATGAGAAAAGGAACTTTATTTTATCATTAGGCTTTTTTTAAATATATGACCCAATCTGTGTCATCAAATGGCGGGTCACTGACCCTGGCAGCCAGAAACAATGGTTCTGTGAGGCTATTTAATGTTACTTTTTACTGCTTAGCTTTTTATTCAGGTTCGATCTTATTCATCTTACAGTCTCTCAAGCAAACCACTGCCTGGCTGCTGGGGTAAATCGGACCCTAGCAACCAAATTTCTTTGCGAAAGATTAGTCCGAATATCGAACCGAATCCAAACCCTAACATTTGCATATGCAAATTAGGGGTGGGAAGGGGAAAACATTCTTTACCTCCTTGTTTTCTGACAAAAAGTCACGCAATTTCCCTCCCCACCCCTAATTTGCATATGCAAATTAGGATTCGGTCCGGCTGGACAGAAGGATTCGGCCGAATCAGTCAGCTTACTGAGGACCCGGAAGATGGATGCCATGAAGTCCACTGCCAGAATCTGCGCAGAGGGGTAAGTACAAAATATGGGGCATTTCCCCGGGGGGAAGTTACCCTTGGGGGAGGAGGGATGGTGTCTACGTGGGGTGGGGGGTGACAGGGTATTTTTCTACAGGGTTTATTCGACCCTTGATAAATCTGCCCCTAAAAGTTACCTATAGATCATGCAGCCTGTTACATTTCTAATGCTAACGGACTCCTGCTGCACAAATATGGCAGCCCCCTCATAGGCGATCACAGGGAATCAGATACATTAGGTAATGTAAAAGCATTGGGCAAATACTTTAAGGCAAAATTACAAGTAGCTTTCAAAGGCAATTTTATGGTACCGTAGATGTAAAAAAAAAGTTTACATTTCTGGTGTCAGTATCTCTTTAAGTCCATTCATCTATCCTAGGTTGCATTGAAAAGTACCCAACACAAAGATGACAGCTACACAAATTCTTGCAATCATAATTGTACTGGAAGACTTCTTGCCCCATCTTCCCCTTTAGATTTACACCTTACTGCAGACTTTCAGCAGGTTTCAACCCCTGAAACATTTAAATGAACTTTTAGTATGATGTAGAGAGTGATATTCTGAGACAATTTGCATTTGGCTTTCACTTTTTATTATTTGTGGTTTTTGAGTTATTTAGATTTTTATTCAGCAGCTCTTCAGTTTGAAATTTCGACAATCTGGTTGCTAGGGTCCAAATTACCATAGAAACCATTGATGTGAATAATAGACTGAAATATGAATAGAAGAGGGCCTGAATAGAAAGATGAGTAAGACAAAGTAGCAATAACAATAAATGTGTAGCCTTACAGAGCATTTGTTTTTTCAGCTGGAAAGAGTCAGAAGAAGGCAAATTATTCAAAAACTATAAAAAAAAAAATGAAGACCAATTGAAAAGTTTCTTAGAATTATCCATACTATAACGTACTAAAAGTTTACTTAAAGGTGAAGTACCCCTTTAAGCCACATTATATGAACCCACAGAGCCAGTGCACACGTGTCTAGCTAAACCTGCACTAAGGTTAAACAAAGAATTTAAAGTCTTACAGTGGCCACAGACGCAAAGAAACTATCGTACAAAACAAATTTTCGGACACGTTATTGGGTGTGTGTATTGTGAGAAAAGAGCTGACTGATATCGGCAGAAGACTTGGATACCGGTCGGCTCGTAGATCGGGCTGGACGGAAAATTTTGATCAATGCCTTTGAAGGCCCCCAAACATCAGCCATTGTTGGTGCTGAATCGTCAGATACATGTAGAATTCTATTGTTTCTACCTGTATATCTGACGATTCAGCTCTACAAGTGTGTACTGAAACAAACAATCAGTGTGCCACAATTTAGCACTTATTTTGCAGTTTGCACACTGTGTTCTGCTCTTGCTGAATGGCTTAAGGCCTCTGAGCTGCGTTTCAAATCACACCTGAGACCTGAGGTTAGCCCCTTGATTATCAGCTCTTTATCTAATAGGGGTACTTATATAGGTGTCCCTCCTCCTCCCGCCCCTACCTCTCCTTCAACTTTCTCATCACTCAGTTGCGCAAGTGAGGGATCGAATGGAGGTGCAGGCTACAATAGGGCCCTGTCCTCACCGCTTACAATTAGGACAGGGGTTCGTCTGTGCCTCCTAAAGCTGTGCTTTGCTATTCGGTGCTAGGAGTAGAGTGCAGCTTTCCTTGGGGAGACATAAATCACCCCTAAGGACTTTAGCAATATAATTATAATTGCATTATAAATGTATATGCAGCAGGCAAAGCAGTGATTCTATCCTCAAAACATTGGTAATTTGAAAGATCATATTCCATTTATACACAGCACCATCAATCAATTGCTGATCAAT
Organism: Xenopus petersii; assembly: GCA_038501925.1. Lineage (NCBI taxonomy): Eukaryota > Metazoa > Chordata > Amphibia > Anura > Pipidae > Xenopus > Xenopus petersii. The sequence continues at coordinate 42,138,934 of CM076676.1, read as the reverse complement.
TATGGCAGAAAGCCAGAAGCCTTTACCATTAAAAGAGTACCACGATTAGAAGACCCTGGGAAGGAGTCTCAATAGAGCCAGTATTTCTTTAATATTAAGTATTTGTTTTTGTCATCTCCACTAGGATGTTTGGAAAAGTACTATTTTGGGACCTTAGCAAGTCATTCACCACCTTCTTAAAGAATTTATAGGGCAGTTAGATGGAAACTGCTGAGCATTGCAGCAGCTAGGCATTCAAGTCCATTTATGTACGTTCATCCATCAGCGTCACCTTAATTCAGGAGCCAATGAAATCAATACAGGATATATACTGGAATAAATACTGTGCATATTGTATAAATAGGTACAAAATGCTATTTATACAGAAATTGTCAACTGCTGTGAGTAACTATGTACCTTGATTGCTCCCTGCAGTCGGCTATTGACTACCCTATGCCTCTCTGAACATATTGAACTGCTTAACTGTGTCTGCCCCACCATGGAGGCTGATCATCAATGCTCCGAATTCTGTAAGAAGGATAAATACCCAGCAGAAATACATTTCTTGTTTCCTGTGTTATTCTTTCTTATGCTGAAACAATGAATCTTGTATACAAACAAGGTGTTTTAGAAAAGTAGAATGACAATAAAAGAATGTAGAAGCTTTGCATTGCAGCCATTGCCAATTATGTATTTATTTGTAAGGTTAAAATCATATTGATTTTTTTTAAATAAAGAAATAAAAGGACTTTTCCCCTCCAAGAATGAACATGATATATTGTCGATGGAAGAATAAATGCTTTAAAATAGTCAAATAGGGTTTTTTTTGCGGCGCCTGCCAACAAAGCTTTACAGAGTGAAAATGAGCCGCAACTTCTCAGCCAAAGTAAATAAGTAAATGCTTTAGGTCAACATACATACATACATAAATTCTTACTTTATTGGTGACAGCCGCAGCCAAGTAAAACAATTTTTCAGGAACAAGAACAGCTCAAAACAAGGTTTCCAATTAAAACCATGATCTATGTAGAAAAACAGAAACACAAATGTTGCCAATTGATAAGAATTATTTTGCTATGTGATCTTCTGCCCATCTTAATATATGCTTTGAGACATGGATGGTGCAAGCTCTATAAGCTTTCTTGGATTTGTTCATGCTTAAAGGGATCCTGATATGAGTTTTAGGGTATACTTACATTGCAAGAAATTAATTCTACCATTTAAAATGTTATTCTTGAACCAATAAATTATATATATATATATATATATATATATATATATATATATATATATATATATATATATATATATGGATAGATAGATAGATAGATATAATTTTTTAGCTGTTATATTGGTGTATAGGTAGCCATCTCAGGTCATTGTGCCAGGCCCTGTGCTTTCAGAAAGAGCCAGCACTTCACAATGGAACTGCTTTCAGATTAGCTATTGTTTCTCCTACTCAATTTACTTTGCCAAGTCTCGGATCAACTTGGGGTTTTTTCTTTGTCCTGCTTGGGCGCCATTTTCATATCTACCAGTAGGGAGGCTTGGGAGCATTTATAGCAATGCAAACAATCTCTGACATTATTTTGATCTCTACAATGTTGAAACCTTCTCCAGGTTTCAGGTAACCAGAATAAGGGGGTCTGTGGTTTTATGAACTATTTCCTCTTACTGTAGTGAATGTATTTGTGGTGTCTGGTGTGGAAGTTTCCATTATTTAAAAGTGCAAGTTGTGTACCTAGCAGAAGGCATTCTTTACTTCTTGCATGTGCTTAACCTATAGCACCCCCTTTTCACTTTAGTGGGGGCAGGGATGTATTTCCTAAGCACCAGACCTTCTTGATATTTGAATCTGAAGATGTACCGTTCCTTTATGTTTGATTTAATTTCATGTTTATAGCATTTGTAATAGTCCTTTATTCATAATTAGTTTATATCAGTCAATCATCTTTTTATTAATTCCAATCATATAAACAATGTATCACAAAACAATCAGACATTATCTACATGTCTACAATGTTAATATAACCATAAAATGTACTTATAAGAAGTACTAAGTACTTTAGTTAGACAGAGTAATAGCTAGTATGGGTAGCCCAGACCCCAACTAGGAGGTAGTGGCCTAGATGCTGTGGCTAAGCCAGAGATAGGGCAGACGTTTGCCCTGCTAATAAATCGCAGAAGCCTGCCATTAAAGTGTGAGCCATGTACCAATTCATTTAATTATTTTCTAATCAGCCTAATAATGTGACATTTATATATATTATTGAGTGGGTCCCTAAGCTCAGTAAGTGACATCCACACAGAGCATGTGCAGTGAATCAGCAGAAAAGAAGATGGGGAGCTACTGGGGCATCTTTGGAGTCACAGATCTTCCCTGCTAAAGGACTGTGGTTGCCTTGGGCTGGTACACAAGCATAAAACATAATTTACAACATTTCTAGCCACTTCTTTAGTTATACTTTAGTTTTCCTTTAAGCCAATGCTAAATGATAGTACCTGCAATTACACCCAAGGGCAAATGGACTTAGAGGTATCAGTTCATTATTTTGACACATTAAGTGCTAATCAATGTTTCAGGGGGGACATTCATCAGATATCACATCATAATTCATGCTGTAATAAACCATAATATTGGTGTAGCCTATGTATATAGTCTGGGCCTCATTCGTTTTTAGATAATGTTTACTTTGCATTTAATGGTGGTATGTGCACTATTAAAACATAATTACGACTAAAGGAATTTGGAGGGGGATAAATTAAAGCCACGGCACACAGATCACTTCAAAAAATGTACTTGCCATGTGATAATATACAATCGACTGTTGTTTTGCACTTGTACAGTGAGAAGCAAACAAAGGTTATAAACATTCTTCCTAGATACATCAACAGGATCCATGTCTCACTTTTTTTCTTTTATCAATGACTCAGATTCAGTTTCTCCTCTCTTTGCAAGGAATATATCTGTAAATACCATCTCCTTCTAATCACACTTCCGTATTCATACTCCGCTATTGAGTCATTATTCTTGTTGCTAGCACGGCTCTGGTTAATGACCTCCTGATGCCACGGAGACAGATTGAGCAATAAACAAATGTATAAATATGCTGATTATTACAAATGATGCATGCTCTATGTAGAGTTAGAAAGTGCTACTTGGGAAGGATATTGGAAGGATATTGCAGGGCCCACAGCTATCCCTTGAGGAAAACACTTAGACAAAGTACAGAGGATATAGTATATTTAATTTAGACATATAAGGATAAAAGCATAGATTGTTGTGTGAAAAGTTTATATATATAATTTTTTACATAGCTGTAAAGCTGTATAGCAGGATTACATTTACAGTGATAGAGCTGCAACTTAGACACAATTACCCGCAAGTACAAGAGCCCTTTGTATTTCTCAGCTTCCAGTAACATGGAATATTTAATTTATGGTCTTCCACCCGGTGCTGAACCATTGAGCAGTTGTTAGGATATGGTGGGCTGCCATAGTGCTACAGATCTCACTGAGCCCCCCAAAAAAAGATTTACCCACTGCAACATTATTTCCTACTACTCACAGAGATGTCCCTCTGTACTTGCCCTTTGCAACATCAGTATTACCTGACACCAGAGAATTGTCCATTTTCTCAAACCCTTGCAGCAAGTCAAAGGCTCTACATGTTGCATATGATCACAGCTGAGCAAGTGCCTCCATGATTCTCTCTACAGCAGAATCTTCAGTTTTGCTTTTTGAAGCTCCCCTGTAGCAGGCATTGTCAATCCACAATTCCCACTTTTATATGAAGTCCTTCAGGAGATTCTGGAAGACCACTTCTCCTTACTGTTCTACCCCACATAGGGATAATTATATAGCTGAGGTTCTACAGCTTCCTGTCACATTTCCATGGAGCACAATAAACAGCCTAGTCCATCATGGGTCATCTTTTGTTAAAACTATGCAACATCATTGCTTTTGGTTGGAAATTATTTTGATTTAAGACAGTATAGAAAACAAAAAAGATAATATTTTAGCAAATGAGAAATACAACAATGTTTTTAATGAATGTTTAAATAATGGAACCGCTAACATGAGGATGCTTCAGGCTTCTGTTCTGCAACAGACATTCCACCAAAATTGTTCAATTCCACATCTAGCTGGGCTGTTTACTAGTAAATAAATATGCCCAATGGCCATTTTGTTTTTTATGCTAAAAAAACATGTGGTTATCTTTGTCCTGTAGACTTTATGATCAAAAATATCCAAAACACCTGCCTGTTCTACAGCTCTTTCCAAGACCAAGGGTATTATTATGAAGTTGGTCCTTGTCAGGGGACTATTGGTTCCTCACTCAAGTTAGGACCTAGGTTTATTGGTCCATATCCCATTACTGAAACAACCAATCCTTCTTCTGTTTGTCTCAAACTACCTGATAATTTTAAGATTTCTAATTCTTTTCATGTCTCTCTCTTAAAACCAGCCACATAGGTGCACCAATAGTCCTTTCCTCCCCCAGTGTTGGTAGAGGGTCAGCCTGAATTTGTAGTCCAAGAACTCCTTGATTCTCGCCTTTTGCGGGGTAAGTTGCAATATCTAGTAAAATAGAAGGGCTACGGTCCTGAAGAGAGTTCTTGGGTTCTTGTTGTCAACATTAGGGCTGATCGTCTCAAGAAACAATTCCACCTTCAGTTCCCTGAGAAATCTAGGGGTCCGGTGGCCCTCCTCAAGGGGGGGGTAATGTAACCACATACCGTGGTGGTCTGGGGGGGGGGGGCGGCGGGGACGACCGCCGCGAGCTGAGAAGCACAATACTAAGGTCGTGCCTCTGCTTTCTTTATTGACGCGAAATTTAAATGTTTAAAAGGCGCAATTGGGCTTGTGATCATTGCCTGTTTTAGGATGTTGTTCCTGATGCTTCTGTGCTGTTTTGCCTGTTTGATTCTGATTATCTGTTGTGGCCCCTGCCTGTTTTTAACTATCCCAACTTCTGGAATCCTGACCCTGCCTAATAACCAACTCTTCTGTATCCACAACCCCTCTGATCTCTTCCTTGCCTGCCTGACTCCGTTGTATTCTGCCTGCCCCAACCCGGCCTGATCTGTCTACTCCTTCTGTCTACGCCATGTACTGGGACCTTCTGCCCAAAGACTTTGCATTACCGTTGTGCACCTGTGCTTGTTCAGAACCCCTCGCTTTGCACCTCTCTTAATAAGACCTGGCGGCATCCAATTAGCCAAGGCTCCTCCCTTGAAGGCGGCTGTTAAAGGCAGAAGCAAGAGCCGAAAACAGGGTGCTAAGCATCGTTTCTGAATTTAGGATGCCAACCGTGACACACTGATATACAATTTAACTGTTGCTTCTTCTAGTTTACAATCAGTGGTGCCAGTGAAAGACAATGTACTCTTCAGTACAACCCATTCTATTTTCAGTGTGTGTTGGCATTTCAGTGGTTGTTGACATGGTAGAGCAGGTGCCTTATCTAAGCTATTCTCATAATTATAAAGGGGTTCTGAATACTGCATAGTGTCTACGCTTTAATCATTTAAATGATGCACTAAGGGGCCCATTTACTAACAATTGAATTTAAATTTTTTCAACACACCTAAAAATTTGTGGTTTTCCTATTTTTTTAAAAAGCTCTAAAAATTCAAGAAGGGTAAAAACCACAAAAACCTCTGATACGAACTTTGCCGGGTAAAAGTTGTTGAGGTCCTAAAGAATGGGTGCTGCTGACCATTTTAAATCAATTTGAACTTTGAGGTTTTAAGATTTTTTTTCTCTAGGAATTATCCAAAAAACTTGAATTTGTAGAGGTTTTAGAAATATTCGTATTTCTTATTGGATCATTCAAAGTAACTTTCCATTCGTACTATTTTTATTTGGATCTTGGCATCATGGCATTCGTGGTTTTAGAGAAACCACTAAAATTCGACCTTTAATAGGCCTCCATGGTAGATAATGTATTGGAAAACATTCTGACAAAGTATTAGTAAGAGCCAAAATCAAGTAATGAAGAAGCAATTATTGATTGAATGGGTGACCTGTAGGTCTTTTTATTGAATCTGCTAATGGACTGGATTACAATTACAAAAATACACTAACAACATTGTCTCATTTCTAATAATACTTCTACAGACCAATTATTCTTACATATATGGCAGTTTGGCACAAACAGATATCAGTGTCATTTTTTTCCATTAAAGTGATATCTAGGGGAAGCGTGTTCATGTAACTATTTCAATTATCTGCATGAATTTATAATGTGTTCAGAATTAGATGTAGACAACAAGGAGTCTTTCTAATGGGATGCAGGGCTCTACTCTATCCATTATATCCTCTTCATTTGACATTTTGATTATTCAGATTATTCAGAAGAAAACATAGCAAAGTAACACTCCTCTTAGAACTGAGCAGTTGATGCATGACTACAAAATGTCTCTAATCTCGAACATTATGGGGGTATCTATTTGTATGGAAGGGATGATCTGGAGCATATTTTATCACACAGGGAGGGGATGATCTGGAGCATATTTTATCACACTGATTGTTACCAGCTAATTTAAGGTGGCCATGCATGAGCCAATATAAAGTGCCTACTCAGCCCCTCCAGATTGTGTTGGCTACATGTTGGCTGCCTCCCAATCTGCCCAATTAATGTGTCCTATCACTCAGGTTTGAAAATCCTGTCTGGTGAAGACCACATCAATGCAGATATGTCCTCGTCAGACGGGTCTGCATAGACCTTTATTAGGATTTGATCATTGACCCAGCACATGGGTGGTCAAAATAGGCAAAGATCTGCATGTCTGAAGACACTGTTAGTGCATGGCCAGCTTAAGGTGCTGATTCATTCATTTCCTTTATTAAGTTAACGAACCATAAGGATTTAGTCAATATGACCAATACTTACGTTTTACAAAGCTCTTTTCTGTGTAATGATTAATTACAGCATGGAAAAGAGCTGCTCAGGATATCAAAGACATTCTGCCAAACTGATAACTCTGATCAAAGCAGTAAAGGTGCCAATGTACTGTATTAAAACACTCTCAAAGCACACACATGTTAGCCATACATACCTATACTTACTGATACTTGCCTATACTTACCTAAGCAACTTTCTTACTGGGCACTGATTGCCCAGTGTATTGGGTCAAAATGATGGCCACAACCACAAATGATATCTGGTCAAAAAACTCCATCTGGCCTTGAAAGCATCTCACAAATGCTCCACAAGGGACCTACCACCACTAACATTGAGCAAAACCGCCCTGTTTTTTAACACATATTGTTTTCTATATTCTGTATTCTTGCGTTAAACGCATTGGAGTCAATTGCCTTTTTTTTCTTGGCTCGTCCACCACTGGGTGGCTAAATCAGGCAGCCAGGCTCTTTTAGTAACCACTGCAAAGAAATCTTTCTGTGTATTTCAGGGTTTACCAGTTCGTTTTGGAAAAGAAAGAAAAGCATAAGAATTTCAAAGCTGCTGAATTTGCCATGCGGTAAACTATTTTTAAAAATGAAAAGAGTGATTTCTATGTTTATCTAGAGCTTGAGTTGCCTGCACAAAAAATAGGTTTGTGCCCAAAGAAATGCTTGATGACCTTGATTTAATTCTTATAGTGATTTCACTATCTCCTACTGTAGCTGTATGACAGGTTAGAAACGCCAAAGACTGATTCATCTTTTATGCTGGAGGAATAATTGTTATTAAATATAGTTATCAGTAAGGAATTAGCACCATTTATTAAATTATATGTTACTAACAAATCATGTAATTTGAGTAGGGGATGTAGAACTAGTGACGTTGCCCCATCTCCAAGCCCAACACCACTGCAGCAGCCATGGCTACAGGGATTTTAAAAGTATGACAGGCAAATAAAAGGGGCTATGGGAGGAAACATGTGTAACACACTAGAATTGTGCCAGAAAGCTTAATAAAGTGATACTGACATGTTCCTCTAAAAACCATAAATATATCAGTATCAATTAAAAGCTGTCCATAGGGAAAAGTTCTTGAAACTTTGAAAAACTCCAGAATCAGTTGTATTCACAATAAAAAAAATATGACATTGCCCCCAAACTGCTTATATCGATGATCAGTCTGTTTCCATTAGTGTTTTTTTCCTCTGAAACTCCAAATTTTAGGCAGGCTTAATGTTCATGCTGCAGTTAGTATTTCAATGTGTGCTACTTATGGAAGAGCAATAAAGTTCTCAAGTAGTTTCAGTCTCCTCAATTTAATGGGTTGGCTTAACTTTTAAATAAGAATGTCCAATAGGAGACTTGGGAAAACCTAAACAAGCAATTTGTGTCTCTAAATATCACTATTAATACATTCATCTCAAAAGCAGCTCATAAAATAGTTTACATATACTTAAATGTTGTAAGTGACAACAAGCTGTGTTTTCATTTTCCCACATTTCAATAAAAGCCATGAAGTGTCACATAATTCTAGAGACACTACATTCCTTTCAACTGAATGGCTACTACTGGGAGGTCTGTGTAGTTCTTTTCCTATCCTATTCTTTTACTTGGTTCTTCATCTAGAGAAGTCCCTAAAACATCATCTGAACACCAAAACTGCATTAGATGTACCAAATAAAGCAGAACCCGGATTTTTACGTACCCCGATTTTAAGTTTTCCTGGAATTGACACTGTTTTTTCACTGTCCCATACAGGCAAGTGATGTCTTTATTCCTAGAGTTTTTGTTCTAATAGAATGTATGCTGTTTTGATGCCATCGTCTGGGAAACATAGTATTGGGGTTTCACTGTATAATGAAATGATCCTTCTAAGTGTAGAGAATAGATATGTAAAAACGCTCCAAAAAACTATCATTTTAAAAGGACAATGATCTAAGATTAGGATGGAAGCAATTTTGCATTTGTGTTAATTGCCAGACATTTTTTTTTTCATTTAGGAGAAAGTTCTATGAGTACATTTTAGTTTTCCTAAGAAAATGATATATTACATTATATTTAGGACAACCTATGTTTTATAATTCTGTAGCAAGATACAGAACTATTTTTTTTTTAATTAAAAAAATATAACTGTTTGCCTTGTGTTCCTGAACATGGAAGTTTCTTGACTTGCATATAAAAATGTTGACTGGAAGACCATAAACATGGGTAAATATATGTTTCTATTCCAAATTAACAATCTGCAAAGCTTTGCTAAATTTATGTTATCTCTGTGGGTCTCCAACCTATTTTACCCATGAACCACATCCAAATGTAAAAAAGAGTTGAGGAGCAACACAAGAATGAAAATATGCTCCTGGGTGGTACTAAATATGGGTTGTGATTGACTAGTTGATAAATTCTATTTACAGGAGGCTCTGTTTAACTGTACACTCCAAGCCAGGAAATGAAAATGAAGCACCTGCTTTTAGGCCACTGGGAGCAACATCCAATGGGTTGGTGAGTAACATGTTGTTTGCGAGCCACTGGTTTGGGATCAATCTAATAAGTCATATTACATACTTAAAATACATATTTTAAAAGGTTATAAATACCACTTTAATACACCTATAATACAATGACCATTCCTGGAAAATAACAATACTCTCAGGCGTCAGTAATCTAATATATAAATAATATAAGTTCAGAAAGATATAGAAACAGCCAGGGGTTTATAAATGAAAGTCCGAATGCTAAAAACAAAAAAAACTATTATTTTTTAACCTTAAAAAAAACTTGAATTTTTAGAGATTTACTATACCCAGATGCTGCAAAAAGTCTTTATCAGGCCTGCTAAGGTTGTAATATAAATGTGAGTGGTCCCTATCCTATTTGGAATTTTCTGTGGTCTGCACTGGAATTACACCGAAAATCCGACAATTTTGGGCTTTTCAGGTAAAAATCCGAAAAATTCGGGCTTTTTGAGAAAAATCCCGGAAAAATAGTACGATTCGGTAAAAACCTCAGAAAAATCATCCGATTAAATTGAAATATTTTCAAATCATGGATTCTAGTTTGGCCTGACTTTTTTATTTTAAAATCTGAAAAATTCAGATTTTTATTAATCTGTTAACCCAGAACATCAACAGTTTCCTGTGGTCCTAAGAAACAGCAGTTATTATTTGTTACAAATAAGCTGAGTTTACATCATTCACTTTGAATATACAGTCACCTTCTCAATGTAATTGTGGAAAAAAAAAAACATTGGAAGTTTTTCTTTGCAGCTTTGCATAGTAATTTTTCTTTTGCGTTTTTGAGTAGTAATTTTACATTTTGTATTACATCCCAAATAGTGTTTGTCATTTTGAAATTCATAAGTAATGTCTTTTTTTTACCAGAACCTTGTATGAAGTCCACTGAGGTTTAGGTCTTGGCTCCTGCAAATTAAACAAAAATCTAAAGAAATCGTGAGCAAATAGACATTTTCTACCCTTTTTAAAATTAGACTGCAGAGGTATTATGTTAAAGGTTTTATGACTTTTAGGGTAGAGAGACTTTTGCCTCCCTTCAAGCAATATTTTGCATACATTTGCAGTGAAATTCCATGCGCAGGGTTTATTTGAGAAACAGAAAGAATTTACCTTTTGCCAGTATTTACATAAGCACATTCCAATCTATCAATTTAGGCCTTTTGTATGTAAAAAAATGCACTACACCCTGTTCTTGCATCGACATGGAGGCTTCAGGTTTTGGGATAATGGTGCATATTTTCTATTGGCTACAATGTTTTATTTTCAGCTAAATTGTTTGACGAGGTGTTGAAATGTAAAAGCTCCTGATCTTAAAAGGTATGCCTTGAAAAATGAAAATGATGTGTCTAAGTTGGATAGAAAAGCTGACTTTAAAATAGTCCAAAAAGTGTCTTTAAATCTAGTTGTGACTATTTAGTTGTAGTATATTGTATATATATATATATATATATATATATATATATATATATATATATATATATATATATATACACCGTATATACTCGAGTATAAGCCGTCCCGAGTATAAGCCGAGGTACCTAATTTTACCTCCAAAAACTGGGAAAGCTTATTGACTCGAGTATAAGCCGAGGGTGAGAAATGCAGCAGCTTCTGGTAAGTTTCAATCTCGTTTTTGGATGACTATTCTTAGGCGCTGGCTACTATTCTAAGGCACCGGCGAATATTCTTAGGCGCCGGCTACTATTCTAAGGCGCCGGCTACTATTCTAAGGCGCCGGCAAATATTATTAGGCGCGGGCGACCGTTTTTGCGCTTGACCCGAGTATAAGCCGAGGTAGAGTTTTTCAGCATATTTTGGGGGCTGAAAAACCTGGCTTATACTCGAGTATATACGGTATATATACAAGATCCAATATTCATAAACCATTGTACAGAAAGAATTATGGATGGGCCATTTCCCTATAGACTCTATTTTATCCAAATAATCCGAATAGTTTAAAAAAATTAATTTGTTTTTCTCTGTACTAATAAAACAGTACATTGTACTTGATCCCAACTAATAGAATTAATCATTATTGGAAGCAAAAAATTATTAATTATATCTAAGTTTGGCCAAGTACAGTACAAGGTACCGTTTTATTATTACAGAGGAGGCCTCTTGGTTTTATTTAACGTTTACTTGATTTTTTAATAGACCTAAGCTATGAAGATCCAAATTATGGGAAGATCTATTATCCGGAAAACCCCAGGTCCCAAGCATTCTGAAGTACAGCAGTCAAAAAGCCTTGTGCAAGCAAATTTCATTTACAAACCCATTTCGGTCATTGACTGTGACCTTTCTCAATGGAATACAGCCACAGAAAAGTCACAGCAGTGATCAAAACATAATTACCTTTGTGTGTGAGTGCCTCTCCTTTGAGACCTTGAGAACTTTTTAAAATGTTCTTGATAAATGAAATCTAATTTTCTTCATAAGTCTTCTTGAAATAAAGTCTCAAATGTGAATTTAAAAAACCAGCAGCGGATATTTAGTGGACTTCTTCATAATTCAGTTTAAGCTGTATTTTCAAATAAATCAAGGTATTTTTGAATTTGACTAGTTTTGAAAAGTTGAATTTGTAAACAAGAATGGAACCATGTAATCATTGCAGCAGTCAATTTCTTTTTGCACAGTAATGCAATTTGCTATAAATATGCTGGAAAAATGCAACTGCGAAAAAAAAAAAACGTTGGAAGTTTTTCTTTGCAGCTTTGCATAGTAATTTTTCTTTTGCGTTTTTGAGTAGTAATTTTACATTTTGTATTACATCCCAAATAGTGTTTGTCATTTTGTGTTTCTTAGGGAAACCTGAAATTCATAAGTAATGTCTTTTTTTTTTTATCCTCTCCTGCGCCCCCTGAGAAATGTATTAACGCCTGTTCGAGGCTTCATAAATTTCCCCTGAATTTCCACTGAGGCAGGATTTAGATTTGCTGAACTGTATTGAAACTTGATTGTTATCTACAAAAAGACGGCAAGCTACAGATCACAGACTTTTTCACATTACACGAAGGCGCTTGTTGAGTAGATTACTGGTAATCTTTGCAGCCAGGGACCCACGTCCAACAACTGGAATAAATATTTATTCGATTTGTTCAACACTGGGTGCCAGATTTTGTTAGAAAATGCCTGCAATTCAAAATTAGATATCGTACTAAAAATAGACGGTATAATTGTGTTATAACCAATTTTTCTTTTTAAAGATTTTGCTGGCTTAGCCAAGGTAACCCCGACCTTTTTTACCCGTGAACCACATTAAAATGTAAAAACTTTGGAGAGTAACACAAGCTTGCAAATAGTACCTGGGGAGCCAAATAGGAGCTGTGATTGGCTATTTGGTAGCCCCTATGTGGACTGGCAGCCTACAGGAGACTCTGTTTGGCAGTACACCTGGTGGTATATTTATCAAAGAGTGAAGCTGGTGATCGCCGATAAATACGCTTTTCAAAAACCCATAGAAATGAATGGAGAGAGGCGGTGGTGATCTCTAACTTCACTCTTTGATAACTATACCCCCTGGTTTATATGCAACCAATACTTGCACTGCAAAACATGCTGCTCACGAGCCATTGGTTGTGGATCACTGATTTTTATTTATTTGCAGATCTGTTATAGGCAGACTATGAAAAAAGGTTAATTATCATTCCCATATTGATACTGCACATGCCTTAGACCAATGGTTTTTAGTGCAGGTTAAACCACTTTGCCTTCTATAAGAGTAAAACAAATACAGAGCTGATATACTGAACAGGTATAGGATCCAGAAACCCATTATCCAGAAAGGTCTTCTCCCCTAGACTCCATTTTATCCAACTAATCCAAATTTTTAAAAATTATTTCCTTTTTCTCTTTAATAATAAAACAGTAGCTTGTACTTGATCCAAACTAAGATATAATTAATCCTTATTTGAAGCAAAACTAAAAATCTTTGACTATTCGACCATTCGATAGTCGAAGTACTGTCTCTTTAAAAAAAACTTCGACCGCTTACTTCGCCACCTAAAACCTACCGAGCATCAATGTTAGCCTATGGGAAGGTCCCAATAGGCTTACTAGCCAATTTCTGATCGAAGGGAAATCAATCGAACGAGAATCGCATCGCGAGTATCGCAAAGTCAATTTAACTTCGACAGTCGAATATCGAGGGTTAAGTAACCCTCGATATTCGACCCTAAGTAAATGTGCCCCTAGAAGTCATGCCATATTTGTTTTAGGATAGGCTCATGTCTAGGACAAAAGTGGATCTCTGTCTACATTTGCTTCCTTGGTCATTTTTAATAAGTGGCCAGCAATTTCACAAACATCACTAATAAAACCATACATCTGACCTTTATATACCCACTGAATTTTAAATAAAAAGAGTAAGTATGTTAGCGAAGTTTCGCTAGGAAGAAAGCAACGCAAGAGAAAATGTTCGTGCCAACGAATCATCGCTGACAAAAGTAAGCCGGCGTTCTCTTGCCATGATGAAAATCGCGCATTTTGATGAGTATACATATTCGTCACAAAATAATGTCTGACGTAGTTGGGTGATGTCTGCCGGAGACTTCAGAAGCGAAAATTCACAAGTAAATGTGCCCCATAGACTTGAAACATTGCTGTGCCATAAAACTGCAAAATAAAGGCATTTTAAATATATATATATATTGGAGTGCTGCTGTCAAAAACATTGCTGTATTGATTCTGATGTATGCGAACACACATAGAAAAAGGAAAAAGGAATGATCGCTAGGGATGTTTTAATAAAATCTCGTTTGTTTCAAGCATGACAAGAAACGTGCAGGAAAAAACACCCGTTCACCCCAATGCCTTTAGCACAAGAAAAAACAATCACAAACACCAATTGATTCCAATGCATTTTGGTATGAGAAAAAAAACACATTTCCACTCCCCAAAAAAGGGGGAGAAAAAATGCCTGTTAACTCCAATGCATTTGGCACGTGAAAAAGGTAAAGTTGCTGTACTGTGTTAGCCAGTAGTGATGGGCGAATTTGCGCCATTTCGCTTCGCCGAAAAATTAGTGATATTTGCGAAACAGCAAAAATTCACGAAATGACACTGGCGTCTCATTTTTGACGCCGGCGTCCGTTTTTTTGGATTGCGCGAATTCATTCAATTATTCATTCATACATTCGCCCATTACTATTAGCCAGTAAAAATGTTGCAGGGCAACCCTTTTGAAATAAAAAATAACAAAAGTGGTATAAAAAAAGTGTTATAAAGGTGATCCCTTTATTGGCTAACTAAGATAATCATAGCAAGCTTTCAGAACATTTTAGTGATCAGCTTGAAAAAGGAACTAAAATGTTTATCTAGTATAGGTCAATCTAAAACTAAACTAAAATGTTCTGAAAGCTTGCTATGATTATATTAGTTAGCCAATAAAGGGATCACCTTTATAACACTTTTTTATACCACTTTTGTTATTTATTTTTTTTTATTTCAAAAGGATTGCCCTGTAGCACATGAAAAACAAATACCCAATGCATTTTGGTATGCGGAAAAAAACAATTTCCACTCCCCAATGTTGACTGACTCCAATGCATTTGGCACAAGAGAAAACCGCTGATTGACTTCAATGTATTGGGCAACATTTTTTGCAACGTCTCAAATTTGCAAATGTTTCCAGACGTTCTGCAACGTGAAACAGGGCAGTTTTTGCTCACCCATTGCATCTAATCATAACTGCCAGTTTTCCAGATTACATTTTTTAGCTATTTTGAAAATATTTGCAAAAGTAAATCACAGATAGGTTATTGACCATCTCATTATGTCAAAGAAAAAACAGATCAGGAATCTCAGTTTTTCCATCCATGAATAGCACAAAAGTATGGAAAAAAAATGCATTTTTCAACTTCCAATACACTCAAGATACACTTCCCATTGACTCTTGTGGCATCTGTGCAGAATTCACTGTCGTCATTAAATATTTTATTATATAGCACAAAATAGTTTTGCTTTTCCTTTGTAGATTTTTGTGCAAAAGGACTTCATGCGTTTAATATATAGATATAAAGAAAAAGGGTTCCAATACAGGGTTAACAGAACGTGTACAAGGGCATCTAGGCAATTAAAGGTTTTTAGATGCTTTGTGCCCAAATATTATTTATGTTATGGTCTGCTTCCTAACAGATGGAGTTTTTCCTCAGGTGATTGATGAGCAGTCAGCACTGCTTGCTTACCTGTTCTTGCTGTTAATGGGAAGTGCTTGGCTTGTGGATCATGGGTGTAGGTCTTTAAAGAGGATTTTGTTCTCTAGAATTATCAAACTGTTTGACTGTCACCACCTTCCTGAAATGTTTCTGACCTTTAGGAATTTATGAAACCATCGTTTACTGACCTGCACTGTCGCTATTAACAGTATTTCTTTTCTGTGAGCATCGCTTTGATTTCTGCTAATCCTATTACAATACAACTCTTTATATACATATTTAGAAATGACATGCAGGAGTAATGATTATTTTTGCTACCATTTTAAAGCCATTAGAACAGGTATCTTCTTGTCTGCTAATTCACAGCACATTCTCTGTGCCTCAGTACAAATTATATATATATATATATATATATATATATATATATAATACACAAAAGCCATGAATATCTTGTAAATTATATCCTTATAAACGGTGAGTTCTGATGTCATCAGTTATAAACGGTGAGTTCTGATGTCATTTCTGTCACATGTCACTGAAACGTGTGTATTATAATAAATAAAATACCCCCTGTTGCAAAATATGAGGATATTAGAAGTTACCTCGGAGTTCCATGACCTGTATAAAAACACTCGGCCTTCAGCCTCGTGTTTTTATATGGTCATGAAACTCCTCGGTAACTTATAATATCCTTATATTTTACAAGAGGGGGTACTTTATTCAATATATATATATATATATATATATATATATATATATATATATATATATATATCTTTAAATTATAGCCAATAATGTGATCCATGGTCATGAAACTCCTCGGTAACTTATAATATCCTTATATTTTACAAGAGGGGGTACTTTATTCACTATATATATATATTATATATATAGAATATACATGACATGATACGAGGCTGATTAATAATTTATTCATATTCTAATTACATGGCAACTCAGAACCCAGTTGAAACTGCATCATCGTTTAATAATCAGCCCTGTAGCATCAGCTTATATCATAGGCAAAGAGAGCAAAGTGAGCCCTGAGAGAGACAGGGTTTAGGGAAATGTCCGTAGCTATAAAGAAAACCCAAGCAGTAGTAGATGTTTTTTGCAAATCACTTTTACAGAAAGGCAGAAACAAAGTACCAAAGGAACTGCCCAAAAAGTAGAAGTGTTTGGACTTAGAGAACACTGACTGTGTAATGTATTTGAAAAAGAAACTATTAATCAGCCACCAGTGTTTTTGTTGACAGAAGATAATGACACTAGATAAAGAAGCACTCATGGGTTAAATGTTAAGTACTTTTGGTGACCACTAGGAGGCAGCGGAGGAGAAGTTGTTCTGCTGCATGACATTGATTTACTAAGCCTCCTAAGGAATGTCTAAGTATGTTCCAGTTCTGCATATTTCCCAAGACAGCAAGTCAACTGCAGTTCTGCATACAGCTATTATTCTATTGTCCATACAGAGAAAGTGCTTTGCAGTTTTTTATACTCCATTAAAGGGATTCTGTTATGATTTTTATGATACTGTTTACACTGCAAAATAATTCACTCTAACATATAAAATTTAATTCCTGAACCAGCAAGTGTATTTTTTAGTTGTAATATTTGTGTGAAGCAGCCATCTCAGGTGATTTTGCCTGGTCATGTGCTTTCAGAAATAGCCAGCAAATTAGGATAGAACTGCTTTCTGGCAGGCTGTTGTTTCTCCTACTCAATGTAACTGAATGTGTCTCAGTGGGACCTGGATTTTACTATTGAGTGCTGTTCTTAGATCTACCAGGCAGCTGTTATCTTATGTTAGGGAGCTGCTATCTGGTTACCTTCCCATTGTTCTTTTGTTTGGCTGCTGGGGGGGGGAGGGAGGGGGTGATATCACTCCAACTTGCTGTACAGCAGTAAAGTGTGACTGACGTTTATCAGAGCACAAGTCACATGACTGGCGGCAGCTGCAAAACTGACAATATGTCTAGCCCCATGCCAGATTTCAGAATTAAATATCAAAACAATCTGTTCTCAATCTTTTGAGAAATGGATTTCAGTGCAGAATTCTGCTGAAGCAGCACTATTAACTGATTCATTTTGGGAAAAAAAGTTTTCCTATGACAGTATCCCTTTAAGGTAAGATGCTGTAGCATTATTGTTTGGCTCAGGGGCAGGATCTTTGTATTCATTCTGATCTTCTTCTTATTATTATTATTATTATTAACATGTATTTATATAGTGCCAACATATTGTATTTGCTGCAAAGCAGTTAACAGCGACAGTATTAATATACATACTATAAAGGTTATAGACACAAAAATATATTTTAACAGTACGTTAAATATAAAATAAAAGTCGATAAATAATGTCGCCCTTAATTTTTCAAAAAGCAGAGCACAATGTTCTATAAGCCCATGCACCAGAGGTTCCCAAGTCTTGACTTTCCATGAGCACCTATGTTTGAGCCAGCTTACTCAACAAAGTGTGGTGTGCACAAAGAATTGTGTGTGACAATAGGAAATTTTGCATTAACGCTGACCTGAGCACATAGTTTTTAAAAACTGTGCACGCAAGTTTAAAATGTGCGCACAAATTATTTTTTTTGTACGTAGCTGAGAAGGAATTACATAGAACACTGTGCTGTTTCAAGGTCCCTGGCACAGGGGGAGGCTGATGTTACACGGAGAATGAAGAATAAGGGCAAATCAGTTGTAACAGTTAGTGCATAGGAATGCTGCACATGTATCATGTGAAAGAGACAAGTAAAGCCTTAGTAAATATAAAAGCTAAATTACATCTGCTACATTGTGCAAATCACAGAGCAGGCAGTTGAGCAAATAATCCCATTCATTAAAGGTACTTGTGTCAAAGGGCACTTCTGTATAATTGCACTTGGTGCCGATCAGTCCTCCCTTTCCAAATTGGGAGCAGTTGCACCTACTGACACAGGGAAACCCTGCAGTTACTACCACCTCTGAACCAGCTGGTAGCTCCAGGGTCTGCACATTGCACAATATCAATCACAGCGAAGTTACGCTAAACGAATAGAGCACAAGCAGAATTCGCATGCCAGATGTCAGCCATGAGGCAAACAAGACATGAAAGTATTCACCGCAATTGCGTCTGATTTAAGAGGAATTGTGGGTGCAATAATGCTGGAATTCTGTGAAAAAAAACACTACATTGTGGACAAACAACCATGGCGATTGGGCTCAAAATTGCTTAATGCCCTTGCAGTCATGACATCTACGGAAATGTGGTTGGCTTCTCATACATTTTAGAGTACAGTCCTAAAGCTTTGCTCCTTCATTTGCATCTATGTATGTATAGGGCGTGTTCACAGAATCACAGCACACTGGGGCTGCACCTTATAGTAACTAAATAAGCCTAGATAAAATATGGGCCTTTGTTTGCCATTGAAAAGAAGGTGCATGTATATGTAAGCAAATACATAACAAGGTTTGACAAGTTACAGCATTTAACGCTAGGGCTTGGGGTGAAGGCACTTTATAGAAAAATATATTTCACCTGACACTGGCTTCATCCAGCCCTCTAAACTTGTTCTCCTTTCAGTCCAGGCATACAAAAGAGACATTCTCCTCCAACACTATTAAATCCTCAAGTAACTATTACCAAGTGGACCATACAATAGGCATTTTCTTGGATCAGCCAGAGGCTTTTACCTTGCAATGGGCAATTTATGCAGCAACTAGCTCTACAAACAATGCAAGAACAGCTTCAAATAAATTGAACTTGATTATAGCAGAGAATATTATTGAATTGCTGCAGTATAATCTTAGTTATAAAATTTGGTGTCCCTGGATATTTCTGTGAATTTCCAATACAATTATGCTGTAACATTCAAGCAGGCGAAAGCCTGACCCCCCAGCTCACTTTATCGGAGCACCACTGCCCGGATACGGGATAATCAATTATATTGCTTTCTTCTTCCCAAAACTGTTTCTGCAATAAAGTGAAAATGTTTCAGACATTCACACTCACCCTGCCTATGAATAAAAGGTAGTAATGGTACATTTCAATAAAAACAACATCCTCTTGTTGTGCTGCTTGACATTCAATATACTTGCTGCTGATTCCATTATTGTCAGGCACGGTCTATTGAAAGATCACACAACAATACATTTTATGTGTCGCGGCAAAGACTTCAAGGCACTTTCAAAAACGAATCCAAAGCTGTACTGCAATAAATGCCTGCCAGGCACTGTTCACTAGGGGAAATGATAAGAAGCACTTTTATCTTTTTTTTTTTACTCTTTCTAAATATGCTTTTACTGAATATATATGAAATAATATTGTGATGGAGCGAGGAATACTTACACTTGAGTTCAAAAATATATTTATCATGCTATTTATAAAAGGTACAGGAATATTTACTACAACCTTACAATTTTAGTTGTATTGACAAAGCAATTGCAAATTGTTTAGCACTTTCAGCTGCTTCAGGAGATAAGTGTAATATCCATTGTACCTGTCTTCCACAAACGACTAGTGATGGGCGAATTTATTCGCCAGGTGCAAATTTGCTGCGAATTCCCGCAATTTGCAAAACTGGCACGAAAATTGGAAAAATGGACGCCGGCGCCGTTTCACAAATTTTTTACTGTTTCGCGAATTTCTCTGGAAATTCGCAAATTTTTCGGCGAAACGCCCCAAATTCGCACATCACTACAAGCGAGCAACAAATAATGCCTGTGGATTGTACAAACATTTATTTAACACAAAAAAGTTGTATAGTTATTACACTTTTTTTTTTTTTTTTTTTTTTTTAAATCAAGGTAAAAAGAGAGTGAGTTATTTTGTGTGAATCTAAGTAATGTGAGCTGTACATAAATGTGAGAGGCGGTTTCTTTTTATGGAGAAATTATAGTTTCCAGATAATGGCTGGTGCATAAGAGCAGTGTTATGAACTCAAAGAGTTGGAAAAGAGTCAATGTACATATTATGTGCATAAAAGAGCCAGGGGTCAATTACCATGATCCTGAACAAAGAGGCACAAGAACAGACTCCTAATGAAGAAAGCACTTTTACCTGGAATCTGGTTTTGCTCTGCACAGACAGGCCAGCCCTGTCCTTAGTGTCAGTAAAGTATAGGCCTCCACTGAGGCCTGCGTCTATTGCTTCTCCTGAACGTGTCTGAAATACGCACAAGTTAGGTGATGAGTTGGGGGTGGATGCTTACATGTTTCCAGCTCCCACCCCTCATGAATACGGTGCAATGCTCTAACCAAAAAAAAAATCCAGATGGGGGATAAACATTGTAAAATAAAAATAAAATTTAAAAAAACATTTTTTTAAAAAATTCAAAATTTACAAATATTGTGCATAGTAATTCAAAAGACCTGTTCAAAAGTGGGATTATATTATATTTACTGCACACAGGCACAAACCATACATCTTTTTTCTTAGCAGTAACGTAACTAATGAGGATCCCCAACCCCCCCTGGACGCAGTTTTCTGTTCGCCTTCACATAGGAGGTACTCCTAGAAGGAGTACTCTCATTTTTTTTTAGTATATGTTTTTTACTTCATTTAACCCATCCTATAAAAACAAATTCCATTAAAAAATCTTCTTATTCCAACGAGAGGGCTGCATTTTTCTTGAATGGGCTCACCTATGCAAGTGGCATACCTGTCTGTAGTCACAGATGCTACATGTCTTTACCTGCTTTCTTATGCCATGACTTTTGTTTTTTTCTGCAACCTTCAGAAGACTATTTAGGGAATCCAGTTGTCCACTGACCATTGTCAGTTTAACCATTGTCCACAGTTCAGTACAACAAATACCAAAACTATAGGTATTTTCCTAATTAAAACAATAGATATATTTATTTTTTCTATTCAAGCCTTGTGTGTTCATATAAACTCAGGAATTTATTGATGTATTGCTCTACCTTAAAGGTACAAGAATCACCCAACCTTTAGGAAATGTCCACGCTTTATAAACTCAGTTAATAGTACTTTTTCTGATGAATTCCGAATGCCTTTCAGACTACTGCTCCTGAGAATCCAGGATGATATAAAATAAAAAAAATAATATTTTATAGCTGCTAGAATCTCACCTTAGGATTTCAAAGCTGACATATTATTATGGTACATTAGCTTGAGAGAAACAAGTTCATGGGACAAAAACAATCTCGTGTTTGGAAAACTAGTTAACCAAATGTTTCATGGGTTTTATATAACTTTCATAAAAAAATAGGAAACATATGGTTTGGACTTCAAAGAACAACAGATCTAATGAATGAGGAAATGCTGGCGTAAGATAAAACAAGTCAAACATGGAAAAAGCACTGAGTTATAGTTCTGAGGTACTTTAGAAAATCTGTCTCCAGTGGCTTTTAGCAGCCAGTGACCTAAACATGTTTACTTGTCATATTTAGATCCTGAGTTCAAAATACCTCTGTATTGGTTCTTGTGTGCGAAGCAGCTGATCTGTTGTATCCTCATTGGATGCTCCAGTGCTTGATAAATTGCTTAATGACCCTGGCGTTGAAGACTGGGATGGGTGTATTCTACTGACTAAATATGGGATTCATTGTGAGTGTGTGGAGAAGAAGTAAATTATATTATAGGCAACTCATTTAGGCAGCAACCATATCTAGGTAACTCCTTCAAGTTAAAGGGAATGCTCCAATTTTAAATTCATTATTGAGCTTCAGTCTAGAGAATGTTTGCACTATATTAAAATATTTTTTTCAGTAAATATAGATAAGGAATGTTACATTCAATGGGGATGTCAAATTGTTAGGCACTCCCCACTAAACATAATGACTTAATACATTAGTTCAATAAATAAAGCTTGTGCTAAACAAACTGTTTGTTTATGTTATATCTTACTCTAAACAGCAGGGGAGCAGGCGATTGGACCAGGGCCTGCACCCCCTCAGGGCCCCCCGGCAGCTCGTGCACCGCTGAAAATCATGTAGGGAGGGGGGTGGGGTGCGACTGCACCTCCCGCACCCGGGCCTGTCCCCTGCTAATTACGTTACTGCTAAATAAGGCACAATCTGAAACTGAAAGTTAAGTCACAATCTACTTCCTGTTTAGAGGAGCACAATTAAAACAAATCAGCAGTCTACTAAGAAGCCCTCTGTATAAACCAAATCCAGCAGCTAGGGGAAGGGGGTTGTTTATATGGAAGCTTCTCATTGGGTTGCTGATTTGTTTTGATTGTGCTCCTTTGAACAGAAGAGCACAAGTAGAAGTTGAATGTGATTTTGCTTTTAAATTCAGTTTTTTTCCATGTTTAGGGCAAGAAGTGACAAATTCCATGGATATTCCAGATTTAAAACAATGGGCAAAAAGTAGGCCCAGTAGAATTCTTATTCTTTAAACTCATGAAAAGCTATACTGACCCATTCCAAGCAGAATTATACAATACAGATTCCCGTCGAAATCTATTCCACAAAAATAGACGGTAACATATAGCGATGACCAAATTTTTTTTCCGCCAGCCATGGCGGATTCATGGCGAAATTGTGAATTGCAAATCTCGCCGTAAGAAAAAACGCCCATTAAATTGAATGCATTTGGACAAAAAAAGTCACCATAAGAAAAGCACCCATTGACATTAATTCATTTGGACACAAAGGTCATTGATACAATAAAAGTTGCCATAAGTTTTGGGAAAATAAAACGGGACAGATACGCTCATCACTAGTAACATATCTATATTGAAAATGATTCTGCCTTTTTTGCCTGACATGACTTGCCGACGCGCGTTTCGCTTAGAAGCTTTGTCAAGTTTTTTTTTCGCCTTCACAAAGCTTCTAAGCGAAACGCGCTTCAGCTGTCTCCTACGATAACAATCTGACTCTTAAGAAATATTTCCATTAGGGGAACATACTGGTTACATTTGATGGGGGCAGGAATTCTGGTCTAATCCTTTTGCTTTACCACCTCTTCCATCTTCCTTCTGTTCTAAGGGGCCATGGGTTTGTGGCTTTTTAGGGCCATTTAGCCTCTTTTAACTGTTAGGGTAAGTTAGGTTACAAGGCCACAGCTCCGGTTACCCTGTCCTGCCTTTACTTTGTGGTGTCCCAAAATAGGCAGTTCGTTTTTGGGACAACGCCACACTCTATTTTTTCAAATTTCCATGAACTTTATCTATGGAGTATGACCGGATGACTTTTTAACCCATACTGAATTTTTGGCCATTTTTTAATGAATCCTTTTTAACTAATTAATTAATAATTACCAAGTCTCATTTTTTAGCTTATTTATTGCACTGTACTTTACTGGTGGAACTTAATTGCAATATCAATTTGCCAATTCTATTTGATTAATTGCACTTTATATATTAATTAATGAATGAACTTATTTATTAAGGGGTGTTATTGGAATCTATTGGTGGGTTAATATACCATTTGGATTCAGGAATAATCAGTTTTTTCATCAGTCCTCGGACTGTTTGATTTCACTTTATTTATTTGCACTAGCACTTTACCTAAGTTATTAGACAGCACCTTTTATTAATTAGTATTATGATTAATTATCTCGGTCCTGCAATTTAAGGTTTGCGTTTACTTGGTATAGATACAGTATTAACTATTTGGTGGGGTTTCTTTTTCTTAAAAATACTGTTAATTTGTTTCTTCATCTGACTTCGTCAGACCTCTACCTATAGTTTGGGTTAAATAAGGATCAAATACATATACATATATATACATATATACACACAGGGATACCAATCAGTGTTTTTTTCTAAATATTCTACCCCTGCCAAAGGCAGTCAGAACATGACTAGTCATCCCAATGTAGCATGAAAACATATCCATAGATACAATGTCATTGCTCACCTCCTGGGGAACCCAGAGCAAAGCTTCTACTCAAGTTAAATTTATTACAATACAAATATTATGCAGACTCCAGAGCACGCACCTGTACAATGGCCAGCCAATAATAACAGCATTTCTCTCTGAATCCAGTCCCCATAGTGGTTGCCTTCTTTGCTCTCTCCGTTGTGAATTTGTGAAGCTTTATATTATGAACCTGTAAAATAAAAACAAGCTGTATATATTTCTATTGTCTATTATTTTAAATGAAATACAGAAAGTATTTATATAATTGGGACGGCTGTATAATAAACAAAATAAAACGTTCATGTTCAAAAGATGCAAAAAAAAAGTTCTGCTTCCCACATACTATATTTTTATTCATTTGGTTCATTTCATTTTAATTCATTTAATCATTTCTGTTCACAATAAAACTCTGGGTGTCAATGTTAATAAGAAAACATGTCTAATTTAGTCTTTTTTTTTTTTTATTTGATTCAAAGTGCCACCGAACCTAAATGAAAACAAGTTTGAATTATTACAGTGCCAAGGGGGATTAAGCTTCATATGAAACGTGCAAAACTATTCATCAGATTTTAATCTTCTTTCCCTACAACATCCTTTAGCGGGTACTGTACAATTTGTATATCTTGTATTTCTTTCTTCCACTTATTATTGTTTGATCAATGAAGATAATCATATTGTTTTCTTTGCAAACGGTGCACGACTTTAAGCAAAGTGCTGAAAAATTTGAGATTTGGGAGAGTGTGACTCTAATATCAGGACAAGTGTCTAACACCCCATTAAGCAAATTATTCCCATCTCACCAAATGTCAATTAATCAAACTATTAAGGACTGCAGCTTCTTGTGATTCATTATTTACCTGCTGGCGCCAGATGAGGGGTTTTTTTTTGTCAGTTTGCATGAGCATATCTATATCTAAATATTTATATTGCAATGATGATTTTTTTTTTATGAGATAAATACAAACTATCTTCCAGAAACCCACTATCCAAAAAGCTCTATAATAAAGCAACACCATTTTCTATAGTATCCTCCTTAACCAAATTATTTATTTATTTATTTTTATTTATTCATTATTCTTTGTAATTATAAGGCAGCGCTGTATTGAGCGAAGCAACTTTTTGAGGACTAGAATCCTTTTTTCTCTTAATACATTGCCCATTGCTTCATAAATGTAGACAAATATGTCCAAGAGACTGTGAATGTATGTTATGTATTTAATGTCAAACATTTAATAAAAGAGTTTAGAAATAATATTAGGTTGTATACAGTTATCCCCACCCTCCTACATTTTGCATAAATTACAGTTCAGTATATCATAATCTTCTGAAGCTGGTATGTAGATAAGCAGGTTTCCAGTTCACCTTTTATATAAATTCCCTAAAGTCATTCATCATACCCAAGTGCACAGGATAATCCATTTTTTGTTCATAAGATCTTAAACGTCATCCCTTGTCAGACTAAAACATGCTTCTGCCACTGAAGTGTTTTGGGGATTGTTAGAATTCATCAAAGGTAGGTATGTTTTCTATGTATATATGTATATATATATATATATATATATATATATATATATATATATATATATATATATATAGATAGATATACACACACACATATACACAGGTATGGGACCTGTTATCCAGAATGCTCGAGACCTGGGGTTTTCAGGATAACGGATCTTTCCGTAATTTGGGTCTTCATGCCTTAAGTCTGCTAGAAATTAATTTAAACATTAAAGAAACCCAATAGGCTGGTTTTGCTTCCAATAAGGATTAATTATATCTTAGCTGGGATCAAGTACAAGCTACTGCTTTATTATTACAGAGAAAAAGGAAATAATTTTTAAAAATTTGGATTATTTGGATAAAATGGAGTCTGGATATCAGGTTTCCAGAGAAGGGATCCTATATATATATATATATATATATATATATATATATTAGATAGATAGATAGATAGATAGATAGATAGATAGATCGATAGATAGATACTGTGTTTTTTGATTGTGCTTTATTGTGATAAAAGTTCTAAAAAAACTACTTCTAGTGATTCCCAACCAGCTCACCAACCCTTTGGATGTTGCTCTCAGTGGTCTCAAAGCAGGTGATTATTTTTGAATTCCAGGATTGGAGGCATTGGTTGTATAAAAACCAGGTGCACTGTCAAATACATCCTCCTGTAGGCTGCCAGTCCACATAGGGGACCCCAAACCTAATTACAGCCCTTATTTGGCATCCCCAGGGACTTTTTTTTGTGTTGCTCCTCAACTCTTTTACATTTGAATGTGTCTCACAGATCAAAAATAGTTGGGGACCCCTGCTCGATTCCTTATGAGAGGAGGTGAGTTCATATTTGCTCACAGTGTAAATATGAGGTTCCCAATACATCACTAAGGTTATTCTTATAGCCTACGGACAGTGCTCTCCATAGATTTTCTTTATGGGGCAGATTTATCAAGGGTCGAATTGAAAATTCTAATTTTTAAATTCGAATTTTGAGATTATTTTAGTGTAATTCGACTATGGAATAGTCCAAATTCAATTTGAGTTTAAAAAAAAAAATCGAAATTCGAATTTCGAAAGTTATCATGTACTGTCCCTTTAAGAATTCATATTAGACTATTTAAAACCTGCGAATTTGTGTTATAGCCTATGGGGGACCTCCTACAAAACTTTTGAAAATAAATTTTTTTTTTGGTGCAAAAACTTGAATCAAATTCAATCTGAATTAGATTCAAGTTTGCAAGTCGATCCTATTCGCCGGAATTTAAAAAATTTGACTTTTTTTTAGGGATGCACCGAATCCACTTTTTTGGATTCGGCCGAACCCCCGAATCCTTTGCAAAAGATTCGGCCGAATACCGAACCGAATCCGAACCCTAATTTGCATATGCAAATTAGGGATGGGAAGGGGAAAACATTTTTTACTTCCTTGTTTTGTGACAAAAAGTCACGTGATTTCCCTCCCCGCCCCTAATTTACATATGCAAATTAGGATTCGGATTCGGTTCGGCCGGGCAGAAGGATTCGGCCGAATCCGAATTCTGCTGAAAAAGGCCGAATCCTGGCCGAATCCCGAACCGAATCCTGGATTCGGTGCATCCCTACTTTTTTTTTATAAATGTTGGTCGTTTTTTTTTTTTAATTTTGAATTTTTTATAAGCTCCCATAAACTCTAAATTCGACCCTTGATAAATTTGGCAGCAGTAAAATGCATGCTGAAGATGATGAACAGAGGCAAATACAGAACTGCTAGTAAAAGGGGAAAGTTTTCTTGAGTGCTGTCAACAAATGAACTTGCAGGAGCATGTAGCAGATTAGAAAGTCAAAAGAAAAAAAAGACTATATGAAAGGAAGGGGAGTATGACAAGTACTAAAACTGGAAAATCCAAAAGACAATATTTAGAGACATTCTGCTTGGAGCCCTCCAGGCAAAAAACCTAGAGAGAACAGCAAACATTACTTTCAATGTTCGCCTATCATTCAGTCTTTCCAATGCAATGTTTAGGAGCTATAGAAAATGCACTAAATAAGGTATATCCGTTTAGGCTGTATTCATCACCAGCATGGCACCATTTGTGGGCCTTCATTTGGGTCCACAAATTAGGATTTCCATAGTTCAGTTCTAGAGCTACTACTGGATATACTACTTATTTGGAAGGTTAGGATTATATTTGTGGCCAACGGCGCTACAAGAAGAATGCATAAAAATGTATTGCAAATTTTAATTGAAATTGACATGTGCAAGTATAAACCCTTAGTTGTTACATACGAGATTCCCTGTATTAATGAATACAATAAAGTGTTGATCTAGGGACTGGCCAAACTGCAATTTGTGAGGTTATTGTCTTTACCTTTCCCCTGAAAATACTAGCCATGGGGGCAGTCATTCAAGCACAGGAGACACAGTAGATAACAGATATTCTTTGTTATGAAGAATCCCATTGTATTCTACAGAGCTTACCTGTTATCTGCTGTGTATCCTGTGGCTTTTCTCCTTTTTCAGCTTTGAGTGCCCGCCCCCATGGCTACACATCAGCTTATTTATATAAACTACTGTAGAGTATCTAAAGCAAATACACCGGTTGTACCAGTGCAGCACAACTGTACGTTATATTCTTATTACTTCAAAACACTTTAATTTTTTTGGTGTTACTGGTCCTTTAACACGGAATTAGTTGAGCAAAGGATAGCATTGATATTTGGCCTTTTTTCAGCATGTACATTTATGTGTTATGTTACTACGTTGTTCGGCATGTAAACCTATGCTGACCTTTAAAATGTTTTTATTTTGATTTTATCTCTCTCCAAGAAAAACCTTTTAATTCACAAAGGAAATCGAAGAAGGAAATTGTTTATTGTAATTTTGCATTCTGAGCATAGTCCCTTTTTTATACATTATTATTCTACAGTGAAATTTTCTTTAGTTATTCTGGAACAAATCACAATGTGGTTTTCTGGTATTCTAATTGTTGTTACATTTATTTCTATCTCATCGTCATTACCATAGATAAAATAATGCTGTACAATACTGAATTGCAATAGAAGGTTTAATGCCTGAAGCCCTGCGTTATCTTCCAGATAGCGGGAACTGGAAATAAAAGTAATTTTACTGAAGCAAATTGTTTCAATCAAGGATGAACAGATTGAAGGGAAGCAAGGATTACTTTATTTATTGTATATATTGGTCCAGAGCATAAAAGGGTCCAGCTGACATCCTTAGGAAGTAGGGATGCACCGAATCCAGGATTCGGTTCGGGATTCGGCCAGGATTCGGCCTTTTTCAGCAGGATTCGGCCGAATCCTTCTGCCCGGCCGAACCGAATCCAAATCCTAATTTGCATATGCAAATTAGGGGCAGGGAGGGGAATTGCGTGACTTTTTGTCAGAAAACAAGGAAGTAAAAAATGTTTTCCCCTTCCCACCCCTAATTTGCATATGCAAATTAGGGTTCGGATTCGGTTCGGATTCGGTTCGGTATTCGGCCGAATCCTACGTGAAGGATTCGGGGGTTCGGCCGAATCCAAAAAAGTGGATTCGGTGCATCCCTACTAGGAAGATGGACATATAGAACATGGGCATCCCTAGTGTAGGACAGATGAAATAGATTCCACAAAGAGCAGTAGATTAGAGAAAAAGAGAAACAAAGAAAAGAAAATAGAGGGTTTGCGGAATGAGGATTTGAAGCTCCAAGACAGTATCAGAAGAGGAGAAACTAGGAGGTACAAACAACAAACATAAATTTAAGTTTTACTGAAATCCAAATAAATTCTATATATAATTAATTAATTATAATTCTTCTATAAAAAGGGGTTGTTCACCTTTGAATTAACTTTTACCATGATGCAGAGAGTGATATTCTGGGAAAATTTGGAATTGGTTTTCCTTTTTTATTATTTGTGTTATTTAGCTTTTTATTCAGCAGCTCTCCAGATTGCAATTTCAGCAATCTGGCTGATAGGCTCCAAAAATTCCCCTAGCAACCATGCATTGATTTGAATAAGAGACTGGAATATGAATAGGAGAGGCCTGAATAGAAAGACGAGTCATACAAAAGTAATAATACATTTGTAGCATATACAGAAAAAGACTCAGATGAGGCTTAATGAGGTAATAACAGACTTCTAGTGTTGAGGTGTCCACTAAATTGACAATATGTAAACCATATGTAAACCCTCTTGACAAAGCCACGCGTTGTGGCGAAACAGCTGTCGAGGTTCGGCGCTGCATTGGCTGCGGGGTGTCCCTGCTTGGACTGCATTCTGGCGTGACTGGGGGAGGTCAAGGACAACAACATCGCACAGCCGCTCCAAGGAACCATGGTCTTATCTGTGAGCATAACCCGCGAGATGGTCTGTATAGTTTCATCTTCTATGAGGGCTACAGAACCGTTATAACAAGCGGTGGCACTTGCGAACATTTGGGATATCCTTGGGAATACATGCGGTGAAACTTTTACTTTGACGGTTTAACCGCCATTGCTCACTGGAGGCGAGTTAACCTTTTCTCCTGGCCTTTAGAAGCCCCAGCACATCTAGCAAGCATTAACCCACGGATTGGGGTTATTTAATTACCGACCCTCAAACACTAGAGATTCAGGGGTTCTAACCCCCCTCCCTGCAAATCCGTTTCATATCATATGAAGTAGGGGAATATTCACATGCTGTTTATTCTAGAACTTTGGAATTTTTCCTTTTAGGATCAAGACGGACTCATTCAACTGAATCCTATTGAATTATTGCATTTAAAAACGTATATTTATAATCTTGTTCCTAACCTTTTCATTATATTTTTGTTACCAACTTATTACCATACCTAATAGCATGCAAATTTTTCCCTTTGTTGGTTAATATAACCAGCTTTTGGGTTTTTGTCCTTTTAAAAGGGATCCCTTCATCTCCATATGCAGCGCTGCTTATCATTTTAAATGTTTTTAATTTCACTGTTTCAATATGGCATGGTGGTGAATAAAAATTGCCTTTTATTTTACGTTGTTACCTAATCATTATTATTTTGCTTTCAAAAATTTTTTTCAGGCATATGTAGTGTGGGGAGAAGTCCCTTTTGTTCTCTTTTTTTGGTTTACAATACATTTGTAGCCTTACAGAGCATTTGTTATTTTAGAGAGGGGTCAGTGACCCCTATTTGAAAGCTGGAAAGAGTCAGAAGAAGAAAGCACATAATTAAAAAAAACCAAAAATGAAGGCCAATGAAAAAGCTGCTTTGAATTAGTCATTCTAGAACATACCACAAATTAACTTAAAGGTGAACCACCCCTTTAATACAAACATTCATATTAATTGATGTCTTAACATTTTCAGGAACAGGACACACCGGCACAGCATGGGTAAGTTCAGCAGGTTAAACCTTGCTCATTTATTGCGGATGCAACGTTTCGGGGCGTGAGCGTGACCCCTTTCTCAAGCATAAGTCTTTCTTTTAACATTTTCAGGGCCATGGCTGATGGGGAGGTTTGTCTCCCCTGATAAAAATGCACAAATCTTCCAAAAATGCTTCTCCACCATCCATAATTGAATGTATCACAAAGTTGTCTGAAGTACATGAGTTTCTCCTTTTCGGCCATCACCCTAATGGAATGGTTCCATTACTTGTGAATCATGGATAGGGATGCACTGAATCCACTTTTTTGGATTCGGCCGAACCCCCGAATCCATCACGAAGGATGCGGCCGAATACCGAACCGAATCCGAACCCTAATTTGCATATGCAAATTAGGGGTGGGAAGGGGAAAACATTTTTTACTTCCTTGTTTTCTGACAAAAAGTCACGCAATTCCCCTCCCTGCCCCTAATTTGCATATGCAAATTAGGATTCGGATTCGGTTCGGCCGGGCAGAAGGATTCAGCCGAATCCGAATCCTGCTGAAAAAGGCCGAATCCTGGCCAAATCCCGAACCGAATCCTGGATTCGGTGCATCCCTAATCATGGAGCACTCCTGCATCTCAATGTTGACTTCATCCTCAGCATTGAACTGTTATTATCATACAAATCTACAGTGCATCATTGGCTGTGGCTTTAAACTGCATTCTCTTTGGGTTTTTCTTTAATATCTGAATGAAAACTTGTCATTTTCAATGTTCACTCACAATAAATCATAACTATTTGTATCTGCAGGCAATCTTGCCTTGCCAGTGATTTGTCTTTTCTAATCTTTTATGTGTCACTAGTAGGGATGCACCGAATCCACTTTTTTGGATTCGGCCGAACCCCCGAATCCTTCACGAAGGATTCGGCCGAATACCAAACCGAATCCGAACCCTAATTTGCATATGCAAATTAGGGGTGGGAAGGGGAAAACATTTTTTACTTCCTTCTTTTCTGACAAAAAGTCACGCAATTCCCCTCCCTGCCCCTAATTTGCATATGCAAATTAGGATTCGGATTCGGCCGGGCAGAAGGATTCAGCCGAATCCAAATCCTGCTGAAAAAGGCCGAATCCTGGCCGAATCCCGAACCGAATCCTGGATTCGGTGCATCCCTAGTCACTAGTGGTTTCACTGGCATTGTTATTCGTTTCTGTGTATTTCCTTTACTTTTACAAATCAAACATGTTTGTGTATTTCATGTGTGGGCCCAGACAATTTTTCTTTTTCCAATGTGGCCGGCGAGCCAAAAGTTTTGACACCCCCTGTTTTAAACAGAGGCACACCAGCAAAATTACTGCACTGATAAGACTATAATGAGGTACACCTTTCCCTGCACTCTATTATATTTAGCCTTTTCTTGTCCTTTAAGAAACAGGTTGATTTCTATATGATGTTTACTTATTTTGTGAACATTTTTATTCTGTTCTATTACCCTTTTCACAATTGATTTTTTTTTACATGATATTCAATATCATTATAATACACAAAAGCCATGAATATCTTGTAAATTATACAGGGAATAAAATACCACCTATTGTAAAATATAAGGATATTATAAGTCACAGAGGAGTTCCACGACCATATAAAAGAACAAGGCCTTACTTTATCTAGTTTATTATAAGTTTCAGAGAGTCATGTGACTAAAATGACATCACTGCTTACTGTTAGGGATGGGCGAATTCTTTTGCCTTGTTTTGGAGCGGAAATGATGGCCATAGACTTGTATGGCGTTGTACGTCAAAAAGAAAATTGACGTGCATCTTTTTTTAAACCATGATGCCATACAAGTCTATGGGCGTCATTTCCGCGGCGGAACAAAGCGAAAAAATTCGCCAATCCCTAACAATAAGCAGTGATGTAAAAAATTCTTGATGCCCATAGACTTTAATGGGCGTCGGCGACATTTCGCCGGCTGTGAATTTAGTAGCGAAACGGGTCAAATTTGCCCCCATCCCTACTCACCGTTTATAACTGATGACATCACTAGTCACTGTTTATAAGGCTATAATTAGATATTAGAAGTCACCTCGGAGTTCCGTGACCTGTATAAATGCATTCGACCTCGTGTTTTTATATGGGCATGAAACTCCTCTGTGACTTATAATATCCTTATATTTTACAATAGGGGGTACTTTATTCACTATATAATGCAGAAGAGGCATGCACAATAATGCGGAGAACTTAGCAAATCTTAATTTTTGTTAATTCTTTCAAAGTCTTTTATTTGTCTTAAAAGAAATATAGTAATGGGGGGGCAGGGATATAGAAAAAAATAAAAGGAAAAAATATTTAAAGGTAATAAGTAGGGGGTTACCGCATTTCCATAAAGCTTACAATTAGAAAATATACATATATTTGTATAAATAGTATACATGGATCAATACTCAAACGTCCTAATTCTTTACATCTGATAGCAAACAGCTATGTGTCCTAAACCCATTACCACCCCAGAATAAATCAACCGGGTATCTAATACCTTGAATAATAGAATAACTGGAAGATAAACAATTGTGTTTGCTTTATATACTGACTTTTTATGTAAAACAAAGTACAGAAGTAATTGTAACAATTATTAATACATTTATAGAATTGTTTTAATTATCATTTCTATGGGGCCCATTTCCTAACAATCGAATTTCACTCTTTCCATGAATCTCTAAAAAAATATGTGATTTTCTATTTTTTTTGTAAAAACCACAAAAACCTCGAATACAAAACGTTGCCAGGTAAAAGTTGTTGAGGTCCTATACAAGTCAAAGGGAGCTGCGTTGATCCTACTGGAACATTTATAATGAATTCGGACTTTTAGAGGTTTTTTTCACTAGGAATTGTCAGAAAAACTCAAATTTTTTAGAGGTTTTCATATTTTTTAGTGCATCGTTCTGCTTAATTTCCCGTTCATACTCGGATCTTTTAATAAAAAGTGCAAACTTGGGTTTATCAGAAGCCTGTTGGCCTGCCTGTATGTGGATATGAGCTGGTTGGAAATATAAATATTAGAACGAAAGCAAAAAAGATATCAACAGGGTAGATGAGTCCACTGGTTTCCATCTGCCATCACCATCTACATACACATTTATAGCATTGCACTTAGCCATAGAAACAAATTGAAAAAGGAGCATATTTTCTATGCTAGTCATTTCCCTGTCCTTGTTTCAGTTAAATGTATTAGCTGTATAAAAAAGAAAACCAGATTGTTAATAGTATATAAAATACATACAGACATGGTGTTCTCTCCTTGGTTGCGATGGATAGACAAATGAGAATAATACTAGTTTAAAGATGACACAGGAAGGCATGAGGAATTCTGCCACCTGGGCCACCTACTGTCAGTATAAAGTAAGGTTTAATAGAGCGAATATGCCATGTTGTTTGTATGACTCACTGCCATTTTCACAGGTGAATAACGCCGGGATGGAATTCAATCTACTTGGCAGCTGCCAACTCCAAAGTGTAGTGGGCGCACCTGCAAAACTGAAAAACACAATGATACCTGCATTGAAAATGTCATTTTTTTTAAAGCACAAAACTAAACCATATCGAAAGCAACATATGCCTGTGTTATTTAAAGGTTGAAGATGGATGGGTATGATATAAGATGATATAGAGATCCTTTCCTGAGACTTAAAAATATATTTCCTGCCATTTGACTGAAGATTCTGAAGGTTTTGGGACATGGATAAATAAAATTGTATGGCTTACATAATGTTAGTTGCTAGTGCTTATTTTATACAACAAGAGCTTTAGAGGTGTCCTAGTATCAGGGTCGGACTGGGCCTCCAGGATTCTGGCTAAAAACCCGGTAGGCCCCGCTGACCCATGGACCTTTCCCCCGACCTCTCCTCCCGATCGCAGACGCAATATAAAATAGTTATGTACCAGGGAGGGAGGGGATGTTGCAGCATCAGTGGAGGACCTCACGACTGAGGTGGGTGCGGGGCCCCTGTGGTGCAAAGCCTGGTAGGGCCATGCACATCAAAGATGAAAACAGTAATTCACAGTGTTGCCTTTAGGCCAGGAATCCCCAACCTTTTTGACCCATGATCCACATTCAAATGTCAAAAAAGTTGGGGAGCAACACAAGCATGAAAAAGTCCCTTGGGGTGCCAAATAAGGGCTGTGATTGGCTGTTTGGTAGCCCCTATGTGGACTGGCAGCCTACAAGAGGCTCTATTTGGCAATATACTTCGTTTTTATGCAATTAA
This sequence comes from Xenopus petersii, assembly GCA_038501925.1. Classification (NCBI taxonomy): domain Eukaryota; kingdom Metazoa; phylum Chordata; class Amphibia; order Anura; family Pipidae; genus Xenopus; species Xenopus petersii. The sequence continues at coordinate 42,103,479 of CM076676.1, read as the reverse complement.
AACTTGCTTTCAAGCCAGGAATTCAAAAATAAGCACCTGCTTTGAGGCCACTGGGAGCAACATCCAAGGGGTTGGAGAGCAACATATTACTCACGAGCTACTGGCTGGGGATCACACAGCTTTAGGCCTTTAGTGGCTAAAGTACAATAAATGACACCTTCAGTGTGTTATTTTGTAAACTCACACTGATTAGAACTTCAGACTTTTATGTAGCAGTTCAGCCTCATGGTTGAATATCAGTTCCTGAACAAACAAGTGCTGACCCACATATTGGTTGTGATAATTTTGGCAAATTCAGCACAATCACACCAGGACTAGTGTCTCTGCATCAGATTCAACATTACTTTGCACCCACAACAATGCTGAAATTATGAGACAATACACTGAATTGTGGGTAAAAAATGGAGATTGCTCTTGAAAATTGGCCCATTTTTCTTGTCAGGTATCGTGTGCTTTAATGAAATTCAGTATTGATAGTACATAGCTTTGCCTAAAAAACAAAATGAGATAAATATAGGAAGAGAAAATTTCACTGCCAGCATAAGTGCTAAGGATAAAGGCTTTTTGCAGCATTGGGGGTATAATAAATCTCAAAAAAAAATTCTTTCCCATGAGAAATTTAAGTTTTTGGCCCAAAATGCCCAACCAGATAATTTAGAGGTTTAGTAAATACTTTTTCTCCCACAACCCCCTTTGTGTATTTCGCTATATGAGCTGATGATCATTTGGAATGGTTAAACTTAATGGACTGTTAGCAGATGGCACCATTGTTCAAAGGGACAGAGAAAGGATCATGTCACCTTATAAAATCTGAGAAATAAACTACACAAATTGGGATCACAGAGGAACTGTTGCCTTTAAAGTGGTCACTGCTAATTATTATTGCAGTAAAATTACCACTATTTTGCTTTGTGAATTGGGCCTTGTTTTATGTTTTGATTAGAGTGTGTAAGCTAATTTATATTTTAAATATGTGGCAACCGTGAAAGTATCGCTGTTAACACAAGCAGTAAGCTTTGCATATCATGTACATATTTGTTGAGCAATTTGGCACAGCGTAAATGGTACACAAAAAAACAAATCAGTTAAACTGGCTCAGCTAAACAGCACGGCACATTTTGGAGATGGTGCAACTTAGACACTCAGGGGCATATTTATCAAGGCTCTAAGCTTGAAGTTAAAAAAACTTCGAACTTTGAATTCAAAAAGACCAACCGAATAGAAGTCGAAGGTTTTTGGGGGTCGAAGTAGTCCGTATTCAGCCTACTTCGAATGTACGATCGAAGGAACAGCGCCTTCGATTCAATGTTTTTTTAACTTCGAACTTCGATCTCCGAAACTTCCCAAATTTCCTCCATACAGGTTGTAGGAGGTTGAAGCCGAAGTTTTAAAGAGACAGTACATGATAAATTTCGATATTCAAATTTCAAAGTTTTTTCAACTTCGAATCGAAGTTGGACTATTCGATGGTCGAAGTATCCAAAAATTACTTAAAAAATTCTAAGTTTTTAACTACGAACCTTCACTTCGACTTTTGATTAATCTGCCGCTCAGTGTCGGACTGGCCCACCGGGATACCAGGAAAACTGGGCCCAGTTGTCAGTGGGCCCTCATGCTGCTAAACATGGCCTAGTTCACGGCCATTTCCTATTTCTATAAGAACAAAGAGGCTAAACAGATGGAATAATAGATTATAGTATGTAAAGAAAAGAAACTAGGAGAATAGAATGAGGAGAGGAAGAATAATGGTACTGAGAGTGGGACCCTGGTCTAAGGTTTTTGGGTGGGCCCCTGGAGTCCCAGTCCGACACTGTAGACACAGAGCATTTTCTGCAAAAAATTTTAATAGGAGCAAAGAAATAAAAAGTGCTAAGTTTGCTCAGGTCTAGCACTGCCTAGCAGCCAGTTACAGGTTTGTATTTAACTGCTAACCAGTAAATAGTCCATGCTGGTGTTGCCTTTATTATATAGGCTGTTTCCAGCAGGAGATGAACCGCACTACTCCACCTGGAAACTTGTGTCAATCATAACATACACTGTCTCTATAGCTCCCAATCTCTGCACAAACTAAAAAATAACATCCCAGGATCACTTTACCAGAACCCAACAAAGTAAAAAATATATAAATCACAGTTCCAATGTATCTTCATTCTTTTGAGGATTAATTGGATGCTCCCTTTCTTGGTTAGGGAAAAATATTGTCAATGATACTTTTAATCTAAACTTTGAAAAAAATACTAATAGTGCAGATTTAATAATGTTCCTGCACACTCAGCCCTGCTGGCTTACCCTCCTGGGATTCAGACTCACTAGCCTCTGCCAGTCCTTTCCTCTTTCTTTCCCCACAAGGGATTTAGGCTCCAAGCTCTGGAACTCTCTTACTGGCAGCAAAGCTTCTTCTGCCCAGTCTCTCACAGCCCCTTACTTCCCTGGAGAGCCCTGTGCTATGGGAACACAGCCCTTTTCCCAAACACCCTGTCACAATATATATATTTAAATATCAAGGTGACGGCACTTGCAGGAAAATTGCAACAACGCAATAGAGCGAAACCACGGAATGGTTATTGTAATCCTACGTTTCGGTTCCTTATTGGAACCTTCGTCAGGGAAAGAAGTTAGAACACAACAGTGCAGTGCAGGGTTTTTAAATGGTGTCAAGATGGCGCCAAAAAGTGGTTGCTAGGGTGCCTAGCAACCCGTGCACAAAGAAATCGTGACAGTGTTAGGGTAAAAACAGTATCACAGGTAGAAATCAAACCGCATATTATAGTCGGACAAGGGCTGCCTGAAGGCAACATGCAAATTGCCAAGTCATGCCAAGCTTAAGTGAAAAGCCAAGGTAACGGCTGAATTACCCGTCCTTCATTCTGCTAGCGACGGACCGGAACTTCAATAAGCACCAGGCAGTTCAGTGAACAGAAGCAGAGGCGCATTCCCTAGCAATGCATACGCTAAGTCCGTGCCCGGCAATGCGCTAGCGGCTAGCCCTTCGTGATGGGAAGTTCATTACGCCATAGAGAGGCCTTCACTTGGCCAGTGGGACCGGGGTGCTGCGGGACAAATGGGGGACATCGGCAGCTAGTTAAAGCTGGTGGTCAACCCGTATTAACCCTATGTCACCCCTTAGAAACAGACGGCAGGTGCTTAGGATTTACAACGCTTCTGGACTGTACTGTATCACCTTGGTGCCAAGTCCACATAGCAGAATAGATTGTCCTTGAAACAGTGCCAAACTGGAGGCAAGACCGATGTAATCTATGGGTGTGGGTTAATACAACCCGTGTGGGGTACTCCTGCTACCCGCACACCATGTGGAATGTACCATCTTGACACCATTTAAAACCCTGCACTGCACTGTTGTGTTTTAATTCCTTTCCCTGGTGAAGGTTCCAATAAGGAACCGAAACGTAGGATTACAATAAACCTTCCTTGGTTTCACTCAATTGTGTTCTTGCAATTTTCCTGCGAGTGCCGTCACTTTGTGATTTAATTCATTATTTATAACCAGACTGGTACCCAGGCAATCGCTGAACTCATGGTTGTGCGTTCCACAGATGGGCTATATATATAAATACTGTGACAAAGACAGCACTCAGAGAACTTAAAGAATTGCCAAACAAATATATAAATGCAAAAAGGAAAGATTTATTACTCAGCGTTTTAGTCAGAAACCTTTCTCCAGAGTGAAAAACAAGCAAAAATACATAAATATATAGGAACCTACTTTCTTCTGTCTCTCTTGCAGATGGCATGTGTTATTTATATGTATGCCTTGCAGTGTTTGTACTATAACTGTAGGGTACAAATGTACAGTACTGAGTATACAAATGATGCTAAATAAACATATACTTCCTAAATTAAATTTAGGTTTCATCCGAATATAATGTAGAACATTCTGTAGAACAGTGATCCCCAACAAGTAGCTCGTGAGCAACATGTTACTCACCAACCCCTTGTATGTTGCTCCCAGTGTCCTCAAAGCAGCTGCTTATTTTTCAATTCCAGGCTTGGAAGCAAGTTTTAATTGCATAATTATAGTGCCAAGTAGAGCCTCTTGTAGACTGCCAGTCCACATAGGGGCTACCAATAGCTGATCACAGCCCTTATTTGTTACCCCAAGGGACTTTTTCATGCTTATGTTGCTCCCCAACTCTTTTTACATTTGAATGTGGCTCACATGTAAAAAAGATTGGGGACCCCTGTTGTAGAACATATTCTGTCTATCTATATCTATAATAACTGACATATCTTGGCAATCACTGATCCATACTCTATAATAACTGACGTATTTTGCCAATTGCCAATCTTCCCTCTATATTAATTGATGTATCTTGCCATTTGCTGCTGCTATTTCTAAATTTCTATACTTCCTGGAAGAACACAACCCCTGATTCAGTCAAAAACACTCCCACGCAGACTTGTGGAGGCAGTGGTTTAACAATCTCATTGCGTCTCGTTCATTCAGCAATACTGTGACATAATAAATGCTTTAAGCATGACTGTATTCCCCTGGAGCCTTTCTTTAAGTAGCACTTAAATCACAGGCAAAACTTCTGGTTAATGAATTAATAATGAATCGATAGCATCCTCTTTCTTTGCAGTTTTTTTGCAGCTTTAACCAGGTCCTTCGTCTTGTTTTGTTCAGCACGTGAACCACTGAGATAGCAAGAACTCTTAAAAATAGCACAGCAAATCTAGCCTACAATGAAGATGTTTTATTTGATGTTTTATTGAAGAAGAAGGAAAGACTAAACTGTGGAATTTGCTGCAGGCATTTAGGGGCAGATTTTTCAAGGGTTGAAGTGAATATTCAAATTTTCGAATTGGAATGTCCGATTTCTTTTTTTAGCGAAATTCGATTAGGGAATAGTTAAAATTTGAGTTTTTTGAAAAAATTCGAATTCGATTATCGAAATTTATCATGTGCTGGCCCTTTAAGAATTCTGATTCCACTATTTGCCACCTTAAACCTGCCAAATTGCTGTATTAGCCTATGGGGAAGTCCTGGGATCAATTTGGAGTTGTTTGCAGCCTTCCTGAAAATCAAGTTTTTTTCTGGAGAATTTCTCGAATTTGATTAGAATTGATTCAAGTTTGCGTGTCAATCTGATTCACCCGAATTTCAAAAATACAATTTTTTTTTTTAAATTTCGATTGATCGTTATTTTTTCGAATTTCGAGGTGAATTTCGAATTTGAAGTGAAAATTTGAATTTCGAGGGTTTTTTAGTGGAATTGGTCTAGGGAATAGTTAAAATTCAATTCGAATTTTTTTAATAAAAATAGGATTCGATTTTCAAAAGGTACTGGTCCTTTAAGAATTCGAATTTGATTATTCACCACCTTAAACCTGCCGAATTGCTGTTTTAGCCTAGGGGGGCTCAAATTCGATTCCAGTTTGCAAATCCATCCCATTCACCCGAGTATGAAAAATTTAAATTTCTTGATACATTTCAATTGGTCATTTTTTTTCCCAATTTCGAGTTCATGGGAGTTTATGGGAGCTTTTATAAACACCCATGAACTCTAAATTAGACCCTTGATAAATCTGCCCCTTAAATTGCTGACTTTTTACTCTTGGACTGATTAGCCTCTTCTTTAAAAAAAAACTTTTGTCCCAGGGTACTTTCCTCATTTTTACCCCACTCTCGTAACCCTTTGACACGTATATACACTGTATAATTTGCAATCCTTTCTCAACCAGCAGATGGGTCACTTAATACTTTAGCGAGTTTTTTTAATTATTTGATTAGAATGGAGATGGCCTTCCCTTAATTCAGAGCTTTCTGGATAACAGGTTTCCGGATAATGGATCCCATACCCTGTATTAATAAACAAGTAACTAATGAGACGCTATCACTGCAGGGTACCCAAGAGGTTTGACAATGGTAGCATACACATGAAACATCATGAACCAGTTTAAAGAAGATGATAGTGGGTAATACCGGCACATGTGAAGGTAAGTGTGCAGCAAGGTAATGACTCTACATTGTTGGGAGTAGAATACAACTTGCTGAGCCAGAGCCATTAAAAGACTTACTATATGATTAGACTATTTTGTGTGAAGAGCCTCGAACAGCAGCTAAATTTGCTGCTATGGAGATTGCTCGTTTTTGATTACTGATGGTTCATGACAGGTTGGGTGAAAACCTGGAGCCATGAATAAGTGCTGAGACATCATCCTAATTATCATGAGCATTAAGGTAAAATATTAAGAGAATTAAAGGATTTCCCAATCTGCTGATTCTGGCCAGAAGCCCCAAAGTTCCACCGTTGAGACTAATCACTGAATATCTACATCTGTGTTCAGTATGGCCAGTAAGGTCAGTGGCCAAATTTTCAAAGCTGTTCTGTCAAAATCAGAGACTGTGCAGAGTTTTATTAGATGAAGAGTAATAAATCATTTCAAATTCAGCACTGCAATGTGTTTTTCCTTTCTTGCTCTCTCATTTATGATATAAATCTGCATTCTGCTTTTAATGATGGGTTGTGTTTATAACATTTTCATTTCTTCTGGTGTTTCCTATGGGTTTCATTGTCCATTTATTTTCCACATACAAAATAACGATTCCTCTCACCTCTGCCTTGTAGACCGGCCAATTCCCCTGCTGAGTCTGATTTGTTCTTAACATTCTTCTCAAACTCTCTAACTACTTAGCACTAGATGTAAATGAACAGGCAAGAAATATAAAATTAAATCTTTCTTCTCTGCTCCTCTAGGGAGTAAGGAGCATTCTGAGACAGCACCTGAGAAGTTTAACTGGTAAAGCCTGAAAGTTGGCTTGAAATTTGAAAAATAAGTTGAAATTGACCCTGAACTCTCATTGTGAATGGCTGCTAGTGAGCATTAAAACATTATCACTCTCTCCTATTAACGTCCAACGCAAGGGAGGAGTAGGTTTTACACGGAGCTGCTTCTTTGTTAGTGTTTGGTATGTAATTGCTTAGCCACACCTTGCACTCTAAAGGTTATGCTTTTGCTTCGCTAAAGCATAAAAAATATTCTATGCCTTTTTTTCTCTTTTTCTTCACCTTTGTTCTTTTTACTACTATGCTACTCACAAGCAGCTAAACATTTCTTATGCAACGCAAAGAAAAATAAGCAACAAAAAGAACTTTTGAGCCTTTGCAGTGCGCTTTTGTTTTCGTAACTGGCTTGTCGTAATACCATATGTAGACACTATGGCTAAGGATATAAATAAGATGACATATATGGGGCACATTTACTATTGGTCGAATATCGAGGGTTAATTAACCCTTGATATTCGACTATCGAAGTTAAATCCTTCGAACGATTAAATCGAATGACTCGAAGAATTTTAATCCATCGATGAACGATTTTCCTTCGATCAAAAAAACCTAGGAAAGCCTATGGGGACCTTCCCCATAGGCTAACATTGCACCTCGATAGGTTTTAGGTGGCGAAGTAGGGGGTCGAAGTTTTTTTTAAATAGACAGTACTTCGAATGGTCTATTAGTAGAACGATTTTTAGTTCGATTCAAAGTCGAAGTCGTACTCGAAGGTCAAAGTAGCCAATTCGATGGTCAAAGTAGCCAAAAAAAAAGTATTTTTCATTCGAATCCTTCACTCGAGCTAAGTAAATGTGCCCCTTATTGTGATCTACTATACCTAGAATACCAAGGTACAGATATACAGATATTTTATGTGTAAAGGCTGCTTATTTGTAATGCGCCAGTTTATCCTCCCACAGTCTTTCTTTACTTATGGGTAGGTCCTGTGCAAAACTATCACTGCAATCTATGTGTGCCATACACATAGCACTAAATGATGTTTCAATTAACTGCCATACATAATAGGGTTGCCTTCCTAGCAGCACGGACAATGCATCAGTTCCAAACCATCAATGAGAGCAAAGCTTCTGAAGTTCTACTCTAACTGGACTAAAAAGATTTGAAGTTTATTAAGGTTCTATTCAGGTACATGAGTTTGATGAACAATAACTATACAAGAACAGACATTCCCTTCTTTTATCATTAATTCTCATTGTGTATGGGAGTTTATCCAGTACAACACTTGCTTTTCACTGGAAATCTAACAACCACCGGACAAAAATCTCTTTTTATTAGCAAGCTGGGCGAGCCAGATTCTCAGGTTTATTTCTTGGCTGCTATTGAGTGGAATCAACCTTCTGCTCTCTAGAAACTTTGACAAGAATGTCTTTGGTGTGCAAATGCCCCACCTTTCTCAAAACTGCACTGTAAGGCCAAGAGCAGTGATCCTCAACCAGTAGTTTGTGAGCAACATGTTGATCATCAACATCTTGGCTATTGCTCCCACTGGCCTCAAAGCAGGTGCTTACTTTTGAATTCCAGACTTGGAGACAGGTTTTGGTTGCATAAAAACCATGTGTACTGCCAAACAGAGCCTCCTGTAGGCTACCAGTCCACATAGGGGCTACCAAATAGCCAACCACAGCCCTTATTTGCCACCCCCTTGAACTTTGTTCATGCTTGTGTTGCTACCTAACCTGGGCCAGATTCACACAGTGGGCACCGCTAGGCCCCCATTCCCTCCCTTTTATTCGATTATATTTTTATCATCTGACCTGAAGCAATGGGGATTGGTGCACGGAAATTTAAAAAACTATTGTATTTCCTGCTCATCCCTAGTTTTTCTGAACCAATGTGGGTGTGGTTGGACTTCATGCCGCCCCCTAAAATCATGCCGCCCTAGGCCTGGGCCTTGTGGCCTCTTCACAAATCTGGGCCAGTCCCTAACTCTTTTTACAATTGGTTGTGACTCATGGGTAAAAAAGGACTCCCGGCCTAGAGAATGGTTTTCTATCCTAGTGCCATAAAGTAAAGACTGTTATCCAGGAATATCAATCAGTAGAACAGTTGGGCCTGTCAGCATTTCCAAGCTATGTCCTGTAAAAAGGCATGGTTAGGGGGCACTATCCACTGCAATAATCTGATTGTTGTCCAGCCCATATAAATAACTAAGTAGGGTGGACTGTCTCCAATATGAGTTTTGTAGTACTGTTTGTTATCTTTGATCCAGCAAATATATATAGCTACTCTTTCCAACAGCGAATATTCTTGCCAAAGCCAAATGCACTTTGCTTTACTCAGTATAGTTTTATCAGTGTTTCTCTTTAAAATTTTACAAAAATGATAAGGCCCTACTGCAGATGTTATTTTACATAAGTATATAATATGCCCAGCGGCATTAAATAATTTATCTCTGCCATCACCCCTGCTCAAAGACTGCTGACATATATATAACAGCATTTGGTTTATTTCAGGTCACAGCAATTCATAGACATGACCATTCTTTTTTGGCTTTGTGCTGCTTCAGTGAAATGCTTTAAGACCCTTCCATAGCATGCATTTACATTAATCCAATGCAGGCAATAAATCTAAGCCTTCCTGGCGCTCAGGCTAGCTCATAAATCACTCCACTTGAAGCAGTTTTGCTGTGCATTGCCTTTTCCTTCATGACAGAATTGGTGCAACCTTTACTTTACATGCATCTCATGCTACAGAAAGACTTTCTTAAAGAAGAACTATCACAAAATTCCCTTTAATATGCTCAATTGAGCTGAAGAATGTCCAAGTTTCTTATGGAGAAATTATTGTTAGCATTTCAGATATTACAGTGAAGGCATTCCTGCAGGTACACCCCATGGAAAAATTAAACCTAGCACTAATCTCAGAGACACACTCAAATCTAATTGGACTTGGACCTCACCTCAAGCTTAGGCAGTAATATTTTGTATATACCTAGGACAAGTCTGAAATTTTCACAAACAGTAATATTCTCTTAGTGGTCAGCCAATAAGTACTACTTCTTTATGGTCAACAAGTACAGCACAGTATGGAGGTTATTTACTAAAACTCAAATCAATCTCAACTTTTTATTAAAACAAATTCAGCCTAACACACATCTATGAATTTATCTCATTTATCAATAATTCTTCGCATAAAAGTCCGACCAAAGAAACAATGTGACAAAATCGAGCGTTAATTTCGAAACGTACGATCTTTATTGGAGGTTTGTCAAGAAACAACTTTATGGACATCTGCCATTGACTTCTACATGACCTCGACAAGTTTAAGATGGCGTATTTTCGGATTCAGATTTTTAGCAGCTTTGGGGTATAATAAATTCCTAACAACGTGTTTGGTTTTTTTCCCTCGAAAAACTTGAGTTTTCCCTTATAAAGATTTGACCAGATACATTTGAGGTTTAATAATTGTTTGCATCCAACTGAGAAGCCTATTGGGGGAATGCAGTAAAATTTTTAAACTGGTAAAAAAAAGTTCACTTCAATAAAAAATGAATTAACAAATTAATATTCTTCATTATAAAGGTACCACATTGTAAATTGTAACTATGTTTTGTGGTTTTGTAAAACCAGATTAAAGGTTCCATATTTTTGGAGCAAATACAATGACTTATTCACTAAAGTTTTGTTACAAACACTGAACACTGGTGCAAACTAGAAAATGTGCGGTTTCACTTATATGTGATAGACCGGGCTGTATTCTGTTAGATGAAAAAAATGATCTCATGGATTATTACGAACAAACGCCACTGAAGTCTATGGTGAAATCTTGAATTGATTTAGCAGATGAGAGGGCTTATTTGCAACCACAACTGCTATGTGCAATGTGCAAGTTCAGATACGAATCGCCATTTTTTTACCCACAAAATTCCAACATCATTGCGACTGCACTCAGTGTTGCACTTGTGGCAATTGCATCCAATATGTCATACAAGTACAATGGCGCTCATGCTTTCTTGGGCCATATCTACCCCACATGTCTTTTGCTTCCACACTTCTTCCTGTTACAGTTAGAGTTGTAGTATTTCTCGTCAGGTGATTATTTGAATCTTGTTTATTCAGTCTGGGAATTCATAATTATAGCAAGCAGGCAGGAGCCATTTTGTGGACACTGTTATTAAGACAAGCCTTGCATCATCTCAGAATTTTGTTGCACTAGAATGGGGGACCTGATGTCCATCCCCATGCACTGGCTACACAATTAAATGGTAAAGGGAATGTGGAATATAATTTATATATTGAATTTAAATAGTGTAATTCAATTATTTTGCTTATGTGATAAAATAGGATTTTGAATTTTTTTGGGTTCATGGGTTCCCTTTACTGCAGACAAGGGGTCCAAACGGCAAAAATGTAGATTTTAAGTGAATCTCATATAAATAAACATTTGAGGTCTTATTTGTGATGCTCCTTGCAGTTTGCAAAGTGCAAAAATAGGGCTCAATCAGCCATTTTTATGCACTCTGCCCACTGTATGGGGCCTCAATGCTCAGTTTTAGAGTGCAGAGACTGCGGTTTGAATAAACACTGCCTGTGTTAGCTAACACTCAATTGTAAGGAGGCTGGTAGGGGGAAACACGTAGGCGCCCCTCCTCCCAGCCCTACCTTGTGCTACATATTGGATTTTTTATCCAGCACTCCAGTAGTTTTAAGACAGAAGGTACCCAGAATGAAAGGACCGCCTGCTCCTGGCTGCATGTTGGTCTCTTGACAATCAAAAATGCCCTGTCAACATCTTTGTGGCTTCTTCAATTTGTAAAATTTTGTAACAAGCATTAAAATAACTCCGAAAAGCAAACAATTCTAATGGCTGTACTTTGACTCTAAATGTTAACTGTTTCCTTATGTTGAGCTCTGCCATGTGCCATGGGCGTTTGAAGTACTAAAAATAATCAGCATTTACATTTTAAATGTGCAGCCCTGTTTTTCCCACAAACACAATTACATCAACAAAGAAACTTTTTTTTTTATTTTATTTTTTAAGTTCTGTGAGTCAGAAACAGTTTCTTGATGTGGTTGTCTGTAGGGCAACCAGACTTGGGTGTCTCCCAAAATTCGTTGTGACTATTTATTCCCATGCATTCTATACTTGAAATAAAAATGCCCAGGTTTTGCTTTTTTTGCTGCAAATGTTTTTACTCTCTCAGCATCTTTAGGTAGTTGCTGGAGGAATGCTTCCCCTATATGTGTCATCTGTGTTTGTAAGGGGGGTTTATATGTATGTTAGACAGAGCCTTGTCTCCTGAAAGCAAACCAGGAGCTTCAGGAGCTCATACTGAACTAACAGCTTCCCAAATTACCCCTTTGTAATAAAACTATTAAGTCCAAAGATAATCACCAGAATACTATGGACCTATTTATGGCACTTGCACCTGCATATACTGTAGGAGTGGAGGCAACCCACATACTGGCTTTAATGTTTATATGGCAGGGTCTTCCGTCATTTCTGTAAGAAACTTTATTCTCACAATACTACAGATAAAATAGCAGATGGTCAGAACGTTGTCCTTAATGAATCTTCTTTCACGCAAAACACACGTTGGAATTTCTACTCTAAACTGCTGTAAAAAAACTGCTGTAAAATAGAACTCACTAAATTATATCTGCATTGTCCTACATTGGTCCCATTGTGGGTTATTACAAGTAGGGCAGAGTCACATGGTCACATTTGAGGAGATCAGTTGCCCAGCGACAAATCTCCTCTTCTTCGGGGCGACTAATCTCCCCGAACTGCCTTCCCATCGGCTGGAATGTAAATTGCCGGCAGGATGGCACTCGGAGGCAACTCTTGAGGCGACTTCGGAAAACAAATCGCTCCAAGTGCCATCCTGCTGGCGATTTACATTCTAGCCGGCAGAGGAAGGCAGTTCAGGGAGATTAGTTGCCCCGAAGAAGAGGAGATTTGTCGTTGGGTGATTTATCTCCCCAAATCTGACTGTGTGTCTCTGCCCTTAAAGACGTTTGGTTTCATTTTCTCTGAGCAGACCCAGAGCTTGCAAAGGCATGCAACTTTACATGCACCATAGACAAGGTTCCTTTTGTGCATTGTATCCATTCATGGCCACACATAAACCCTAGATTTGTGTAGCTGCAAGGAACTTTCAGATGTTTGGGTATTTCCTGAAGGTTAAACATGTACTTAATGTTTACCTTTAATATAGTGGGAAATGAAGCAGATTTGGTAAGAAGAATGGTCATCTGTTCAGCACTCTGGACAGCATATTTTTCTGTTTGTCAGACATGACCAACTGATCATTTTGCCCATAAAGAGGCAATGTCAATCAGCAATATCTTTTGAACAGTCGCCTACAAGTAAGAAAACAAAAGTAAAGATCTTATTGGTTGTTTTGGGCAACATCATTGGGGATATGTACAGTATCAGCAATGTAAATACACCCATTAAGCCATGCACGTGTAAGTACACACGGCTGGTACAGTGAAACCACAAATGGCTCATTAAGTCTAAAAATATATATACTGCCCAATATGCTGTTATTATTTTGTATATTTGCCCGCCCAGAGGTGCGGCAGCCCTTTAACAGTAATGATTCATGCTTTAATAGTTTCCACGACAGCAGGTTATTAGGTCTTTCTTCTGTTGTGGTTATGTTACGTCATTCATAGTTGCTGATTCAACAGGGCCAAAAATAAAAGAATTCTCATGCAGAATACAGTGGCTGGTGTGCTGCCATGTAATATGACTCTGAATTAATCAAGCTTGTGTCATGGAATTATACATGTTTTAAATATACATGTAATAGACAGCAGCCCAGTTAAGCTTCAGTTCTGTTTTTATACTGCAGAGTGTAGGGGTTTAAGGCCAACTGTCTAAACACAGAGCAGAGACTCGGCTAGATAATTTTACATTTTATGCATCTAACAATCCTTTTTCCAGTTCTAGTATCCCAAAGCAACCAATCCATAAAAATCTATTTTAGTCAACTGCAGTAACCCAATAACGTTATCAAATATCTGATTAGTTACTATGAGTTATTAGACACAGACAATCTTTGCCCCAATGTAAATTGTATTGATTTCAGGGAATAATAGCCATTAACATCATTCACCTTTAAGCACATATATTCTGATATTAGACCTTTACTATTGATTTAGGAAGTTTTCAAAAATATTTCCCTTTCTGATGCCAACATTATTTATATAGGACTGATATATCATGAAGTGCTTCACCACATCATTCACATCATTCCCTGCCTCAGTGGAACTTACAATCCAGGGCCCCTATTACATTCACACACATTACGGCCAGTCCTATTTAGAGCAAATTGACCTGCCTGTGTGTCTAAATCATTTCTGTATCACACCTTCTTTTTTGAACTGATTAAATAAACTTATCATTTATAATTTAGTTTAAAGCAGCAATTTGCAACCCGTCCTCAGACCTGTAGGCCAGACTAAACAAGTGAGGCAGCCATCTAATAATATTCTTTTTATTTTTATATCCCATGGTTTCTGCAGAACCCTGCTGTGATTACTGACCACTTATGGGATGTTTGGTTAAAAAGTAGTTTTTTTAATATTCTGCCATAATTTCTTTTAATTATCCAATTACATACCATCTTTGTGTTTGTGCACATTGGACGTGACTACTGCTAATATAATTTAAAGGGGTTGTTCACCTTCCAACAATTTTTTCAGTTCAGTTGGTTTCAGATAGTTTACCAGAAATAAAGAAATTTTCCAACTATTTTCTATGTATGACTGTTTTTCTAATACTGAAACGTAAAGCTTCAGTTTCCACCTTCTAAAGCAGCTCTGGGAGGGGGGTCGCCGACCCTGTAAACAATTCTAAATTGATACATTTATTTGATACATTTCTTATCTTTGTCCCTGCTGAGCAGAATCTCTGGGTATCATTACAGGCGACTGTTAGAATTGATACAATAGTTGCTAATACTCCAGAGATGCTGCTGAGAAATGTATCAACTAAATGTTACAAAATGTTAACAGTTTAGGGTCTGCACCTGAATTACTGAGCTGCCAGACTCAAACACCAGAGACAGAAACATTAAACATTAAACTGAGATTTTGGAAAAACAGTAAATATTAAAAAATGGAAACTAACTGAAAAAAGTCTTTATTTCTGGGGAACAATCTGAAAACAATTGAACTGAAAAAAGTGATTGGAAGGTGAACTGCCCCTTTAAATACCTAGTGATGCAGCCTTTAGGATATAACAGGAAAGATAAATGCTATTCAGAATAACCCGAGCACAGATGCAATGCACAGTTTAAGAAGAATGTACGCGTTCTGTAGATATCATAATTACGGTAGAACTAATAATAACTAATAAACTTACTTTGGTAAGTGTAGTCGGGTGTTATTTTTCTCTATTTCTTTTAGTGAGCTGAGCTCAGGCATATTCTGTGTCTCCTGTATGCTTAGGAAACTGTCTGTTATTGTACTGATGTCATCACGGGAGGCACTGACAGACAGGGTGAGCCAGGGTGAAGACAGAAACCAATAACGTGCACTGAGAGGTTGTGAGAGGTCAGGATGATGCCATCCTTTTACCTGAAATAGGCCTCTGTGTCAGGGTTAACTCCTAGCTGCTGTAAGCACTGGGGTCTATTTCACCCTCCTCTTTGTGGTCTATCACTTGGGAAAGAACACACACTCACTGTTACTGATAGTACATAGTTTCGATACGGAGTTTCCAGAGCTCAATATCCTGGAGGTTGCATTATAGTCTTGCAGCTAAGAAGGAAGGGACAGCAGTGTATGTAATAAGCAGCATTTCTGGGCCTATTTTTATCTAAACACAAAAAACATTTATAAACATATGTATGCTGGTCATAAGGCATGTTAATAGTCCTGCTACACTACATTGGACTTAAATGTTGCTGAACAACTTCTAGCATTTTACATATGCTGTTGAATGATTTCGTGTCCCATCTGCATAGAATCATCCACCCAGGAGAGAAAATGGCCAAAACGGCACTGCATGCCAGAGCCCCCAGACAACATTACATAGTAAAACTTTTTCTGAGGTCTCAAGGACCAGCACAAAAGACAATACTTTTGTTACTTTTTAAAACGGATTTGCCAAGCCCCTGTCATGTATGGTTTCCCACAACCCAGAACAAAAGCCAAGGTTCTGGTCACGGCTCACACTTTTGCCTATAACAGCTGCCTTTTGCTTCAGGAGGAGCACTCCACTACTTGGATCTTAAAATGAGACAACCAAGGCAAAACAAGGGAACCGTAACATGCGCCAGAAGGAATAAGGTTAGAGCAAATAATTGTGGAACAGGCCCGGGCAGTACAGAGTCAAGATCGGGAAGAATTGTCAGTAACAGGCAAAGGTTGGTTCAGGCACCAATACAACGGTGGTCAAGGACAGGCAAGGGTCAAGAAACAGAGAAACCAGACTAGAAGTGCACCCAGGAACTATGTACAATAGACCTACGTTGGGCGATGGGAAGTAGGAAGTGGTGCCTTTAAATATTTGAATTTCATGCCAAGTGCCATGATGTCAACCCCAAAATGGACACACCTTGGAAGAAGAATGTGCACCAACCAAGCTGTGGGCATCCCTGCAGCCTCCCAGGTATCCTCAACAGTGCATCAACTCCTCAACACTCACTTCTGCTCCCTCCCTGCACTCGTTTGTGGAGACACAGACTGTAAGAAAATGAAACATTTGTGCATATTACTGTTTTCCCATAAGGCTCCAAACATTTATATAGTTTATAAACATGTATAAAGTAGAAGTCAAATATATCGAAAGTAGGATCATGGACACTTGTAGGTAAATGCAGTAAATCTTTCAAGTTTCAAAGTGAAGAACTCACCAGTTTAGAGAAGGGGTCCAGGTGAACCGCCCTGAACCTTCAGTTAAGGGAGCGGATAACCGTATAGAAAAATTAAGCAGGCTTTTCTAAGGACCAACCTTCCAGGCAGACTTTTTCAATTAAAATTATTTTATTTATTCCAGTGCACTAGGATACCACCTAACGCGTTTCGTATCGATAGGATGCTTAATCATAGGCTCATATGAAATATAGCACCTATGTCATAAAGCCACTTACAACAGGAAACATATAGACATGTGTTATATTTATTCCTGACTAGTTTTAGAGTATTCCACCAATAGTCTGATCTAAATATATCTGATGCCTAATAAAGTTTGTATGTAAAACCATCACTTGGCTTCCTTAAATTATAGGAACTGTAATCCTTAGTTGTGTAATTTCAGTGGATTATATTTCGCTCACATTAATGGTGAGGATTTTGGTCTTGTTAACATAAATAGCAGGATTCAGTTGCAGTTGCACTACATTAAAACTTATGGGGGGTATTTACTAAGACTCAAATTTTTTCCCATTTTTTTTTAAAAACAAATGTAACACCTATTTGGGCTGCATAGCACACAAATAGTTAAACTGTCCAGCTAGCAGTAGAAACATGGGTTACACTGCGACTTACTCAACAGGGTCAGGGCCTTCACCATGTGGAAGTGTTCCCTCTATGGTGTAGTGCAACTACATCCCCCAGGCTACTGTGCAGACAACAAAAGATGGGCGCCAGGAGGTTCTTGCAGTAAAACAGAAACGGTTTATTTAACTATGCACGAGGCAAGTGACCACAGGTTTAGTACTTGCGCAGGAGCTGAGGGAATAGCACATTTCTCACACAGAGCTGCAGGCATTAGGCATTTCTCACAGAGGAAAGGTCTCCATTAGGCATTTGCAGAATACACACTCATTCCCTCCTGGAAGTTGTCAGGAAAGTAGCTTCTACCCTACAGTCCCTCCTCACTGAGGTCCCTGACTGGAGGAAACACACAGAGCCTCTGGGGGCCCCTACACAAAGTTGACCTAACTCCCATTCATGAATGTGTCTAATTTATCAAAAAATCTGCTTGAAAAAAAAATCGGTGCAGGAAAAAATCGCAACAAACGTGCGCCAATTTAAATTGTGCAAAATTTTCAATTTGATGTCCAATCGTACAACTTTTTCAATTTGATGCCTAAAAACCCTCAAAGGTCATGAAGGTAAGGAACATCTTCAAATTGTAGAAGGGACCTCTGCCATTGACTTTTTACATGACTTCAACAGGTTTTAGATGATTTAAGTATTTAAATATTTTCGGATTTAGATTTTTAGTAGCTCAGGATTTTTTTTTCCGCCCTTAAAAATGCAACCAGAAAATCAAGGCTTCATAAATAGACCCCATAGTGTAACCCTAAGAGGGTTGACTTTTAGAGGTTTGTGAGGTTTTTCATACCTCGAATGAACTCACAACTCAAATGTTTTCCAATTTAAGAAAAACCTCAAATGGAAAAAACTTGAATCAGGGAATTCGGGATGAACAACACAAAAACTCTAATTGAGTTTTCACCAAAAAAAGTTTTTGAGTGAAACCCACCGAAAAACCCCGAACATAATGAAGGCTATTAACATCTTCAAATGGTTGAAGGGACCTCTGCCATTGACTCCTACATGACCTCAACAGGTTTTTAGATGATGTATTTTCAGATTCGAGCTATTTCCAACTTCGGGAGTATAATAAATCTCAAAAAATTCTAGTTCTTTTTTTAAAGAAACACTGAAAAATTTTAGGGTTTTTTTTAACGGGAAAATTTGAGTTTGACTGAAAAAATACCCTTGAAAACTCAAGTTTTTTGGGTTAAATACAACGCAGCCTTTAATAAATCTGCCCCTTAATGTCTGGCACGCCTTCTACGCCAGTGACCAATCCACAGAAGGCAAATTTCCCTACACACCTCCAAACTTTTTTTTTGCCTCCTAAATTTTGTCATTTTAATTATACTGTTGTTTCCTCAAACAACATACAGACATGCCTAGCAGTACCATAATTAATAACTCTACACACGGAAAGGTTGTGCTCTGTACCCTCTTCACCAAGTAGTGAAAGTCAATTGTCTGGAAAGCTGACTTTTTATTTCATTAAAAGTATAAGACTCTTGGGTCTATTAAACCAGCAGGTAAACAAGTTTTATGTGGGTCACGTGTCACTTGGTGTGAATGTTTGTTAATTAAAAGACAGCTGCACATCTTCTGCCAGGTCATTTGATAGGTATAATATAATCTATGACTAAAACTGATGAGACACCATCAACAATTGAGTTTATAGTGAGGTGTGTTTTTTGTGCCAGTTTTGAAATGAGCTTAGGCTGCTCACTGTTTTAATTAGTCTGTCGGTGGCAGGTGGCATGCTGCTATTTGCACCTTGGGTTACTTCATTTGTAAAATAATTTGTTGTCAATATGGAAATTCAAATGTTATATCGTCACAGAGATCTGCAAAGAGCGTCTCTCTCCAGCTGTTGATGAATTGTTGAATTCTAACCATCCCCTGAGAACTAGATCATGTTCCTGTCCTCAGAAAATATATCAGGAAATGGATAATACATTTTATTGTAGTGTTTTCCATATTCCACTAAACTACAGATATTAAGCTTGTTGTCCTCCCACTGCTGCAGTATAGTGAACAGTAAAACTGTTGAAGGCTACAAGTTGGACATCTTTGCCCTAGATCTTTTTTTCTAGTTCTTTCACACAATTGCTCTGTTGTTTCCACCCACTCTAGAGTTACTTTACCCTTCAGAATATAATCTTTAATCACTTCACTACTAGAGCTTCCTCAAGTACCATTATTTCTTTTGACCTGTTCAACACTTTGGCTCAGTAGAGGCCCCATGTTGGGTTGCAACATGTCCGGTTTTGACCCAGACAGCCCAGTTTTTAGAAGGGCTGCAGGGGTCAAGACTGCATCCTTATTTGGAAAACTGCATGATTCCCCTTAATTTACATTGCAATCCACCAATCACTAATCACATATCATAGCACCGCCCGTGATGACAATAGCCCCATCCATTAAACTAATCTGGATCTCGGGCCAGTGGAAGGTGACAACCCTGCCGCCATGTTGGATTTACCTGCTGGCCTTAAAAGCTTTATCCACATGATCTGGTTTAGGCACTCACCTAAATATCATTGATGAGACTGCTATTCCATAGTGCCTGTAAATTGTTACATGACACTAAGTAAAAGCCTGTCTAAAATAATCCACTCAGCAGGGGGCTTTGTAATTATGGCACCAATAATGTAGGTGCATGTTCCTGTGCATAATTGATCATAGAATTGGTATGTATATACAGCAGTGTGGTACCCTTGCCATTAAATCATTGTTATTTGGGGCCAAGTAAAATTGGGACAAGTGTGTTAACTGGCTTTCAGATGTTTCTAAATTTATGGTGAAAATTAAAATGTAATGGCAACCTCACTTCTACTTGGATTTGAATGTAGCAGCAGCTATCATTGTGTAATGCCTATTTTGTAATTGCATTTGATTTTTTATATGGAAATGTGTTTCTTGGATACAAATAAGATCTGCATTGTGTTGTCAGCTTGAGCTAGTAATCTTTTGCAAGAGGTGTTTAGTCCCTTCGCATTTACTGAGAAGCATTTACTGAGAAGCATTTACTGAGAAGCATTTAAGTACTTTTTTTTTTGTTCTGTTGATGCTGTGTAATGTACAACTGGCTGGTACCCCAGGGTGGTGCAATAAAGTAGTGCATAATAATTGGTGCCGGTCTCGTTAGAAATGGTAATGCTAAGAAAGAAGTGGAGGAAGGAAGCAAAAGAAAATATATAAACATAACTTTTATAAACAGTAATACCATACATACAGGTTTTACCCCATTTGCGTGTGTCCCAACAGTTAGGGGAGTGCATTGGGAGTGAGTAGAGGGGTGATAAAAACTTCTAACAGATGTCACCCTGCTCCAATATTTGGAACAATGCTAATAACACAATAGTAGTGGAACAAAGATACCGGCACACAAGGCTTTGGTTTGCAGGGAAACTCTTGCTTTAATTTAAGTGCAGAAGTCACTTTGAATTAAAGCAAGAGTTTCCCTGCAAACCAAAGCCTTGTGTGCAGGTATCTTTGTTCCACTAGTTAACCAGGAGGTTGCTGTATCCTCCATTACTGAGCACCAGGCTGCAATCTGAAGGGGTTGTTGAGGGAGTGTGTCTGCTCTAAACTTTTCCAATAACACAAAAGTAACCATGGGATAGAGATCCCAAAATTAATGCAGAATTGCAGAGTGTACAGTTCAGGTTTCTACAGTGTTCCATTCCCAGTTCATGTGCCTTGCTGGTGGGGGGCGTTGGGGTTGTTCTCAAGAGTTATATTCCAATCAGCTAGTGCTTTTTTGCCCTCTGTTACAGAAGAGATCATCTTTGGGGAACCTTCCCTTTGGACTATTAGTTTAGTCGGATGTCCCCATTTGTATGGTACACCATGTGAGTGCAAAGCTTGGGTTATTACTGTTAATTTGCGCCTTTTCGCCAGAGTTGCTGCAGACAAGTCCGCATATATTTGTACTTTCTCATATGGTTGCAAAAGCGCTGTATGATTATATCTCTTGGTGTGCTACTTGATGCACTTTTGGGTTTGGGGATTCTGACTATAACAGGGGTAGGCAACCCGCGGGTCGGGAGCCTCATGCGGCTCTTCATCCTGCTTGCTGTGGCTCAGTCTTGCGGCTTTGCCTGTCACATCGTCTATAGAGCCCTCGCACCTGCTGGTGGCTTCTTGAGTGTGCGACCGTGGTAAGCTAACCGTTACCAAGTTGCTGCCAGCAGGTGTGAGGCCTGTTTAGACATGCCAGCAGCAAGATGATTCATTATGGTCCTTACCGCAGTCGCACACTCAAAACAAGAGAGAAGCCTCCAGAGTCCAGGTGCGAGGGCTATAGTCGTGGATGTGACGCATATTTTAATGATGTCTATAGCCCTCGCCTTTAAACAGATGAGAACATTAGTATTTAATAGGGCTATTCAGTATTTAATTTATTTCATAGGGCTATTCAGTGTTTCATTTATTTCATAGGGCTATTCAGTATTACATTTATTTCAAAGTAGGCCTACACATGTACATTCCAATACAAACTCCAGCAGCACTCCAGTATACTGAAAAATAATTTATTTATAAAGGGCTGGTTATGCCCGAAACGTTGCTTCATTTGCACAAATAAATTATTTTTCACTATACCGGAGTGCTGCCTGCGTTTGTATTGGAATTTGAACTGGACCTGGGCAGACAGAGTCGCAGCCGGCACCCTGACGCTACAAAAAGCGGTGAGATTGATTATGTAGCACTACTCTCTATGTTTGTGCCTACACATGCACACTGCACTTCTGTTTGTTGTATTCTGTTGTTGTATCAGTTAAAATTAAAAAAAAACTTTTAAAAGTTTATAAACTGTGTTATGTTTTGCGGCTCCAGGTTATTTTTCTTTAGTGGAAGAGGGGGCAAAATGGCTCTTTTGATAGTAATAAGATGGTCAGCTGGGGTTTCTGGTAGGGCTGTTAGTATGAGGTCTTGCGCAAACTGGCACAGTTGAGGTTGCAAAATTTCCTCTGAGACACCCCTCAGCCTTATATTGTTCCTTCTAGATTGATCCTCTAGATCGCCAATTTTGTTTTTTAAGGTAGTAATTAATTAGTCTTGAGAGTTAACTCTGTCAGCCATCGTGTTGTGCACTGATACCATTTCTGCCCTCTTGGATTTTAGATCTTCTATGCACTCTGCAAGTACCTACAGTTCTGATTTTCAATCTTGTAAGGAGCACTTAAGGGGCACATTTACTAAGGGTCGAAGTGAATTTTCGAATTCAAAAACTTCAAATTTCGAAGTAATTTTTGGGTACAACCATCGAATAGGCCAATTCGACTTCAATTTGAATTGAAAATACTTTGAATATTCAACCATTCGAGCCCCTTATTTATGGACGTGTTTTTTCTTAACTGAGTTTTCTTCCTTTGCTGACAGTTTAGCCTGAGGTTATTGGGCTAGAATCTAGATTATCACGTTTAATTATGTAAATGATCTCCCTTTCTTGTATGCCAATGGCTGTGTTATGTCACGCAAATTCTGTTATTTTCAGAGTGATTCTCTCTTGATGTTTTGGACAACATGCCTGTACGGAAAATATTCCATTTGAAGTGTTTTATTATCATCATGCAGGCAAATAAAAATGTAAACCAACAAAGAAGCATATTGCTAGTGAGCACTCCGAATAACATAGAAATCTAGAACCGTGGTATCAATGGAGTTTATGTATTGGTGTTGTAGATTATAAATTGCCCAACATCTAATGGGTTGCAAAGCACCCCCTACAAGTGAAATAAACAATACAGTCATCTTTTATTGTTTCATTTGCACTTTTATTTTAGAATTCAGGGATTAAATACACGCTGTTCATTCAAAGCATTTCTTACGCATAATATAATTTCTTGTCTGTGCCACACAGCAACCTTCCCAAGCAGATGGGTTTTATAATTGCTTTTAACTTAGAAACTCAACATGTTCTGTCAGTAAACATCTACTATGTGCTTTCAGTTTATTAAAGTGATGTTGAATGCACTTTAATTACTGGCATGAGGCTTTACATGAATACAAGATAATATGCTTCCATCTCCCCTGCTTTTTGTATTAGGCAAAGCTGCCCATATAATGCTGAGCAGACAGCTCCCTTTGCATGGATTAGTTAAAATTACTTTTAACTAACTTTTTTTTGAAGTTTTTATTTTAAATTTTAAAACATTAAACATTTACAAGATCAATAGAAGGTTTAGTAGAAGAAGAAAGTTGAGAGAGAAGGAGGGAGAGGAGGTAAGGTATAAATTATCATATCCATTATATTAGAATATATGCAGTTAACCAGTTTGCACATTTATCCAGGTACCCCTTATAGCCTCAAATTTTTCGGGGCAGCCCCTTGACAGATAAGTCAGTTTCTGGTTTGAGAGAGAGTCATTTAGCAGTTTTTTCCAAATATTGTATTGTAGGAGGGTTGAGCGATTTACAATGCATTATTATGGCTTTTTTTGGCATAATATAGGAGCTGTAGGTAATAGACTCTAGAATAGGAATGTAGCTGCAAGTCCCCTGTTATCCCCAACAAACAGGTTTCTGGTGAACGAATACTTGGTAGTGCGAGCTTCTCATTCAAGTATTGGAGTACAGCACTCCAAGATCTCTGGGTTACAGGAGAGGACCAGAATATATGGAACATGGTACCAGGTTCTACTCTGCACTTGGGAATAGATCTGATATATTTTCATAGATTTTTGCTAGGCAGTAGGGGGTTAATTAAACTCTGTTTAAAAAAATTATTTGTATAAGCCTGTCCCTCATAGACATAGATAGCTGTGTGACAAGTTTGAGTGCGTCCTTACATTTTTCTTCGTTCAGGTCAGGGATATCACCTTGCCATTTGCCCTTAACTCTCTCAAAAGGGAGAGGGGCCAGCGGTAGATAGTATCGTATACAACCAGGATAGGGGCTTTGTTAGTTCTAATCTGTGTAAATAGGTCTCAAGGGTCGTCACCTCTAAATTTACAGGTCTTGTTGGAGATTGTACATTGTAAAAGCATGGCGTAGCTGCAAATAACGAAATAGCATATCTGGGTGAGGATGGGCTTCCTGTTGTATTGTGGCATACGTTTTAAAATTACTTGTATTCTTAAAGAACAAATACAGGTTAAAGCTTTTCTTTCTTTTTTGCATAGTGTTTACTATGCATACAAATAATGGAATGAGTAAGACAAGAACAAATACAACAGACCAAGTGCTCTGCACATAGCACTATCTCTAAACCTAAATATAATAAAGATTGTTAACAGTAGTTGTAATAATATTCCATTAACATGTTCCCTTATATAGAATACCTGTGTACTATGGTTTTTATTAGCGTTTATTACTTTTCAACCTATAACACTACAAAATATATGTTTTTTTAAGGCAAAGTAAGGCGCATTTATCAACACTGGGCAAATTTGCCCATGGGCAGTAACCCATAGAAACCATAGAAATAATTCTCAGCCAGCTGCCAGTAAAACAATGAATGCAACAATTTGATTGGTTGCCATGGGTTACTGCCCATAGACAAATATGTCCAGTGTTGATAAATTATCCCCACCTTCTACATACAGGGCCTGATAGATTCAATTATGCCGGCTAGGTTCTTGTCTGTAGTTAAACCCAAGCCATCTCCCAGTTACTGTAGGATAGTCAGGCTTGGCAGTGATGTAATTGTATAAAATGAAAATTCTACAATAAGGTGTATACAGTAGTACATCAGATATTTTTCACCTGTGCTTTTTAGCCAGTAGAAAGGCCATCAAAATTTACACCCTGCTACATCCCATTGACTTAAATGGCATATACCTGATAGCCACAAGACAGCCATGTTTTGCTATATCAGAATAAAAAGCATTTCTCATTTAAGTCAATAAGAGGTGACGGGGGGAGATTCGAGGGTCTATATTGGATAGAAACATGCAGGCTAAAAGCCTCCTTAGGCACTGTGCTGTGTTCATAAATCAACACTAGATCTATGGCCAATACATCACCATGTCAATCATTTTATAATTGGGGGTCAGATATATTGTGTCTTATACCCACTTCTCCTTTAAGATTGTAAACTCTATTTAGCAGGGACCTTTCTTCTTTTTTGTATTGATATATGTGTATAATATGTATGTTTGCGGTATACAATCTGACTCTTCTGAAAGGCAGATGAGCCCAGCTAATAACATTTTTCACTGACACCCTTTTGGGGCCCTGGAACTTTCTGCTATGTTTCTGATTGGATACTCACCAACATCATAGTGAGGTTCCAGGCAAAATACAGACAATGTTTAGGCAAAAAGGAGTCAAAAACAGACAGAGGTCAGATCAGGCAGGTAGATTCATAATCAAGGGACAGGCCAAAGGCAAAAACCAGGATCAAAACACACGGAAAGGCTTGAGCAGGATCTGAGACAACCATAAGCCAGCTTAGGCAAAGAGGCAATGACAGAAGGGTCTTAAATAGGTGCCAAAACTACAGGAGGAAGTGATCCAGAGGAAGAAGGGTAAAGTAAACAAAATTGGCAAAATGGCCCCCTACAGCTTCAAAATGCACTACTGTGCAGGTCATGAAGTCACCGCGTGTGTCAGGATGCAAGGCGGCAATGCAAAGGGACGCCCTTATGCATGCAGAAGCCTGTGGGTCCTGGTCAGTGCAGGAGGTTGAAGAGCGTGCCTGACCAACGGCATGCTTTACAAATACAATCTTGCATTTAGATACATCTGTTGTTTCCACTACTTTTGCTGTCCTAAGTATGGAGTTTGTACGTTTTAGCTTGAGATGTTTCCACTACTTTGCTGTCCTAAGTAGGGAGTTTGTACATTTTAGCTTGAGATAGGTCTCTTCCTATAAAAAAAGGCAGCTACTTAAGAGATATTTTGTGTCAGAAATTGACCCACCTAAGAAAGGGGTAAAGATGTTTCTTGATAAACCTAAACTATGAACATTCACCTGCCTGAACTCTATATGCTATACACCCATCATTAAGGGTAATGTGGTACACCATCCTACACAGGGTACAATGATACAGTTGAGATGATGCCACCTGTACTAAATGAAATGTTGTTTATTTGCTAAAATGCCCTTATGGGAAATACAGGTATGGGGCCTGTTATGCAGAATGCTTGGGTTTTCCAGATAACAGATCTTTAGGTAATTTGGATCTTCATACCCTAAGTCTATTAGAAAGTTACATTCAATAAATCCACATAGGCTGTTTTTGCTTCCAATAAGGATTAATTATATCTTAGTTTGGATCATGCACAAGATTTTATTACTTATTTATTTTAATTTATTTATTTTATTATTATTGTATTTATTTATGTATTTTATTACATTGCTTTATTACTATAGAGGAGAAGGAAATTATTTTGAAATAATTTGAATTATTTGGATAAAATGGAGTCTATGGGAGAATGCCTTTCCATAATTCAGAGCTTTCTGTATAATGCATCCCGTACCTCTATTCCTAATGGTATTCATTCTCCTTTGTACCTGGATTATGGTTCTCTTTGGATTTTCTAGATGGACTATTTACTAAGAATGAACTAACTATTGGACTTTTTTCATCACATTTTGAACATTTGTTATTTGTGCGCTTTATATACTATTTCTGGTATAAGCACATGTGTTACAGACAGCACCTATTTACCAATTTTGGGGGGCATGTTTATGCCCTCCCAGCTAGGGGTTTCCTTCTTCATGTGATTTCCTATAATCACTTTTTAATATTGTTATGCATTCTGTTTATTTTTCATATGACATTGTGTCACTAAGCTCAAAATGTATTATGTTAATAGATATAATATGAGCATCTTGTTCTGCTGTTCCGCGCAACTATTGTTGTTTTTTTCTTTTTGGTCCTGCCCCTGTGCCAGAGGTGATTTACAATAACATATGTATAGACAAACTCAAAGGGCAACTATACTTGGCATACACTGGGCACAGAAGGCATACTATCATCATTTATCTAGGGACCTGCATGCTGAAATGTAGGAAATTCGAATGTAACATTTCATGTATGAAAACTGTGCCTTTATTGTTAAAGGGGAAATAAAGTCTAAAATAGAATAATGCTAGAAATGCTGTATTTTGTATACTAAACATAAACATGAACTTACTGCAACAGAAGCCTAATAAAACAAATCATGCTTTCAAAGTTGGCCACAGGGGGTCATCATCTTGTAACTTAAACAAGACCAAGACCATGCACATGCTCAGTGTGGTCTGGGCTTCAGTTGAGAAGGAAACATCATAAATTATCAAAAAAGCACAAGTCAAAAAATATCTGCCAGCAGCCGAGACAGTAAGACTGATTAATAATCAGAATATGCAGACTGCATATGTGTTGTCATGTAATCTAATGTGGATTTTATAGTTTTTGTATTGTTTAATACAAACTTTCTCCAACTCTGCAGAACCAGTGGCTGCAGCAAAATTCAATGAGAATCCTGTTTAATCTGTTTAAATCTGGAAACATTAAAGGGAAAGTAAATGCAAAAATAAAATCCAATACAAATCTCTACACAAACGCCGACTGCTCTACAGGGAAACAAACAAAGCTGCTCAAGTTCTGGGCAGTAAGGTGGGGGGAGGGCTCCCCCTGCTGTTTGAAAGTATGATGGCTTTCCTGCAGATCAGTTAGGGACCGTCTGAAGTTTCCTATCCACAGAGCAAGTAATACGAAGGGGGAATTTCACTGCATACAGTCAAGTTTATACACATTTTTTAATTAAAGTATATGAGAAATAGATTTCGTTTTCATTAAAGAAAGTAAAAATGGGATTTTTTTTTTTTGCTCTGCATCCCCTTTAAGTCAATAAAATAACAATGTGGGTTGAGTAACGTGACATTGACGCATCTAGACAGATTAAACACTTGTATTCAACACTGAATACTAACTATACAATGTTCTTTTATTAAAAGCGACACTACATGCATCTGCTCCTTCCTATCTGCTATAGAATCACAATGTGTCTTCTGTTTGGATGTGTCAGTTAAGCTTGCTACACACTGGGTATTTTCTGTTCAGTTGGATTAGATGGCCTGCAGGCAAATCAATTAGATGTTGTGCAATCTATCCATACAAATGCATTGACCATTCCGCTAATTTGATGAATGAGCCCATCAAACAGGCTAATTAGTTAAGTTTTATATTTTGTGGAATAAGCTCTGGTGGGGCTGAAAATAAATGATCGGGAGCACCTAATGCACCTTTGAATTTTCATAATGATACTGATGCATGCATATCCCAATTACTGACCTGCCTATTCAGATGATTACAAGACTTTAAAAGACCTGAGGTTAAATGCATGAATAATATTTAGCTGTCATTAGGGCTCATTTTCATAAGCAAGTGCAATATGCAACATGCAATGTTATATTTAATTTTCCAATTGCACTTGTGGGATGGTATCATTTCTGGTGCTCAGCCTCAAAATTAATTAATTAATTTAGACATTAGTGTGTTGTATGTATTGATGCAGCCCACAGTGGGAGCCCTGGAATTATCACCACATTTGAGATGGCTCAAGGGTTTCCCTGCCTCAGTAGGTGTACTTGCGATTCATCTAAATAGAATAGGCCAGACCAATGGTAGAATAGGCTCAAGTGGGAGTACTTTGATACATGTAACGGTTTCGTCCATTTCGTCCATGCCCAACCATAACTGTTATTCTAAATGAGGCCGTCTATGCATCAACTAACTGGCCAGACCAAATGGCCGGAAGTAGAATGAGATCTAACTGGCTAGCTCCTGTAGTAAGGACTTCATGGATTAGCTCTGCAGTAGCATGCATTTCATGCTATACAATCCAATTCTGACTGCTAGGTCAAAGACAGAGCACGTTTCAACTTTTATGCAAAAGCTGGGTCATATCACATAGTCTGTACATGCATCAAACTACAACGCAAATCAACAGACATGAGTCATTAGTACAAAAAACAGCCAGTCAGATCTCATCCAACTTCCAACCAGCTGGTCTAAGTGAAAGGGGAGAAAAAGATGCCTCTTAGAATAAAATGTGTTTTTGATTGTTGGGCTCAGAAAGTGTAATTGTACATACAGTGAGTGGGATCAGCTAAACCATCAGTGGGGGAATAGCAAGGACTGCTGTCAGGGACCCAGGAAATGTTTAATTTTCAAGCAGTGTCTATTTGGGCCCTCATTGTCCCAGGCAGGGCAATATCTGCTATCGGAACACTATAATA
This sequence comes from Xenopus petersii, assembly GCA_038501925.1. NCBI lineage: Eukaryota > Metazoa > Chordata > Amphibia > Anura > Pipidae > Xenopus > Xenopus petersii. The sequence goes on along the minus strand of CM076676.1, from coordinate 42,074,053 downwards.
TATTAACATACCTAACATAACATGCAGGACAGTCCCGATTTTGACAGCTCAACCCGCAGTCCCAGGTTTGTTACTGAAATGTCCCGACTTTCTCTGATCTCCAGCACTGAACAGCCAGAAAAAGATACAAAGTTTATAACTTAATTGGCTTTTGGCAGAGAGCCCAGAATAGGTATTTAGATACTTTTGTAACTAAGATAAGCAGGTCTCTTGGAAGAACTTAGACTCATATCTTAAAGGGCAATTCACCTTCATTAGCAAAACTGTAATAACACATAAATGTGTAATAACACATAAATGTGTAAGAACACGTAAAAAAACAGAAATGTGTTCAAACTTTCATGACCTGCCAAATTTTATAAAGTTGATTAGGGGTATGGCCACAAAAACAGGCGTGGTCAAAACATTTTGGCGCACTCCACAAATCAAATCTTTTTGTCCCTCTTTCTATTTCAAAACTGTTGGGAGGTATGTATTAAGGCAATGATTATCAGTTAAACGGCAATGAGTTGGAAACATGCACAATTAAGCATCTAATTTGGATATTGATTATACAATGCAGACAGGAATGATTAACTGTTACATTTAAAGTAAACACTACTAGGTACAAGTTGTACCTGTATAACTTGTACCCACCGGGATACCAGGAAAAGTCCCGGTGGGCCCAGGTGTCAGTGGACCCTCATGCTGCTAAACATTTGGCCTATTTCATGGCCATTGCCTATTTTTATGAGAGCAAAGAGGCTAAATAGTTGGAAAAATAGAGTATAGTACGGTATGTAAAGAAAAGAGACTAGGATAATAGAGGTTGAGTGAGGAGAGGAAGAAAGGAGAGGAAGAGTGGGCCTTTGGTCTAAGATTAACTGGTCAACGTTTTTGGATGGGCCCCTGGTGTCCCAGTCCTACACTGGGTGTCCATACACAGCTAGATCTGCTCTAGATCTGGCCCTGATTTGGCCACCAACATTCTGGACCAAAGCAGACAGATCCGATCACTGGCTGACAATCAGATCATCTATTGGGAACTACAGAGACCTGTCGGACAAGGACAATAACTTGGTGATGCATTCCTTGTCCCATGACATTTTTAAACCTGCCTGAGATATTTTGATTTTCACCCAGATATAATTCTGACAGGCCCGTGGGTGAATCGGAACAACACTGTAATTTAATTTAAGATAGCCATGAGACAATTGACAGTGCTGGGAAGCTCAAAGGCGAGTCAAACGTTAATTTCCTTGCATCCATAATTACATTTTTTTCATCTCTAATAAATAACTAGGGGGTGCAGCAGGACAGTTTTATGAAGGCATTACTACCCCTTTTAATTAGATCTGAGTTGTATGACAATTGCATACAACTACATTGTTTTTCCATAAAAAAATAAAGCTGCATATCATTTTTACACAGTCAGAACCAGACAATATGAAAAAAGGTGAAAGCTCCCAGGACCTTTAATGGAAAGCCTAAGCACTTTCTTTCATGCTGGAGTTCTGTTTGCACTCACAGGGCTCATTACTAACACTGGGCACAATCAGCTGTGTTCAGACAGCTTCAGGCAGATTGCTGAAAGTAAATATCTCATTGGTTGCTATAGGTCATTGAACTAAGGCAAACGTATCCAGTGTCAATAAATGAGCAGTTCCAATCTATTTTCACATCATTTCACATGACGCTGTGTGTCATTTATAGAAAGACATTTTCTTAAATATCAGTTATTTTTTAATGTTGATGGGATTGCAGAATTAGCTAATTTCTAAGAAGATAAAACTGAACATGCGGTACAAACATTTCCTGGTATTGAATTAATGATGCCACGTATGTATTTTAAGCCACGCAGGATGATTTTGATTCTTTTTGGCAATGTGCCACATTAAAGGTAAGGCTTTTCCAAGAAACTGTAAAATTGCCCTGTCTTGTCTCCAACCACATTTTATTTATGGCTAATTTAACATTTGGAGTTATTGTCATACTGAAACAGCCTTGGGTCAGAACATCCCAGATACTTATCTTGTATATTTTTTGTTTAGGTAGTCTCATTACTTGACCAGACTATTTGTTGCTCCATGTGCCATGCTGCTGTTGTGCCTGTCCCAAGCCGAATATATCTAATTTATCAAACATGAAATCCAAAGATAAATATTTTGGTTTTATGTTTAAATATTGTTTTTTATTTTTTTAAAACATACTTGATTCATTGAAGATATAATTAATCCTTATTGGAAGCACTACCATACTAGCGGGTTTATTTAATGTTTACATTATTTTCTAGTAGACTTATAATATGGAGATCCAAATTACAGAAAGATCTGTTATCTGGAAAAGCCCCAGGTCCTGAGCATTCTGGATAACACGTCCCATACCTGTACAGCAGGTGCTTCTGCACATGCTTTGATTGAGAGTTAAGGGGACGGGCTGAGCTGCAGTGCTTAGGGCGGCACCAGACCGGCATCATATCAAAGTATCATTGTTCCCATTCAATCTGTGGAATCAGGTATGTCTGTGTAGTAAAAAAAAAACAAAACTTTTTTTATATCTATTTCTGGAAGTTCAGATACTGTATAGAATGGCCAATACTAAGCATTAGTAACTTATAAATAACTTCATTATTTATTTGTTATAGTTTTTTTTAAATTATTTGCCTTCTTCTGACTCATTCCAGCATTTAAATAGGGGTCACTGACTCTAAAAAACGAATGGATAGGACTTTACGGACGATTTCCGCGCAATCTGACGCGGTGTGCAAAACCGCAGGCGTCATGCCGGATACGACAGAAATAAGGCAAGTAATAGACATGGATCAACGCTGCAACACCATCCGACAATGCATTCACTTACCTTATTTCGTTCGCATCCAATTTTCTCGCCTGCATTTTTGCGCAGCACGTTGGATCGTACGGAAATCATCTGTGAAGTCCTACCCTTAGGTTACAAATGTATTGTTAAAGTGGACCTGTCACCCAGACACAAAAATCTGTATAATAAAAGTCCTTTTCAAATTAAACATGAAATCCAATTTCTATTTTTTATTAAAGCATTCATAGCTGTTGGAAGCTCATTTAAAAATCTCAGCTGTCAATCAAATATTGTCTGCCACTCCTCTATGCACTTGGCATAGAGGCGGGGCAGACAGTTACTTTCACTTTCAATTCAGCACTTCTTAGATGTCACTGCTCTTCACATATTCCCCCTCTTTACCATTTAATTGTGTAGCCAGGGCATGGGGATGGACATCAGGTCCCCCATTCTGGTGCACAAACATGATTCTTAGCTGATGCAAGCCTTGCCTTAATAACAGTGTCCACAAAATGGCTGCTTTCTGCTTGCTAGAATTTTGAAATCCCAGACTCAAGGAAGCAAGATTCAAATAATTTATATTGTGTATTTAAAGTTCATTTTGCTTGACTAATGTGATAAAATAGGATTTTGAATATTTTTTTTGTGTGACGGGTCCCCTATTTTTGATTGCTCTATTCAGAATGCTGAAATTGCAAACTGGAGAACTGCTGAATAAAAAGTTAAATAACTCAAAAAATAACTTGTCTCTATTAAAGCATGTTTGTTAGAGTACCAGGGACTGCTTGGACAGAGAATGCACAGGAAGTTAAAGGATAAGGTTTTGTGTTAGAAATCACTTTTAATAGACAGTAGCAATTTCTGGAAACACAGACAAGCAGTGCGGAATTATTCAAGGAATGGAAACCATTCATCTCATGTTGCTCTATTTAACAGTGTCTGCTAGCTTGCTAGAAAAATGATATGTACTTGGGCATAGCAAGTGCAAAAGTGGTGGGGCATTTATAGCCCATGTAGATGCTGCACAAGATCCAACTATAATAACTCCCTTAAACATAGACATTATTGGGGGCATTAATCCAAATACTGTATACAGATGTCTCCTTTCTCTAAGGATATGCAAACCTTTGCTGGCGCTCTTTTACAGCAAGATTACACTCCAGCATAGACAGATACAGCAAGTACCTGCTGGTGATCAGCTCTCCATTGTATTGATGGAAAAGTCCGAAAAGCCTTAGTGAACTGCCACTATAACATATAAAATAGCAGAATATTAGGAACAAATATATAGAAATAAAACTCAACATGTATAAACTAGGCAGTGGCCAGTGTACAATACATCATATGCTTAAAGATTAAATCAACATCTGTAACTGATTTGTGTTTATTTTTGTAAATCTGCCAGAAGATGTGAGTTTGGAGGGCGGCCTCCTTATATAATATGCCAGTGAAAGTGTAGCATGGCTCAGCTTTAATCTTTTCTGGAATATACGAAGGAGGAGAAGAGCAGGGAGCACTCACCGACCCGACGATGTGCAGCCGCTGTGCTACTACGTGAGAAACGCTCCCGAATCGTATGTCAATCTGCAAACTGTCGTAGTCACGGAGCACCAGCAAGTTTAAAACATCTGTTTATTAAAGATTATTAAAAAGTAACAATAGAGCGTAATGAGCCCAATAGCTCCATAGCTTTGACGCGTTTCGTGGACAAACCACTTCCTCCTTGTCCACGAAACTCCTTGTCATTTGCTTCACATTCCTATTCCTGATTCATTCAAATCAATGCATGGTTGCAAGGAGAATTTGTACTCTAGCAACCAGATTGCTGAAATCGCAAACTGGAGAGCTGCTAAATAATGACCTAAATAAGTCAAAAAACACAAATAATAAAAAAAAAATTAAAACCAATTGCAAATTATCTCAGAATATTACTCTCTACATCATAATAAAAGTTAACTCAAAGGTGAACAACTCCCTTTAATTACAGCCAGCAATACAACAGAAGTATGCAAGGCACTATATCAGTGTGTCACAGCAGACTTATCTGGCTTTATGTACACTTAAGGCAGCTATACACAGGCAAGTTAAAGCTGCCGATATTGGTCCTTTAGACCGATTTGGCAGTGTAGGGGGCATTGTGACAGGTGCCCCCCCCCCATCGATATCTGACCAAGATATCGATCAGGCAGATTTTATATTTCTTTGCGATCGAGAACCACATCAGATAGTTGATGTGGTGATGGTCCTTTCAGGGCCTATTCTCAGCATTGTAATCCGATTAGCCCTAGGGCTGAACGATCAGATTAACAATCTGAACGATCAGATTAATTATATTGCCCTGCCTTTGGTGGGCATATCGGGTTCAGATCCGCTCATTTGACGACCATGCCAAACGAGCGGATCTTATAGTGTACGGCCACTTTTACAGAAAGAAATGTGGACTTCACTGTGCACCCTCTTGACAGTAGTAACAAGTTCAGAATCAAAGTCTGGTCTCCAGCTTTAAAAGGCAAATTTGCTAACCACTAAACCACAGTACCTGTATATTTAACATCCCTAAGTTTAATAATAGAGGTTTCACTCTATATTCAGTAATAGCGAGGTCTCTCCATAAGAAACACACATAGATAACATGTAACGTGTACTGTATTTGTGCAGATGATGTCCTGCCAGTGTTATCCCACAACTGTTACAGTTCCTGACATTTCTCATTTTCTGTAGGATGATCTTTACAGATTCTGGTTATTGCAGGCTTTCTGTAACTTAAAATACCCCCCGCACACATTTGTCTACTCTATACCATCAGCATTCAAAAATGCATATTATGAAATATACTGAATACAATGGCCTGATAAATTTAAACAATGTCAGAAGCACCAATGGAACAAGATATTAACCACTAACTATGTGATGTTAATGACCTGTGTTGAGAAGCAGCCAATTTGATTGCTGCTACTTGTAGCAGCAAAAAAATGGCACATTTGCTACTGTCCTCAGGTTTCTAATCAGAGACAGAAAACTGATATATCCATAATATAATTTTTAAAGGACAAGAAAAACCTAAAGACTATGTTTTGTACAGGTTAATAGCTCAGTCATTTCGCTGAAGTGTGAAGCAGATCCAGAGCCAATGATTTCACCAGAGTACAGAAAGAGCGCTATCCAAAATGCGTCACAGATCGTCGGGATTCGGCTTTTTCTGACAGGATTCGGATTTGGCCGAATCCTTTTGCCCAGCTGAACCCGAATCCCCTTCTCACCCCTAATTTGCATATGCAAATTAGGATTTGCATTCGGTTTGATATTCGGCCGAAACTTTCGCGGAGGATTCGGGGTTTCAGCTGAATCCAAAGTAGTGTATTAGCTTGGTGTGTGACATTCCTTCCTGCCTGAGTCTCTCCCTGCTTGCTCATACCTCTGAGCTCAGATTACACCAGGGAGGGAGAAATGGGGGGGGAGAGGGAAAGAGGAGCAAACTGAGCACGCTCAAGCCTGTGCCCTGGAGGTTTAAGTTGAAAGAAGGAAGTCTGATACATTAGCCCATGTGTTTCCTCTCCTTGTTATAAAATTCTGATGTAATAACATAATTGTTATAACTTGTTGTCTTCTCTATATATGCCAAAAAGCAGATACAAATAATTGAAAAGAATGCAGTGCAATGTGCAATTTTTGGAGACAATTTGCCATTTTATTTTGTGTGCACAATGCAGAGTTTCCCCCTAGAATAAGTAACTGGTGTCTGCCACAACTTACTTACAGGGCACTGATATGGATACAAATTGATGTCCACTTTACAAAATCAGACACAAGCTTTTGCATATTATCTGTAGTCGGGACTTGTGTCAGTAATAATGGCATTAAAGTAAAACTATACACCAGAACATTGTAGGTCTCTATAGAAACATATCACATAAAACAGCTCATATGTAAAACCCAGCTTCATATAAATAAACCATTAAACATATGTACTTTCTTATTAGTATGTGGCATTGGGTAATCCTAAATAGAAAATTGCCATTTTAAGTACTAAGGGCCGCCCCCTGAGACCATATGATTCACAGTGCACACAAACCAAGGACATACGTGTTGGGTCACATGAGCCAATGAATGGACAAACTCCTGTCTTTTGCTTCTACACCTTTACAGTGAGAGCTGCATTATTTCTGGTCAGCTGATCTCTGATGGAGCACACAGACCATCACAAAATGGGGCAATACATACATAGTATGTTTCCTGGATAAAAAAAAAATAAAACATTGTCAGCACTTTCATGGGTATAAGAACTTTATTCTAATCAATCATGTCTTAACGACACACAAATACATGCCCACAAACTTTCCAAAGAAATGCAGAGGTGCAAGGTGAAATAGTTACAGGTGAGCAGTCTCATAAGGTGAAAAAAAATGATCAATCACCCCCTATGTGTACTACATGTAACTAAATGTACTGGTGAACTTTTGAAGACATGAAAAACTTTTTAAAGGAGAACTAAAGCATAACTAAAGAAGAAGTCTAGAAATGCTGTACATTATTTTTTAGGTTTCTGTATCAGCCCAAGGCCACCACGGCCTTTAGCAGTAAAGATCTGTGCCTCGAAAGATGCCCCAGTAGCTCCACATCTTCTTTTCTGCTGATTCACTGCACATGCTCTGTGCTGCTGTCACTTACTGAGCTTAGGGACCCACTCACAATATACAGTGCACATAGAATATAAATGTCACAATATAAGGCTGATTAGTAATTAATACAGATAATTACTACATGGCAGCACAAAAATCAGTACAACTTGCACCAGAATTTAATACTCAGCCCTGTAACATCAGCTTATATTACAGGCCAACCTAATTTTCTGCTTGATTATTTGCAACGACCCCTAAGCTTAGCTTCTCAACAGCTGCTCAGAGCCCACTGAGCATGTGAGTGTCACAGACACTTTCCAAGATGGTGACCCCCTGTGACAAGTTTTAAGTCCTGGATCATTGCTGCTATTGACAAGCTGAAACTTTAGGCTGGTGCAATAAGTTATGTATATAAAAGATGGCATTTTTAGGGTTCAGTTCTCCTCTAAATTCCTTGAGTATGGGTATTTAATACAAGCAGTCTCAATATACAATGATGTTAAAATAGTATTTTTCTTATTAAGTGCATGTACAAAGTGGCTTAACTGACAGCATTTAAGCCACTTGGTACGTACATTTAATAAGGAAATTAAATGTTTCAGATGGAGGTGGGTTGTATCCCCCTTGAATCGTGGCCCACGTTTTAGGGCCTGAGATTGAAAAAAATGGTATATATTTTTTTAAACCGTTAGAGGTCCACCATTGAAAAGATTTAAGGAACAAGCCGGTGGGGGAATAAAGGGTTGCCCCAGATTGGCACTACAAGAAGAGTCAATGAGAAAAGTTTGGCTGGCTGCACTGCATCCATAAATGAGCCCTGCAGTATGTAATATACATGTTAACCAGGTATTGTTTTTTTGCTTTTGCTAAATAAAAGTTTGTTACTATGTAGTTTTACAAAATACAGTACTATTTTATTGAAAAAAGTTAAACTGTTGGTTTTAAAGTTGTTTCTGTTCTCCGAGTCTAGTTCTTAAAATACCTTCCAACTGTCCGTTTTTTTGCAGGACAGTCCCAATTTTGAATGCTCAGCCCGCCGTCCCGGGTGTCTTACTGAAATGTCCCGACTTTTTCTTTGATCTTCTGCATTGGCGTCAGAAAAAGATACAAAGTTTCTTAATTAAAGGGGTTGTTAGTCTTCCAAACACTTTTCAGTTAAGTTGTTTTCAGATTGTTCTCGAGAAATAACCACTTTTTTCAATTGCTTTCCATCTTTTACCATTCAGGTGCCATTTCTGCGCTTACAATTTTGCAATATTTAGTTGATACATTTCTCAGCAGGATCTCTGAAGAATTAGCAACTATTGTATCAGTTGTAACAGCTGCCTTTAGGGCCAGACGTGTCGTTTTTACGCCGCTTTTTTAAAAAAGCTCCGCCAGTCATAAATACGCATAAACTGTACTACCACTGAAACTAATGGAAAATGCAGTATGGCAATTCACACAGGGCACTTGCAAGCCAAAATCCACCATAGGACGCCAGTATTGGCGTTTTTCAGCAGAAACGCCAATATGTCAAGAAATTACCAAATCAATAGACTCTATGGGATCTGCACATTTGAAACCACACTTTGCGTAAATACGCAGCGTATTTTAATTATGGCGTCCAAATTCTCAATGAGAACAATGAGAAGTGCGTATTGGGAAAAGAAACCTACGTACTGAAAACGCATTTTGACGCGTGTGGTTTCAGTGGCGTATTTACGCCAGGCGTTTCTTTTTTTTAAAACGCAACATAAAAACGCCACGTCTGGCCTTGCCCTTAATGAAAACCAGGGCTTCTGCTCAGCAGTGACAAAGATAAGAAATGTATCAACTAAATGTATTAATTTAGAACAGTTTAGGGGGTTGACGATCCCCCTCCTAGAAATGATTCAGAAAGATGAAAAATTAGACTTACACTTCAATATTAGAAAAACAGTCACACATAGAAAATAGAAAGTGATTGGAAAAGTCTTTATTTCTGGTGAACTATCTGAAAGCAACTGAACTGAAAAAAGTGTTTTGTGAAAGGTGAGGCTTTTTTTTTGCAGAGAGCCCAGAACACTCAGCAGCTGCACCTTTTGGTTCTTTTGTAACAATTTCAGATAATCAGAGACAATTTAAGATAAGAAAAGATACAATTGTAACTATTTAAGAAAAGCAGGTCTCTTGGGAGAACTGAGACAAGCAGCTTAAAGGGCAGCATTGGCAAAACTGTTCTAACACACAAAACATTGCACTAAAACGCCCAGAAATGTGTTCAAACTTTCCTGAACCAGCCAAATTTTGTAAAATGGACATGGTAATTGGGGGTGTGGTCATAAAACGGGCGTGGTCAGAATTCATTTGTCAGGTGCAGAAGTGCTGAGAGCATGTAACATTACAACGCTTCAGCAGAACAAAATAACTACTACAGTAGTATTCCACGTTTTGACTTTGCCTATCAAAAATGCATCTACTCTAATTGTAGCCAAATGAGGTGTCTACAATCAAAAGGATTATTTTCCCGCCGACGTGATGGGTACTACCCGTTTGTTTATCCTGTCTTCCTCGGAACGCGATCCCTTCTACTTTCATTTTCTATTTATAGAGTGCCTATACTAGTTAACCTGTCAGTTCCTTTACTAAGATGGCGGCAAAGATAATCAACCACCTTAGTTCCCTTGCCACTCCTTTAGTAAGGTGGCGTCTGTAAGCAAAAACTTGCCTCCTTCAGCAATATGGCGACCAGATGGCTTCAATTGCTTTTGGATGAACGAGCTCAGTAGCTTGACAGCTCCGTGCTCAATATGTACGGAAGACAAGTCGGGCCCGAAGCTTAGTTAGTTGACACTTGACCTCGAGCAAGTCCGTAAGAAAACCGAGGGGTGAAAGAGTCACGAACACACGGGCAGTACCATGTCCTGCAGGGGGAATACTCGGTGGTGACTAAGTGCAGAAACTGGAAATTCGGCGAAAGGTAGGACTGAAACTCCTTTCGTTTAAAGAGCCAGTGTCGCCCGCAGTTGTGTGACTCGGTAATACCCAGGTCTGCAGGGCGCAGTGACGGACAACACTCGCAAAGTTAACCACTTAGGTGCCACGTGGGCTGGAAAAGTTTGACAGGCAATGTCCCCGCTGAGTTAGTTTGCAGAGCGCGAGACTGCTGCTGACATGGGGAGAAACATGAGCAGACTGAGAGTCGCATTTTATTGGTGTGTGTGTGTGTGTTTTCACTCCTGCAAGGTCATCCGTACTTGTGTTCTGTTGCAAAGCTCCTCTGATTATTTATGCACAGCGACCAATCGCACGCTTGCTGTCTCTTGATTGGTTGGGCAGAGCTCGTTTCTTATTTCTTATTAGTCATTGTTATGGGTTGGTACACTTTTGGGAAATCACGGAGTTGACGGTGCAATTTCATTTTAGGCCCCTCCCACTAACACATTAGGATTAAGACTTTTTTTTTATAAATATTGATTGAAAACCATAAACTGTCAGTGTCTCAATGAGCACCAAATGCCTCCTGCACAGTCACAGGGTATGTTTCCTTTGCAGCAATAGGTTTCCGTGGATGGATAGTTCCCAGATCATTTGTCGCCGAAGTTTGGGATTTTTGGACTCTTTAAAATTGTTAAATTTTAAGATCCTTTATTTATTTATTTATTTTTTCTCTTAAACAACTCACATAATGAACTAGGGCAGTGTAGTAATGAGGGATGGAATCTTTCTGGCCTACTTGGTGTGAGGACAGATAATGGAAGCCAGCGTTAGCCACTCCCTGTTTTTAAACTGCACCCACGCCCATGTTACTAGAAGAACTTTAAGGGCTCTTACACACCGCGTTTGTTTGTGCACTCCCCTGCGTTGCACTTTCTTCCGTTCAGCCCCAGGGGAGCGCAGGAGTAGATGCGGCGAATGCAAGTGAAATGCAACATGCTACGTCCTACCTGCGTTTGGCGCTTACATGCATCTGTGTGAGTACAGCCCCCATGACAATAATTGAGTGTGTCTACTCCTGCTCTCCCCTGCGGCTGAACTGAAGAAAGCACAACGCATAGGAGTGCAGGTAAAACCGCCCGTGTGTAAGAGCCCTAAGACCATGTCCACGTTCATTGTGGTAGCACACCAAAAAAAACAAATGGTCGGTGCTCACTGCAGGGTTATCACTTATCACCCACCCCCTCCCCCGTGTGCTTACCTTTTTGTTCCGGGGGGTTCCACGAGGGCTGCGGAGAGCGCCAGGATGCTAGTGCAGAGAGAATAATTGTGCTCCCTGCGCTAATTTCCGGTCTGAACCGGAAATTCCGATTTTAAAGTACCAGGAGTGGCATTTTTGCAGCCCCTGGTACCTAGTGGGGCGTTGCCACCTGAGGTAAGTTTCTCAACTTGCCTCATTGGTGCATCGCCCCTGCCTTGAACCACTTGAAGATGTTAATAGCCTTCATGATTTTTTTGGAGGGTTTTGGATTTCGCACCTCAAACTCACCGAATCGAGTTTTTTTCCTTTCAAGTTTTTTCTTAAATAAGAAACCATTCAAGTTGTGAGTTCTTTCGAGGTATAAAACACTCTTAACACTCGACCTTTATATCCCCCAAAATGGCAGTATGTTGAGGGTTTCCTTAATTGAGAAGGATCTGGGGAGTTTTGTAGATAATAAGTTGTGTAATTCCAGGTAGCGTCATTCTGTGGCTGCTAAGTCTTTCATAAAAAAAGGCATAAACATAATGTTGCCTCTTTATAGGTCCCTGGTTAGGCCACACCTGAAGTATGCAGTATCCAGTCCTTAGGAAGGATATAAATGGGCTGTAGAGAGTGCAGAGACGAGCAAATAAACTGGTTAGAGGGATGGAAGACTTAAATTATGAGGGTCGACATTGAAGCTTGGGGTTGGGGTCGACATTGAAGGTTGTGAGGGGACATCCCTTCAGACTAGAAGAAAAGAACTTTCATTTGAAGTAACGTAGGGGGTTCTTCACAGTGAGGTCAGTGAGGTTGTGGAATGCACTGCCGGGTGATGTTGTGATGGCTGATTCAGTTAATGCCTTTAAGAATGGCTTGGATGATTTCTTGGACAGAATAATGGGCTATTGTGATTCTAAATTGGTATATATAGTTTATGTGAGTGTATGGAGGGGTCAGTGTGAGTGTGTGCATATATGTGCACTGGATTTCATTTGGAGGGGTTGAACTTGATGGGCTTTTTTCAACCCAATTTAACTCTGCAACTATGATGACAGCTGTATAACAGATCCGTAAAGAAGCCTGCAGAAACCTTGTCGGAATTGCTTTTAAGAGATCTGGATTCTGCTACTTTGTTTCAACAGAGAGAACCAGTAAATTATAACATTACAAACAAGTACTGATTTCAATTACATTTGCAAATAATGATAAATCCTGTTGAGATTATTAAAGAATAGATATCAGAAAGATGATTACAATTACTTTCATTTTCTTATGGACTGTCCTATACAGTATTATTAATGCAAATGAAGAATGATAGGCTCACTTTAACATGATATATTATTTTACAGAAAGGAACTTTGTTATTTTTACATTCCATTTGCTGGTCAGGGAGCTAACGTTTATCTTTAATAAGACTGAAGCCTCTAGTTGTGATGCCCATTCTGCAGAAGAGCCCTCTCAGTCTATTTGTTCGTGTTGCTCTTCCTTTGGAAGGGCTAATGAATTTTTATTATGGATTTTTATGTGGATTGGACACTGGAATCAAAGCCATTCTTTTAATCCCAGTATTTATACTGAGTGCATTAACATTCCCAGTTGCTTATTTTTTTATGAGGAAGCTTGAGGCACAGACGGCCAGTGCATTATATTAAACTTGATTTAAAATATGGTCCTGCTGCTGTATCCTAATGACAGATATGATTTATTTTTAGCTCTTGCAATGACTGGAAATGTCTGAAATACATTCAGAATCATTTCCCATGTAAAATAAGAAATTTTTTTGTTGGAAATAGCTTGAATCCGAAATACACCATCTAAAACCTGTTGAGGTTATGTAGGAGTCAACGGCAAAGGTCCCTCAAACCATTTGAAGATAGAGCCTTCAGTTTTTTCAGTGGATTTCCCTCAAAAACGTGATCAATTCGAGCGATTTGAGTTTTTTGTTATTGAAAACGTGATCAATTCGAAGGTTTCGGGGGTTTGGCCGAATCCAAAATAGTGGATTTGGTGAATCCCTATCTAAAATTCAACCTTTGATAAATAATTCCCTAAAATCAAAAAAATGAAAGTGAACCTTTGGCATTGCTTCTCATGAAAGTTCTGTTCCTGAAGTCTCATGTGACTGGCTCCCCGCTATAAACACAATAATAGTCTGCAAGGATTTTACAAATGTGTCAAACACTTGCTATCCAGTAACAAGTAGCAGTTAGAGATCTAGGGGAAAGCAATTTCTATCTCATGTTCCCTTCAGTACAGATTTGGAATAAGGCAAATGCAAATACATGCAATAAAGCAAATACAATGCAAATACATGCAACATTGTGTCCTCTCTGAGGACACAATGTTGCATGTATTTGCATCGTATCATTAATGTCACTACAAAGGCAGAATTAATCTTCTCTTCAATCCTTCCACCCCTAAACTGTGCCTTTCTTCTCTGACCTGCTTCAACTTCAATACCCTTATGTGTGTTTTGCCAAAGGCATGAACCAATTCTTCAACCTGATCACTCATTCAAAGTACTAATTTGCTTGAACTTATCACATGACTGTGTCAGTGAAGGGACAATATACTAAGGGGGGTAATTATCAAAGGTCGCATTTGTGAGGTTTTCTCTACCTCTAAGGGGGTTATTTATGTTTGTGAGGTTTTCTCTACCTCGAATAAACTCACAACTCGAATGTTTGTTTATTTACGAAAAAAGACAAAAACTAAAAAACTAAATTGAATGCAGTCGAGAGGGGGACTCAAATACCTAGAATTGATCGAGTTATCAGCTAAAAAAAACCTGGAATACCTTGAATTGATGGCGTTTTCAAGCCAAAACCACCATAAAAAACCCTGAAAATCATGAAGGCAAAAAACATCTTCAAATGGTTCAAGAGACCTCTGCCAATGACTTGTACATGACCTCGACAGGTTTTAGCTGGAGTATGTTCAGATTCAGACTTTTAATCCCAAAACTTTTTAGGCTACCCTTGAAAACAGGAAAACGCAACTCAACCTTTAATAAATAAGCCCATACATATGTAGGCGTGTCATGGGTCAGAACACAGCTTTATAGAAATACAAAATTGATCCATGTAGTCACAACTGAACAAATAAGAAAACTTGCATGCTTTTAAACACCATTCGCCAAGTGTTTGCACCTAAATTGTATTGCACCCCAGTTTTTATACAAAAGCTGTACCTAGACAGAGAATTGCATATGCAATATAGAACCTATTTCTATGCTTTTCTTTCTTACCTGCACTGGAGCGCATTTATAAACACTGGGCAAATTTGCAACTGGGCAGTAACCCATAGCAATCAATCAATGATTAGTAGTGAAAACAATCATCTGATTGGTTGCCATGGGTTATTGCCTAGGTGCAAATTTGGCCAGTGTTTATAAATGACTCCAATGTCTTTAGGAAAATTACTCACTTCTTTCAACCCTTTGGTCTCATATTAGATAGAGGTATGGGATCCATTATATGGAAATCCGTTATCCAGAAAGCTACCAATTATGGCAAGGCCGTCTCCCATAGACTCAATTTTATCCAAATAATCCAAATTTTTAGAAATGATTTCCTTTTTCTCTGTAATAATAAAACAATACATTGTACTTGATCCAAACTTAGATATTATTAATCCTTATTGGAAGCAAACCCAGCCTATTGGGTGGATTTAATGTTTACATGATTTTCTAGTAGACTTAAGGTATGAAGATCAAAATTACAGAAATATCCTTTATCCGGAAAACACCAGGTCCCAAGCATTCTGGATAACAGGTCCCATACCTGTATTAGACATAGATGCAACCTTCCACTGAGTTGTATGCTTCAACCAGCTGCAGGTAGAACAATGAAAGCAAATCTTTGAATGCCATGGGTTACTGCCCAAATGAGTCGGTGACCCCCATTTGAAATGTGGAAAGAGTCAGAAGAAGAAGGCAAATAATTAAAAAGAAAAAACGTAGGCCAATTTAAAAGTTACTTAGAATTGACCATTCTGTATTATACTTTTAACTTAAAGGTGAACCACCCCATTAATCTTCTATAGATTTTATGGACTTAACTGTGCTTTTTATCCCTGGACCAAATCACCAAACAATTTAAGTAATTCTTAAAATCCATAGAGATAAGCTCAGCTTTTATGCATATCAGTGGACGTGAGCTATTGTAGGATGTTGTTGAACAAAATATCAGACTTCAGTGCAATAGGTTTTATAAACTGAAGTATAGGATGGATTTTTCTATTAGCTGATACTTAGGCTTAATTTCATTGTTGGCATTGTGGAAGAAAACAGACAAACTGCACTTTTTTCAGTCCCTTAACGTAAGTGTTGTGATTCAGAGGATACAACTCGGGTACATAACAAATGCCAATAACCTACATATCAAAGTGGCAATTCATTTAGTAGAAAGCTTGTGGAGCTGGGTCCAGTACATCTCATATTGTGAGGTAATGAGGTAAATTCAGGCTATGCCTATTTCTCAACCTTATCCTCAAGTGCCCTTCACTGGAAAAAATTTAAATATTTTCAAGCCTAGAGAAATTGTTGGATAGTCAATTTTTTTACTATATAATCTTCTTACTACTGTTGTATATAAATATATAACCATACAAAGAGATTTGGGAGGTTATTTATTAAAACTTAAATTTATCTCATATTTTTATTAAACCAAGCCTCAATAGACATGCATCTAGATTTTATCTTATTTATCAATAAAATAACTCGAAAAAGTTGGGTTTGGAAAAGACTCGATAAAATCGATTGAAAACTCGAACCCCACGAATTTTTGATTTTGACGCCCAAATCGCTTTTTTTTCGGGTTATCATCAGAAAACTCTGAATTTTTGCGATTATCAGATGAAACCCAGTGCAGATGAAAATATGACATCTGCCATTGACTTATCCATGACATCAGTAGGTTTTAGATGATGGATTTTTGGATTCAGACTTTTAGCAGTTTCAGGGTAATAGATCTTGAAAAAAATATTTTCTCCTCAAAAAATTCGAGTTTTTGCCCAAAAAAACTGGAAAGGTTTAGTAAATAACCCCCAAGATGCACTTTATACAGTTGAAAATGTTTCCTCCTTTATTTGAATTTGATTAAAATTAAAAAAATTTCAGTTCCTGATCCAGTAGATTGATGTAAAACCTACAACACACAGGCAGATCAAGACAACCATTATGATTATAATCTGCACAGATTTGACAGATTATCCCATCTGAGCACATACAAATGTATCATCTGAAAGACTGTGATTTATGGAAAATTAGTTTTTATCCACACATTGAAACATAAGGTTAAAAGGGCAGATCTATCTATTCAGCTGCACTAGGAAGAAAGTAGTGCAAACATATTTACAGACCAAATGGAAATGAGATTGCAGAAGGATAATACAAGTATGTGCTTAACAGAAGGCCTGAATAGAAAGATGAGCAAAAAAGTAACAAAGAAGCAATAAAAATAAAATTGTAGCCTTAGCGATTGTCCGGGTCTGTGTAAAAGCTGTAAAGAGGCAGAAGAAGAATAAGGCAAATAATTAAAATATAGAAAAAATAGACCAGTTGAAAGGCTGCCAAGAATAGGATATTCTAGAGACTATAATGGTAAAACTACTCCTTTAAAACTTGTTTTAAGTTGGAATTCTGTTGTTAGGAAGTGGTTGCATCCAGTCCCTTTGCTAGCCATACATCTGGCTTTCCCATGTTCCAAGTGTTTTGTGATGTGAATTAAGGTAGTGTGCTGGGGCCAAGCATGGAAAGGGCTTGTGAAAACCTGTTCAGAGATTTTGGCTGTCTAACAAATATTGTCAGTTACGTAACCCCACAGTTGAACGGCAGAAATTTCCTGTAAACCCTGGCCTTATATGTATATCACCCTGCAGAAAAATAAGCAAGCACACATATTAAAATAATTACATTATTTAGTCTGGATGTATGGACAAATATGCCGTCTTTTTAAAATAACAGAAATGAAAGTAAAGCTAGACTGATAAATGTCCTTTAAAGTAAACCTTTAAAATAAGTGAATGTAAAATTGATGAGGGAGCTATTCTAAACACTTCTGCAATGTACATTCATTATTTATTTATTTTTAATTCCAAGATATTAAAGGATACACGTACTGTTACTATGAATGAATTTTGTTACAACAGCGCCACCTGCTGGCCATTTTCCCACCAGTCTGACCAGCAAGTAGTCAAGGAAGTTGTCAGGAGAAAGAAAGAGGCTGATGTTCTTCTGCTTAGGAATACAATCAGAAACCTTTCTCACATCTTTCCTAAGCAGAAGAACATCAGAGCATCCTCTTTCTTTCTCCTGACAAATTCATTGACTACTTGCTGGTCAGACTGGTGGGAAAATGGCCAGCAGGTGGCGCTGTTGTAACAAAATTCATTCAAAGTAACAGTACATGTATCCTTTAATATCTTGGAATTAAAAATAAATAAATAATGAATGTACATTACAAAATTGCTGAGAATAGCCCCCTCATCAATTTTACATTCACTTATTTTAAGGGTTTACTTATCCTTTAATTTTGTAGGCATAAGGGAAGATTTATCAGAGCTATTGATCTGGGAATCATGCAGGTCTCGCAGACATCTGAACACAGAACCTTTACGAATCACTCCACCTGGCTGATCAATATCATAAACTAGTTTGATTGATTCACTAAATATTGATCAATATTGTCCCAACCTTCAGGATTTATTATCCCAGACTTGCCAGAAGAATACAGAAGGACACAGGCAGCGATCAAATTTGACTGAATTACCAGTTTTCTGGCACTTTAATCCAACCTGGATCTATCTATCCTGGATCAGAAGGATTTATTATGATTTAATCTTATTCAATCAAATGTGTTATTTTCTTTAATTTAATACAAAAAGGTTGTTGTACCACGTAATTGTAGATTGGAAATGTGGGGGCTGCATCTAACTCCGGGTCTCACCCCTATTGGCTGGGAGAGGGGGATACTGAAGTTGACATGTTAAAAGTGTTTGAAAAGTTACTGTGGTTATACCAGGGTGTGGCCATGACATATATAAAAGCTACGCAAAATATGCCCTGATGTCATATAATGACTGTTTTTCTGGGGTCTGACTCAATCTGCCACAATTCATGCCACAAACACATGTATCATGTAACATGTGACATGTCTGTCCCTAAACCCTATTTCCTAGAGTTCTGTAGTCAATCTACTGTATCCACCATTTTTCTTTCCTAGCTTTGTCTGCCTCCACTTAAGTTTTATTGAAGTTCTCTGTAGTAATTACAGTATAATTTACTTGATTTTAAATAGGGATGCACCAAATCTAGGACTCGGTTCAGATTTGCCAAGATTCTGCTTTTTTTTAGCAGGATTTGGCCGAATCCAAGGGGCAGATTTACTAAAGGGTGAAGTGACTAACAATGACGACGATTCGCCAGTGTTACCGCTTTCAGGCACTTTGCCAGTTTACTAGCGGGTGCAGGCATAACTTCGCTAGCGAAAAAGACAGACTCTATCGCCATGCGAATTTTCACTCTGGCTAATGGACGTTACTCCGCAAATTCACTAAGATGCAGATTTTACTGAACATTACCTCTTTCTCCCGACTTGCCTTTGCCAGCTGAAACCTGACGAAGTGCATTGGGGAGTGCATATATCGTCCTCAATCTTCTGTTACTTACATCATATTTTTAGTGGAAAAAGTTTCTAAGTCCCAAAAAACGCTGACGTCTTCCTTTTTTCAGAGTGAATCCCTGCAAAAGTCCTTAAAAATTGTAACCGGGTTTCCCATACATTTTCTAACATATGGAACATAAACTATACAGTGGGCTCATGTGTAGTGCATTATAACAAATCTATTTTCTTTATTAAGGTTTCCTGGACTTGTGTAATGTAATGTATTTGCTGCAACATATACGTCCATTCAACTTTATAATATCCCGCCATGCAAATTAGCCTGAGCGATGACAAGGCAGAATTGAACTTCGCTTTGATTGCGGAAGTAACGCTCGCGAAAATTCGCCACGTTCGGCACCCTGGATGCAACTTCGCATTTTTAGTAAATTAGCGTTGTCTGAGCAAATTTTCGCCTGGCAAAGTGTTGCGATGGCTGCAAAACCGTCACTGGCGAATTTTCACCACTTAGTAAATTAATCCCAAAGTGCCTGGCTGAACCAATTCAGAATCCAAAAAAATCACATGCCTTTTGGTCACAAAAACAAGGAATTCAAATTTTTTTTTAACAATGCATGTTCTCTTCCCCCTTGTTTCACTAATTTACATATGCAAATTAGGGTTTAGGTTTGGGATTTGCCCAAATCGTTCACAAATGATTCAGGATTCAGCCCAATTCTAAAATAGTGGATTCAGTGCAACCCTAATTTTAAATGAGTTAGCATAAATCCATGGTCATGGCATAGATATTCTCTTCTAAAATTTCAGAGAACAGATCTGCACTCACATGGAAAAAGAGAAGTTCAATTTCAAATGTTAGAAAATATAATTTTTTTGCCTCTTGTGTGATTCCAAATGATTTTGCCTTGGGCACATTTCTAGAATTTCAGCCTATGATTTTTTTTTTTCTTATGAGCTGCATGCTTCTTTGCATTCCATACATTGCTATTCAGTGTATAGAACTCGTTGCATGTGCATAGATCTCTCATTTAGGAATTCAGATATCTTCCTTGCAGGGAACAAAGTTTGACTATTGGACCCCTCTCCAAAGATCCAGTTGTAACAGTAATAACACTTGTTTCTGGAGGTTGTGTTCTCGATTTCCTGTATTTTAAGGAGTCGGATGTTAAAAAGTAGAAAGAAACGTTCTTTTTTTTTTTTTTTATAAAATACCTCATAACATTACACTTGAGTTTTTGCCACATTTCTGTCTCATGCAGAGTCATTATAGCATATATCCCTAGCCAATTTCAGCCACTGGTGTTTTTCCAGCAATTCACCTCAGACAAGGGGAAATACATTTATTTCACTGTGACACTCCAGATGGAAAAACATTCTAAATGACTCCTAAGGGAGCAAACAGTAGTTATGTCATTGAAGCCAGTACCTATTAGCTGTCTAGGCATTGGATAAATATAAAATTGGGTCACTAGAGGTGCAAGAGAGAGAGGTCATCCTGGGAAAAGGTAATATAAATATAACAATTTAGGGAGCACCAACCATCTGCTATAGGAAAAAATGGCGTGCAGAGTCAGATAATGTATAATAAATCCAAATAACAAAGAGAAAGAACTGACCCATATAACTGCACCGTCCCATTCACAGCAATCAACTTTCTAATGTGTATTGTAGAAAAAAAGGGTTATAAAACTTAACTTTTATTAAGAAAAATATATTAAAATATTAAAGTCCAGTCCCACACTTAAAAAATGGGCTGAGCATGGAGTACTGATTGACCAGGGCACAAATGAGGTGGTGCTGTAAGTCAATTCCGTGGTAGATACTTGCTACCCACTGTGTGCAGCATATAGCAAAAAGTGAAGTGTCCCGCTGCTAGACACAAACCACAACCCTAGGAAGGCCCCACTTAACGTGCCAACCCCTTCCACCAATTTTCCTTTTGAGACCTTTCTCTTAGGATAGCGGTCCGGGCAAGCTTGGTAAATAAGGAGGATTAAATACCCCGTGCCAACCCCTTCACCCACTAGGAGATCCCTCCCTTCACCCACTAGGAGATCCCTCCCTTCACGTGGTGTCCTCGGCACCATCAACCAATACCCATTGCAGAGATGACCCCTATAGGTGAAAGTGACACAGCTGAGTAGTGTGCCTAAGGCGTTGTCAATTGTTGCTATAAAAGCTGCTTAGTCAAATCACGAGACGGCACCAACCCCTTCACCCGCATCTGATTCCCACCCAGTCTGTTAAATTAAGCCCATTCAAGGTCCTTTTCAGTAGTCCTGCCTAGTCCGTAACTAAAAGAGTGCGCCTGACGCGCGTTTCGCCCGTTAAATTGCGGGCTTTGTCAAAGGCATGTGTGAGCCGGTAAAGCACGTTTATTTATAGACATCCAGATCATCCGGCGCCTTCTGACGCCATTTGAATGAGCCTATTAGATCGCAGAACGTGGCAAGGGGGAGAAAGACATCGTCGGAGTGAGACCGATGCAGCTCAATACTCACCTCCCCTCTGTGTGCACACCCCATAGCACTGTCGGATTGTTCACGTAACTGCTGTCACTCAACCAGACAGCGACCCCCTGACACCAAAAGTGTGTGGGACGTACCACATCATAATCCCAACGCACTACACCAGGGGTGTCCAAACTGCGGCCCGAGGGCCACATGCGGCCCAGGATGCATATGAATGCGGCCCAGCTTGGTTCCGGAGGAAACGTCATGTTGCAAAGGATATAGGAGGAGGAGGGACTCTACCCATTGGCCAGTTAGTAATAATAAAATAATAATAAGTCTATTTAATATCCAGGTGTCCCATATTCCAGTGTATAGCTCCATCTGGTTATCCAACTGGCATTGTAGTTCTTTTCTGTGTATTTCCATTACTTTTACAAATCAAACGTGTTTGTGTATTTCATTTGTGGCCCCAGACAATTTTTCTTTTTCCAATGTGGCCCGGCGAGCCAAAAGTTTGGACACCCCTGCACTACACACACTTATAAAGACCAGTGTGTGCACAAGAAGGGGGACAGTGCCCCACAAATATACATTGCTGGGTGCTCCAACTTTCTCTTGACTGTAGGCGTCTGTATTCCCTAAGGCAAGAGATGGATGAAATGTATTAAACAAAAAAAAAATCTAATTTTCAAAACTCTGATAAATAGGATTGACCCGAAAACTTGAATAGAATTCAATTTGAGTTTTTCTCCGAATAAAACCTCTGCCAGGAAGGCTGCAAACAACTCCAAATTGATCCCAGGACATCTTCCTTTGACTAAAACAGCAATTCAGCAGGTTTTAAGAGGCAAAAAGTGGAATTCTTAAAGTGCCAGTGTATGATAAAGCTCGAAAATCAAAATGTTATAATTCCCTAGTCGAAATTTGACCATTTTGGCCATAAAAAAACTTGGGAATTCGAAATTTGAATTTTCACTTCCACCCTTGATATATCTGCCCATAAGTCTACTAAAAAATCCTGTAAACATTACATAAACCCAAATAGGCTGGTTTTGCCTCCAGTAAGTATTAATTATACCTTAGTTTGGAACAAGTACAACATAATGTTTTCCTATGACATAGAAAAAGGAAATATTTTTTTAAAATGGATAAAATAAAGTCTTGGTACAGGTATGGGATCCGTTATCCAGAAACCCATTATCCAGAAAGGCCATCTCCCATAGATTCCATTTTATCCAAATAATCCACATTTTTTCAAATTATTATTTTTTCTCTGTAATAATAAAACAGTACCTTGTACTTGATCCAAACTAAGATATAATTAATCCTTGTTGGATGCAAAACCAGCCTATTGGGTTTATTTAATGTTTACATGATTTTCTAGTAGACTTGGGGGCCGATTCACTAACTTTGAGTGAAGGATTCGAAGTAAAAAAAATTCCACGTTTTCTGGGCTACTTTGACCATCGAATCGGCTACTTCGACCTTCGACTACGACTTTGAAGGATTCTAAGTAAAAATCGTTCGACTATTCGACCATTCGATAGTCGAAGTACTGTCTCTTTAAAAAAAACTTCGAACCCCTAGTTCGCCATCTAAAACCTACCAAAGTCAATGTTAGCCTATGGGGAAGGTCCCCATAGGCTTGCCTAACTTTTTTTGATCGAAGGATATTCCTTCGATCGTTGGATTAAAATTCTTTGAATCGTTCGATTCGAAGGATTTTATCGTTCGATCGAAGGAATAATCCTTCGATCGTACTACCTGCCCTAAATCCTTTGACTTCGATATTTGAAGTCGGAGGATTTCAATTCCCAGTCAAATATCGAGGGTTAATTAACCCTCAATATTCGACCCTTAGTGAATCAGCCCCCTAAGGTTTGAAGATCCAAATTACGGAAAGATCCATTATCCTGTCAACGAGTCAGGTTGGCTAGAATAGGCCTAAGGCCAACAACTTGTTCATATCCAGAGAGCTTATACAGACTGAGAGAGGACCACTTCTATGAATCGATATAGTCTTCAGCAAATAAGTCTAAACATGAACTGATTGTTGGCCAGAGTTGTGCCATCAGTTCAGGACAAATTGATGTCCACCTGGTGGCTAGATCCTCTTGTTTAGCAAGATATTGTATATGTAACTGCATGGCAAGCTTAGCCCAGGCCACTGTCTTGGTAAATATTGAGCTTTAGTAGCTTCTTTTGCCTTGGAAAATCCACTCTGTAAGCTGGCAATAGGGGGGTTCAGGCAAAGTCACTATATTCCATATTATTTGATAGAAGATACCTGGGATAAATGGTCTTGCTATGGTGCAAGACACACAGTGAGGTTGTCTGTCTTAGAATACAAGCAGCACAACATTACAGCAACAAACAAGCCATATTGGACCAGTTAGCTGCTTATATAAAAATTGAGTATGATGCATGGATATGCATTGTGTTTCATGATTACTAGATGTATTGCTGTGATCTTTATTTTGACTATGAACCATTTGCATAAAACAGCTCCACTGCAACATGCCCTTACTCGTACTGGGAGAGCATGCGTTAGCATCCAAGCCACTCATGAAACATTAAGCTGCACAACAGAAAAGCTTGGTAAAAGGAAAGCGAATGTAATTAGGTAATCTAAGTTTAATACAGGCATAGTATGAATTCAAAAATATAGAGTTCTGTTGGTTTTTTTTGTATTTTTTTAACAAGTGTGAATTTATGTACAGGTATGGGACCCATTATTTGGAAACTTGTTATCCAGAAAGCTCAGAATAATGAGAAGGCTATCTCTCTTTATCAAATAATATTAATTTATAGAAATTATTTCCTTTTTCTCAGTAGTAATACTTGATCCCAACTAAAACATAATTAATCCTCAATGGAGGCAGAACAATCCTATTGGTTTAATTTAATGTTTAAATGACATTTTAGTAGACAGAAAATATGGATTCAATATGGATTCTCTGTAATAGCAAAACAGTACTTTGTACTTGATCCAAAATAAGATAATTAATCCTTATTGAAAGCATAACAAACCAGTCGGTTTATTCATGTTTTCATGATTTTCTATTAGATTTAAGGTATAAAGAGCCAAATTTCAGAAAAATCCATTATCTGGTAAGCCCCAGGTCCCAAGCATTCTGGATAATAGGTCCCATACCTATACTTGATCTTCACTAAAATATAATAAATCATAATCTTATTGGGTTTATTTAATATTTAAATATTTAAGTAGACCTAAGGTATGGGAATCCAAATTGCGGAAAGATTCCTTATCTGGAAAACCCCAGGTCCTGAGCATTCTGGATAACAGGCCTCATACCTGTATATATATATATATATATGTGTGTGTGTATATATATATATATATATATATATGTATACCTGTATATACATACCTTTACACAGTATCTTCGGACTAATCCGTTGTGTGCTTTCCTTCAGAGGATACTGTTACTGTCAAAATTAGGGATGCACTGAATCCACTATTTTGGATTCGGCCGAACCCCCGAATACCGAACCGAATCCTAATTTGCATATGTAGGGGTGGGAAAGGGAAAATATTTTTTACTATCTTGTTTTGTGACAAAAAGTCACACAATTTCCCTCCCCGCCCCTAATTTGCATATGCAAATTCAGATTTGGTTCGGCCGGGCAGAAGGATTCGGCTGAATCAGAATCCTGCTGAAAAAGGCAGAATCCTGGCCGAATCCCGAACCAAATCCTGGATTCGGTGCATCCCTAGTCAAAATTATACTAAATGTGAATACTTTTTTCCACCACAGCCTTCTGTACATATTTATTTTACAGTAACTGCAGAGAGAATACAGGGAGAGCATGCGTTAGCATCCAAGCCACTCTTGAAACATTAGGGCAACTAAAGTCTAAAATAGAATACTGATAGAAATGCTGTATTTTGTATACTAAATATAAACATGAACTTAGTGCATCAGAAGCTCAATTAAACAAATAATTTATGCTTTTAAAGTTGGCGCAGGGGGCTGTCATCTTGTAACTTTGTTACAAAAACTTTGAAATACCAAGACTACGCACGTGCTCTGTGTGGTCTGGGCTTCAGTTGGGAGGTTAAGCTTAGGGATCGTCATGAATGATCTAAACAGCACAAGTCAAATAATATCTGCCAGAAGCTGATATAGAAGGACTGACTAAAAATCAGAATCTACAGACTGCACTGGGTCTGTGGCTACAAATCTACACAGTTGTTACAGGGAAACAAAGCTGCTCGAGTTCTGGGAAGTAAGGTGGTCATGCGAAAGTATGATTGTTTCCCTGCACAGCAGTTAGGGACTGTCTGAAGTTTCCCTGCAGCTGTCAGAGCAAATAAATGAAGGAGAAATTTCACTGCATACAGTCCGGTGTCTTATAAAAATGGTACAAATTATTTAATTAAAGTATATTGGAGATAGATTTCTTTTTCATTAAAGAAAGTAAAAATGGGATTTTATTTTTTTTTTGCCTTTACATCCCCTTTAAGCTGCACTTACAAGCAGAAAAGCTTAGTAAAAAGGAAATGTAATGCAGGCATAGTATGAATTCAATAATACAGAACCGTGTTAGTTTTTTTTGTATTTCTTTAGGTATAGATACATATCTGAACAAACACTAGAATAGTACCCAAGGAAATACCGGTAATGTTTAGTCTCTAGGCGACTGAAAATAATTCCTCTTATCCAGCATCCATACACATGGCAGTTACAAACCTGCACTACAAACAGCTGTACAGACTGGGGAATGCTGAATCAGCTCTGGCGAGTTGGTCTCTATAATGATTTAGCAAGAAAAATTCTATGGCTGGAATCTTTAAATAGTCCTTGAACAGTGTAGCTCTGCATACCAGCTGTCCCTGGTTTTTTTTGTTAATACTGATATCAGGCTTGTTTTTTTTTTTTTCTTCCTAGAAATGGTTTTACAGTGAAGTGATTTTAATATTTGGTAACTGTATGTTGCATGCATTAGCACAGAGAACTAGGTCTGGAGTTCAAGAGTGTTGAAAAATATTTTTTTTAAAAGCAAGAGTGTTGGTAATAAGCCCTTGACGAAATTTACCACATTCTCATGTAAACGCTGTTCTTGTAGTATTCATATTTATTAAATGAGAAATATGAATGCCCCCCGACCCATGGATATGATTGCTTACCTAGACCAGTACTCCAAATCCCTGAACACTTCCCTGGCTGGGGCACTTCTGTAGGAGTGCAATGTTCCCATTCTTTTCGGGTCCTCTGTATAGCTCCAGGCTGGGTGTACGTGCACAACAGAGTGAAAAGGTAACGTTAGGAGCAAAAACTGCCTTCTACTCTACTGTGTATGCACATTAGTGATGTGGGGGCTTGCCTGAAACCCATGGGTTGGCTGGGTTGGGGCCAGCTACCACAAAAAATCTTCGGGTCTAGCTTTTCTTTCCGCTCTCCCTGCCTGCAACCTCACACTGCCGGCTACTGGCCTTGGCAGGTGTTTTACCGGCTAGGCCGGTAAAATACCGGCCGGGTGGCAACCCTAGTCCCACCCCTTTCACGATGTCACTGCGAGGTGGGTCTGTACATAGCGGGTCAGGGTAGGGTGCAGGTCAAGTGAAACGTGACCTTCACATCACTAATGCACACCCTACTGGAGCTACACAGACGTTCCAAGAAGAGGATGAAGATGGGGACATGGCACCTAACTAAATGGCTCACCCCAAGGATTATGAGAAGTTGAGATCAGGGAGAGAGGTGTCACATGCAGTGTCTTGTGTGATGAAGACTGGGGGGTAAAGTTTGCTTCTTGTCAATAGGGATGTAGCGAACGTCGGAAAAAAAGTTCGCGAACATATTCGCGAACTTGCGCAAAATTGCGAGCGGTTCGCGAACGGTTCGCGAACCCCATAGACTTCAATGGGAAGGCGAACTTTAACATCTACAAAAGACATTTCTGGCCAGAAAAATGATTTTAAAGTTGTTTAAAGGGTGCAACGACCTGGACAGTGGCATGCCAGAGGGGGATCAAGGGCAAAAATGTATCTGAAAAATCTGCCTGTGTGTGCTTGGAAGAGATAGTGTAGGGGGAGAGCTGTTAGTGATTTCAGGGACAGATGATAGTAAGTTTGCTGGCTAGTAATCTGCTTGATACAGCTCTGTATTGGAACAAAAAAATAAATAAAAGCAGTCCTTACAAGGACTACTGTTATTGCAGCAGTCAGCAGATGAGATCAGAAGCAGGACAGCTGCCCACTGCAGCTACATACAGAGCACTGCAGTAGAAGGTAGATTACTAGCCAGCAAAGCTACCTAAGCTTAAATGTCCCTCAAACCCCTGCAGACTTCTGTCCCTCCAATAACAGAGCAGTATCAAAACGATTACTAGCCAGCAAACTTTCAACTGTCCCTGAAATCACTAACAGGCAGCAGCTCTCTCCCTACACTATCTCTTCAGCACACACAGGCAGAGTGAAAAAAAGCTGCAGGGCTTCGGTTTTTATAGGGAAGGGGAGTGGTCCAAGGGAGAGCTTCCTGATTGGCTGCCATGTACCTGCTGGTCTGGGGTGAGAGGGCAAAAAAAAGCGCCAACAATGGCGAACCCAAAATGGCGAACGTCGCGCGACGTTCGCGAACTTCCGGCGAGCGCGAACACCCGATGTTCGCGCGAACAAGTTCGCCGGCGAACAGTTCGCGACATCTCTACTTGTCAATCAGAATGAGGCAGAGAGCTGTGCTGGGTGCAGAAACAGAAGAACACATAGCTGCACAGTTTTATTTTACTTTATGTTATGCAGACATCAAAACAGTTATAAAGTTTCTACAGTAATCTAATAGATTCCATGAAATTAGATATTTGTAAAAAAAGTATATATATATATATATATATATATATATATATATATATATATATATATATATATATATATATGCTTTTACACATGAGTTTCCCTACTCTATCAGGCTATAAACCTACTGAATCAAAACCTCAGCTTCTGCTATTGTTGCAGTAGAATTGCCTTAGCACCTCTTGATACATATGCCTGTATTTATAAACACAGTTAACATGGCAATCATTATTTTGTAATCTGCTCCGCACAGTGTTTTTGCCTAGATACAGTTCAACCTCAAACAACTACTAACACTTGCTGCAAGAAACTGTGCCCAAAGGTCATGTACTGTGTTATTGGTCAGAAGTGGTGTACTGCTGATTAAATTCTTTACTATTCCTGACCACACGCTGGCATTTAGGCGTGGAGACTACTACCTTTCAGTCAGGCCTAATAATTTGAATGTATTCACCAACGGGGGGGGGGTGGGTGTGGATTCGGGAAGCAGTGAATTTTTTTCCCTTTAATAACTTTTGTTATGTTATAGATGGACCTATTGAAACCAAGTCCAGGCAACTTAACAGTTGTATAAATTGTATTTTAAATTAAAATCCTTTCCTATTTCTAGTCTGCAACTGAAAATACCCTCTGGCTGTCAGTAGTCACCTAAAAACCATAAAACATGGATCCATTTCAGTTAGTGGCTCACTTATGGCAAATATCATCTTTTTATAATACAGATATTTTTGAAGATTTTTTTTGTACCATTCCCCTTCTAGCTATATTTTGATTATAGATATGTGTTTGCATTGGTTTTGCTTGGATACACAGGGCCGCCATTAGAAATCACGGGGCCCCGTACAACAAAATTTTTGGGGCCCCCTGGGCCCTGCCCACACTGACGACCAAGCTCCACCCCATATCCCGCCCACTCCACATCTCAGTTAAAACACCACACAGACATCAGCGCTAAAAAAGTAACCCCCCCACACAAGTTGTAAAAAGCTATTGATGGTCAGGGCCCCCTTATAAAAAATTGGGGCCCCAAAAAAAAATTGCGCTGCTTCAGGACTTCGGCTTCGGCTGTTTTCGTGACTTCGGGTCTTTTTGGCGCTTCGTGACTTCGGGTCTTTTCGACGCTTCGGGTCTTCGGCTTTTTCGGTGACTTCGGGTCTTTTCGGCGCATCGGCTTCGGCTTTTTGGCACTTCCGCATTCGGCAACACAAGAGGCAAGACGTACGGCTCGGCGCTCGTAAAGGGGGGCCCCGATCTACAAAAAATGCAGCGCTGCCGGGCCCCCCTTCATGCCCGGGCCCGGTACGCTTGTCCCCCCCTGTCCCCCTCTGATGGCGGTCCTGTGGATACATATTTATTCTGTAAATAATGGCCAGTTGTAGGGCAAGGAAAGCCTTTATATTAATATAAAGTAATACATAGACTCTTACCAAATGTCTGTAGAGTGCACCCGTAGCCCTGCAGCTCTAAATCAAGCTGACGGCTTTATAAGACCTGAAGCACATTATTTTGAAGCTCCTTAACTGACACTTTTGTACATGCACAGAATTTCAAACTCAAAAAATCTTTTTTTCCCTAATATTCTCTGCCCTGTGGCTCTGTTGATACAATGTAAGACAAGGCAGCTGACTAATAGACCTGTCTTTGCTGGGGAATTAAGATTCCAACATTGTTTAAAAAGTAACAACCAGGAGTTAAGCAAATGCTGCTTTCAATGGCAATTGTTTTTACAAATAACTTTAAAAGCCCTGAAACTTTTTAATAAACGTGTATTTGGAAAGCTGCTTAGAATTCAGGCAAATTTTTATTTTGAGGTTGCCTAGCCCTTTAATTATTTCGATTATTTTCAAATGACTTATATTGTTTGCTCTGGCTAGGTGGATCCAAGATGGCACCCGTCAGCTGCTATGGAATAAGATACCATGGAGTAAGTTTAATGAATAGAAAGGCTTTTTCTGCAAATCAAAAGATGACTAATATGAGAGTCTGCTGATTCTTTTTGTTGTGTTAACAGGATACTGGTTCAATTTAATTAATTTATTATATTAGCTTCGCATTGGCAACAATGGATCATGTTGCAGTTAGAGATTTAGGGGGTTATTAGCTCCGAATACCCAAAATCTTTAAAAAAAAAAATCAGAATTTTTCTGGATTTATTAAAGTCCGATGGTATGAAAATTCCGATTTGGAATCCCAGCATCTCAAAGCTCTCGGGTCCTGTATTAGTCAATGGAGAAGATCCCAGTGTCTGTGCTGCTGTAAGTACTGATATCTGATGATTTTGGGGATTTTGGCCCAAAAAGTCCAAAGACCACACAAAATTTTTAGGTCCATTCGTAAATTCGGGGTTGCTCAGATTTTTATCTTAAAAATACTGAGATAAATTCGAAACTTGATAAATAACTCCCTTAAAGTCTGAGTTTGGTTTATGAAGTTAAAGGAATACTGTCCTGGGAAAAAAATTTTTTTCGAAAATGAATCAGTTAATAGTGCTGCTCCAGCAGAATTCTGCACTGAAATCCATTTCCCAAAAGAGCAAACAGATTTTTTTTATACTCAATTTTGAAATCTGACATGGGGCTAGACATTTTGTCAATTTCCCAGCTGCCCCTGGTCATGTGACTTGTGCCTGCACTTTAGGAGAGGAATGCTTTCTGGCAGGCTGCTGTTTTTCCTTCTCAATGTAACTGAATGTGTCTCGGTGGGACATGGGTTTTTACGATTGAGTGCTGTTCTTAGATCTACCAGGCAGCTGTTATCTTGTGTTAGGGAGCTCCTATCTGGTTACCTTCCCATTGTTCTTTTGTTTGGCTGCTGGGGGGAAAAGGGAGGGGGTGATATCACTCCAACTTGCAGTACAGCAGTAAAGAGTGATTGAAGTTTATCAGAGCACAAGTCACATGACTTGGGGCAGCTGGGAAATTGACAATATGTCTAGCCCCATGTCAGATTTCAAAATGTAATATAAAAAAATCTGCTCTTTCGGGAAATGGATTTCAGTGCAGAATTCTGCTGGAGCAGCTCTATTAACTGATTCATTTTGAAAAAATTTTTTTTCCCATGACAGTATCTCTTTAAAATTTGCAATTTGGATCAATTAAAATATTGTACAATAATTAAATATGGGAACTTCTTGATAATAACTTACAATATAACGATATAAATTGGAACCTTTTATGTTTCAATGAATTGAGCTTGTATTTGGGGCTTTCTTTCAGGATAGTTTAGAAAACTTTTGTTGGTGCCTAGGGGTTAATTCATGTTATATTGAGGTAAATTCATGTTGATTGATGGCGTTATTTACTGTACTGGATTTTAAAAAGCCATTCGAAAATTAGTGGCGGGGGGAAATCTTGTGATTTTTTTAACAAAAAAGGGAAGTAAAAACATTTTTTCCACTTTTTCCTTTCCTGCCTCCTATTTACATATGCAAATTAGAATTTTGTTCAGTATTCGGCTGAATCTTTCACAAAGGATTCGGGGATTTGCCTGAATCCCAAATAGTGCATTTGGTGCATCCCTAGCTAATACCATTATTGTGACTTTAGGGGACATATTATGCTGTGTAAAAAAAAAACAGCGGGATTATACACCACGCATCGCCAGGCTTCACCGTGTAAAACAAACGGTGTCAAATTTTACTAGTCTTTTGTTAGAGGGACTTCCTCTAGAAGCAATGTAGAATAACGGTGGCATATCTGTCCTTCGCATGGCGTAAAATGACATACACTTTTTTTTTTAGCAAAATTAGTTTTAAACAGCATAATAAATATGCTCCTAGGTGTCAGAAGTGGCATAATTTGAACACAAAGGTAGTGACAAATGTGTTTTTACTTTTAGCAAAATTAGTTTTAAACAGCATAATAAATATGCTCCTAGGTGTCAGAAGTTGCATTATTTGAACACAAAGGTAGTGACAAATTTGTTTTTACTACTTTTAACCGGTGCCAAAATTTGCTGAATTCCTAGGGGGTAGAAGCTGTTTTTTTGTTTTGTTTTTTTTTTTTAGCACCTTGCACTAAATGAAAGCTGTAGATCAGATTTTGATGCACACACAACTGTTCCAGTATAGTTATATTGCCTAGCTCACAGAGCTCCTATATCATAATTGTGACCCTGAAGTTACAGCGATCAAAGTTCAGAAGAGGCCAAACCCAACCCGACCAGTTATTTTATTACACTGAATGACTTCTTCTAGGAAAAGCAATGTTATTTTCTAGATCTATTTAAAAACTGCGTGCTGAGCACACAATAAAAATGGCAGCTCAGGAAACATGCTGCAGAGTATTATTATTGCGTTACAATTACAATGCTAAACAAGTTAAGCGTTTCAGTGAAAGGGCAGCAAGCAAGCAAGTACAACCTGAGCCAAGGGGGCACAAAGATACCCATCTTTTGCCACAGGCTTGTGTGAAGCTCAGATCACGGGTCGTATTATAAGTTGAGGTTGTGGTGCAGGAGCCTAAGATAGCATTTCCTTATACTGTATAAAATGGTGTTTTATATATCCCTTACTGAGTAGCCACACATGTGCAGAGTGATTTTGTAGGGGCCACATCACAGTTGAAAAGATATTGTACGTTCTATATAATGCCTACAATTAAGCATATTACTGCTACCCACAAGGACCTAACCAATTGCATAGCAAAGCCTTAGGGCCGCAGATGAGCTTAAAGAGATACTATTATGGGGTAAAAAAAAAATTCAAAATGCATCAGTTATTAGTGCTGCTCCAGCAGACTTCTGCACTGAAATCCATTTCTCAAAAAAGCGAACAGATTTTTTTATAATTAATTTTGAAATCAGATATGGGGCTAGACATATTGTCCGTTTCCCAGCTGCCCCCAGTCATGTGACTTGTGCTCTGATAAACTTCAGTCACTCTTTACTGCTGTACTGCAAGTTGGAATGATATCACCCCCTCCACCCCCCCCCCACAACAGAACAATGGGAAGGTAACCAGATAACAGCTGCCTGGTAGATCTAAGAACAGCACACATTAGTAAAAATCCAGGTCCCACTGCGACACATTCAGTTACATAGAGTAGGAGAAACAACAGCCTGCCAGAAAGCAGTTCCATCCTAAAGTATTCGCTCTTTCTGAAAGCACATGACCACGTAAAATGACCTGAGATGGCTGCCTACACACTAGTGATGTACGTGTCGGGCTTTACCTGCACCTGCCCACCACCCGCCCCTCTCACCACCCACGCTCGTCCGAGCCTGACTTCCAGGTCTCTTTCATAGACCCGCCCCGCCGATGATGTCACAAATTTGCTACAATATTAGGAGTGGCAAAATCTACAGTTTGGTACATCCTGAGAAAGAAAGAAAGCACTGGTGAACTCAGCAACGCAAAAAGACCTGGACGTCCCAGGAAGACTGGATGATCGCAGAATCATTTCCATGGTTAAGAGAAACCCCTTCACAATAGCCAAACAAGTGAAAAACACTCTCCAGGAGGTAGGTGTATTGATATCCAAGTCTACCATAAAGAGAAGACTGCATGAAAGTAAATACAGAAGGTGTACTGCAAGGTGCAAGCCACTCATAAGCATCAAGAATAGAAAGGCTAGATTGGACTTTGCTAAAAAAAAATAAAACATCTAAAAAAGCCAGCGCAGTTCTGGAAAAACATTCTTTGGACAGATGAAACCGAGCTCAACCTCTATCAGAATGATGGCAAGAAAAAAGTATGGAGAAGGCGTGGAACAGCTCATGATCCAAAGCATACCACATCTCTATAAAACATGGCGGAGGCAGTGTGATGGCTTGGGCGTGCATGGCTGCCAGTGGCACTGGGACACTAGTGTTTATCCCTGATGTGACACAGGACAGAAGCAGCCAAATGAATTCTGAGGTGTTCAGAGACACTGTCTGCTCAAATCCAGCTAAATGCAGTCAAATTGATTGGGAGGTGTTTCATAATACAGATGGACAATGACCCAAAACATACAGCCAAAGCACCCAGGAGTTTATTAAAGCAAAGAAGTGGAATATTCTTGAATGGCCAAGTCAGTCACCTAATCTGAACCCAATTGAGCATGAATTTCACTTGTTGAAGACAAAACTTTGGACAGAAAGGCCCACAAACAAACAGCAACTGAAAGCCACTGCAGTAAAGGCCTGGCAGAGCATTAAATAGGAGGAAACCCAGAATCTGGTGATGTCCATGAGTTCAAGACTTCAGGCTGTCATTGCCAGCAAAGGGTTTTCAACCAAGTATTAGAAATTAACATTTAATTTTCAGTTTTTTAATTTCTCCAATTGCTTTTGAGCCCCTGAAATAAAGTGATTGTGTTAAAAAAGGCTTTAGTTCCTCACATTTTTATGCAATCTTTTTGTTCAACCCACTGAATTAAAGCTGAAAGTCTGCAGTTCAACTGCATCTGAGTTGTTTTGTTTAAAATTCATTGTGGTAATGTATAGAACCAAAATTAGAAAAAAAAGTTACTCTGTCCAAATATTTATGGACCTAACTGTAATTCTAAGCAACTTTCCAATATACATTTATTAAAAAAATGTCAGTGCTTTTAAAGTTATTTGTAAACATGTTTTCTATTGAAAGCAATATCTGCCTAAATCCTGGTTGTTACTTTTTAAACAAAGTTGCAAATGTCTTAGTTCCCCAGCAAAGACAGGTCTGTTAATCAGCCGCATTGTCTTACATTGTATCAACAGTCTGAGCCATCAGGACAGAGCAATACATATATAAATAAATTGAAAACAATGAAAAAATTGCAATGAATGTATATTGCAAAGTTGCTTAGAATTATGTCTTCCTTTATTAGGCAGAAAATATATTTTTTTGGTTTAAAGGGATACTGTCATGGGAAAAAAATTTTTTTTCAAAATGAATCAGTTAATAGTGCTGCTCCAGCAGAATTCTGCACTAAAATCTATTTCTCAAAAGAGCCAACTGATGTTTTTTATATTCAATTTTGAAATCTGACATGAGGCTAGATATATTGTCAATTACCCAGCTGCCCCATGTCATGTGACTTGTGCCTGCACTTCAGGAGAGAAATGCTTTCTGGCAGGCTGCGGTTTTTCCTTCTCAATGTAACTGAATGTGTCTCAGTGGGACATGGGTTTTTTCTATTGAGTGTTGTTCTTAGATCTACCAGGCAGTTGTTATCTTGTGTTAGGGAGCTGTTATCTGGTTACCTTCCCATTGTGCTTTTGTTTGGCTGCTGGGGGGGGGGAAGGGAGGGGGTTGATATCACTCCAACTTGCAGTACAGCAGTAAAGAGTGATTGAAGTTTATCAGAGCACAAGTCATATGACTTGGGGCAGCTGGGAAATTGACAAAATGTCTAGCCCCATGTTAGATTTCAAAATTGAATATAAAAAAATCTGTTTGCTCTTTTGAGAAATGGATTTCAGTGCAGAATTCCGCTGGAGCAGCACTATTAACTGATTCATTTTGAAAAAAAAAATTTTTTCCCATGACAGTATCCCTTTAACAATCCATTTAAATAAAAGTTTTCTTCTGCCTCCTTTGCATCATTTTCTCATTGCTTTTTATCTTATAATTATGTAAATATTCTAACAACAAATTTGTGTTTTAGATGATATTATGCAGTGCCAGTCAGTAGCAATGTCAAAGGAGAAGGGAACCCAGAAGCCTGGGGTGATGGGATAAATCTAGTCTAGGTTGCAGCAGGAAGGATATCCAGTCCTAGATGGATGGAGTACAACATAGTGATCAGGCCCAGACTGGCAATCTGTGTATTCTGGCAAAAGCCAGAGGGGCTGCAGTAAGATGCCATAGATTCACTATTTAATGGGCTGGTGGGGGCTGTCTGGGCCTCTATGTACAGTATATGAAATGCCAGGGCCTATTTTTTATCCTACAAAATGCTGTACAATGCTGAGGAGAGACTGAGGTAGGGCCCAATATGAAATTTTAATAGGAGAGGGCCTGAAACAAAGTTTTGTATGATACTCGTGCGTGTATGTCAGTAGCTTATCGGGCCATGTGTAGGGCCCTCCGATGGGCTATCTGGCCGAAAGTCAGCAAGATGTCGATCGTGCAAGATTAAAGGGGAACACCGGCTTCCAAACCAAAGATGCCCTTATAGCACTGAAACCCCTAATATATCCATCACCATCATTACTAGAGATGGCGCGAACTGTTCGCCGGCGAACTTGTTCGCGCGAACATCGGGTGTTCGCGCTCGCCGGAAGTTCGCGAACGTCGCGCGACGTTCGCCATTTTGGGTTCGCCATTGTTGGCGCTTTTTTTTGCCCTCTCACCCCAGACCAGCAGGTACATGGCAGCCAATCAGGAAGCTCTCCCCTGGACCACTCCCCTTCCCTATAAAAACCGAAGCCCTGCAGCGTTTTTTTCACTCTGCCTGTGTGTGCTGAAGAGATAGTGTAGGGAGAGAGCTGCTGCCTGTTAGTGATTTCAGGGACAGTTGAAAGTTTGCTGGCTAGTAATCGTGTTGATACTGCTCTGTTATTGGAGTGACAGAAGTCTGCAGGGGTTTGAGGGACATTTAAGCTTAGGTAGCTTTGCTGGCTAGTAATCTACCTTCTACTGCAGTGCTCTGTATGTAGCTGCAGTGGGCAGCTGTCCTGCTTCTGATCTCATCTGCTGACTGCTGCAATAACAGTAGTCCTTGTAAGGACTGCTTTTATTTATTTTTTTGTTCCAATACAGAGCAGTATCAAGCAGATTACTAGCCAGCAAACTTACTATCATCTGTCCCTGAAATCACTAACAGCTCTCCCCCTACACTATCTCTTCCAAGCACACACAGGCAGATTTTTCAGATACATTTTTGCCCTTGATCCCCCTCTGGCATGCCACTGTCCAGGTCGTTGCACCCTTTAAACAACTTTAAAATCATTTTTCTGGCCAGAAATGTCTTTTTTAGATGTTAAAGTTCGCCTTCCCATTGAAGTCTATGGGGTTCGCGAACCGTTCGCGAACCGCTCGCATTTTTGCGCAAGTTCGCGAATATGTTCGCGAACTTTTTTTCCGACGTTCGCTACATCCCTAATCATTACCTGTTTCTTCATAAAGTATATATAAAGTATGTTAAAAAGCTGGATTTCAATCCAGCTTTTTAACAGTTCTCTTTCTGCATCATTTGAAATTCTGGCAGGGAAGGAGGGACTAAACACTGAGGTTACAAATTGCAACAACTTCTCCACAGCTTACAGACAGCATGCAGGAACTATATAACCAGCGCCAATTCTGGGGCTACTGCCTCCTGAGGCAGACGCTGCCCCCCCTCCTGCTCCGCACTTAAAAATCAGCGTCGGAGCAGATCAAAAGGGGGCAGCATCGCTAGTGCATTGAGCGCAATTGCGCTCATTGCACTAGCAGAGCCAAATTTCCAGGTTGAAACCTGGAAATTCGGCTCTTAAAATTTCAAGAGGCGGCTTTTTGCCACCCCTTGCAACTGGCCGCTCACTGCCGCCTGAGGCAAGAGTCTCACCTTCTCACCATCTTAGCCTATGAGTAAGTGCCCCAGTAGGTACGAAATGCGTTAGGCGGTTATCTGTCCTAATATATTATTTGAACTGTTTGCTGCTTTAGATTATTGCACCCATGGATTGGGGTGAACTATGAGTATATTTCTCCCCATATTATTTGCTTATTTTTTCTTTTTGATTAACAATGGTAAGGTTATTGGCATTGCGCACCATATTTCTAACGTTTGATATAAGAATCTCACCTTGCCTCGTGGCAGGAGCGGACCTGTACATAACCCAAAATGCATTGCACTGTGATGTTTCTTTACATACTGAAACCATGTGTGCAGGGAATTGTGGGGTTTGGAGGATGCAGGCTAAGGACAGCTGGCTGTTGATACAAAGTAACAGTAGTCAGCCAGCTCAGCAAAGTAATCAGACAGATCAGCAGGGGGCTAGGCTTAGGGAACTGTCAGAAACCATTAAAAATCATGAAAATTTTGCATATTTTTTAAATGTTGTATATTGCAAAAATGCTCGAAATGATGGTTACTTTTCAAAAAGCTTAGGTTTTTGTGGAGTTCCCCTTTAAAAATCCTGACAGGTCGTGGACCGCCCGTGTTGGCTGCATTATGATCCGATTGTTGGGCCCTAGGGCCCACGATTGGATCAGCCCAATATCGCCAACCTTAATGTGGGCAGATTGGGGAGAGGTCCGCCCGTTTGGTGAAATTGCTCTCCCTACGTGTATGGCCACCTTAATGTTTGCAAAAGACTTGGATATCGGTCAGCTTGTCGATCGGCCAAGACGAAAGATTTTGATTGGGCACCTTCAATTGTTCTCTTAATTCAGAGGCCAGCAGCTGCAATGACTGGGACAAGCAGCAAGTGAAGCCTCCTCAGATGCTGCACTAACATGTGAAGCCTCTTCAATGCTGCACTAAAATGTGAAGCCTCCTCAGATGCTGCACTAACAAGTCCCATCAGTGAAGCAACTAACGTGCATGGTACAGAGACCTAGAATGAGGATTTAAAGACTCAACAAAAAAAAACAAGTAGTAATTTTGAAGATATACTCTGGAGAGTATGTTTGTATTTCAGGCTGTGAGGGAGGCCGTGTCAGTAGTAAGTGTGCATTGCTGTGAGGGGACACAATCATGTAGTGTCAGTGTGTGACTCCCGCAGCAACGAGCAGGAGGTGCAGCCACACGACGACAGCAGCAGCAGGAGATGTAGTTGCCGGCAGCAGCCAACAGGTTGCAGCGTTCCCCGCTCCGCCGCCGCTGGGCAGCCTCCCTCTCCTTCTCTCCTCCCTACGTGTCCGGGATAGGCGGCTCCCAAACCTGAGGGCGCCTTTGGCGAGTGTGCAGCGAACAGAGAGGAGGGGGAGCCGACAAGTATGTCCGGCGGAGAGTGACGGCCCAGGCAGGTGAGTAGTGGCGCTCTGAGCTGGGGCAGTGCAAGGGGAGGGCGGACAGAACGACGGGACAGCAGCCCAGGAGGGAAGAGCTCGGCGCCCGCCCGCAGCAGGACTGTCGCTTCTCGGAGTCAGGAGAGTGTGTGCCCGGGGCTGTGACAGGAGGCGGCAAGGCAGTCTGGGCGCTACCCCTTCCCCCGCACACGCTACTGCTGCCTCTTTCACACGCCAACTTGTTTATTTCTCCAGCCGCGCTCCTCGCTATGGGACTAGGCGCTTGGCAAGCGGAGGAGCCCGAGTAAGAGCCGCTGAGCAGCAGCAACACCGTCGGTAGGTATGGGATAGCGGGCGCTCAATCTTTCAGCCTTGCCCCAAGAGCTCACTCTTAAACTGCAACCCCCACAACCCTTATCCACCTTTCACTTCAGGGCCGTACGCATTTTTATGAACGAGAGCCCAAAGTTTTGGCAGAGCAGAAGCTTCCCCCTCCAGTTGTTGCTGAACTTGAACTCCAGCCATTCGCTGAGAATCATGGGAAGTGTAGTTGAGCTACAGGGGAAGGCGCTGTGCTTGGTACATAGGCTTTAGTGGCTGAGCAGCCCGGGATCACTTTGAAAGGGAGAAAAACACAGAAGATTAAAGGTTCTCAAATGGAATGTTGAATTACTGGGTACTGGAAGCCAATCATACTCTATACACTGCTACAGCTCTGCTTTTGCTCTAAAATGGAAGGAGTGTGCAGCTGAAGAATATCCAGAGTAGCCTTGAACTTGCCCAGCATACTGGGGGTTAATATGGCTGAGCTCTCATAAACCTGACAATAATCCCTAATACAATTCATTTTCTGCTTCAGCAGTAAGGGATCATTTAATTACTACATTAATAAAGATCAGCCTGATACTGACGTAAATACTTGTTTTTTT
Organism: Xenopus petersii; assembly: GCA_038501925.1. Classification (NCBI taxonomy): domain Eukaryota; kingdom Metazoa; phylum Chordata; class Amphibia; order Anura; family Pipidae; genus Xenopus; species Xenopus petersii. The sequence continues at coordinate 42,033,836 of CM076676.1, read as the reverse complement.
TTTCTCCCCCTCCTCGTCTTTATTTCCAAGCGTAGCCAGGGAGCTGCTGTTTAACCCTCCCAGAGCACAGCAGGGATATATGGGCTGCCGCTGGTTCGGCTTCTACATCATTGGGATATGCTTACTAAATATTGGCATTTTATTAACAGTGGTATCTATAGACCCGCCATCCTGCGCTTGGCCAGATCCATTAACCTTTTCATCGATCCACTGTACAGACGCAGCACGATTTCAACGCAGTCCGCTTGTTTGTTTCCTCCAGAAGTGGGTGTGTCATGTAGATCAACAGGTCCTAACACACTTCTTCCTTTATAGATAAATAAATAGAGAGATGATAGATAGGTGATAGATATATAGATGATGGATAGATATATAGATGATGGATAGATATAAAGATGATAGATAGATGATAGATATAGATCTATATAGACATAATTGAGTATGGTAGATGGGGCATGTTATATGGGCTGAATTTACAGTGGGTTAAAATGTGATATTAAATGTAGGAGGACTGCAAAATCTCAAGCTGGCCACAAATTTTTTCCCCCAGGGGAAGTGGGGCTCAAACCATATTCAGTAACGTGCGCCATTGTCAGTGTTAGGGAGGTGTTGCAGTTTGGTTTGTTAACATTGGTGGCAGTGGGTGTGTGAAACCTATATTCCTTACTCAAGTTTGCAATCCTGTGCTGTTTAACACTTACTCTGCCGCTGCCATTTGATGGCAGACAGATGTGTTTACAGCTCATGTGCCATTGAACATGATTTACTTTTGTTTTGTGTTCCTCCAGTCGAGAACAGCCGTATTTAAAGGGGATGCAAGCCCAAAAATAATATGTAGCTTCATCAATGAAACTGTATCGCACATTTTCACGGATTTAACGTTTGTAGATAACAGTTGCCGAGTTGAAAGCAGTATGCATCTGTCCCTTGCAATTCTCTGCTCTGGGGGGGGTTCTGACTTTTGAAATAACGTAGACATATGCCTATAAGGAATAGGAAATAACAAGTGGCTGGGTACAGAACTGCCCTGAAAGAGCATGACTTTTTTTTCTTTCTAGCGTTATTGATCAGGTAAAGAGATCCATTTGTGCTGAAGCAAGGAAACGTGCTGCAGATGCAATGACGCACATCTTTAAGGCTCAAGACTGGACATCTGCATTAAATGATAACTATATATTTTTAGTAGTCATTCAGATGCTTCTCATCTGGAAATCATTTTTTTTTACATTTTTTTTTTTGTGAGTGTTTTTTCAACCATTAGATTGTAAACTCTCCTGAGCAGGTTCCCTTCTGCCTCAAGTCAATTACCTGGTTAGCACTGAAGAATATGTATAGTTAGTGACATAAGCCAAACCAGTGGCATCTCTGATGTTGTGGAACTGCAATTGGCACTCTTCCTTTTGCAGCTTTCAAGAACTACAGATCCCAGCAGTACAACTTAAAGGGGTGGTTCGCCTTCAAGTTAACTTTTAATTTCTTCTAAAACGACCAATTCTAAGCAACTTTTCAATTGACCTTCATTTTGGTTTTTTTTTATAATTTTTGAATTATTATTCTTCTGACTCTTTCCAGCTTTCAAATGGGGGTCACTGACCCCATATAAAAACAAATGCTCTGTAAGACTACAAACAAATTGTTGTTGCTTATTTTTATTACTCATCTTTCTATTCATGCCCTCTCCTATTCATATTCCAGTCTCTTATTCAAATCAATGCATGGTTGGTAGAGTAATTTTTACCCTAGCAACCAGACAGACCAGAAATGCAGACTGGAGAGCTGCTAAATAAAAAGCTAAATAACGCCAAAAACACAAGTAATGAAAATCGTCTCAGAATATCAGTCTCTACATCACACTAAGGGTTAATTTAAAGATGAACAACCCCTTCAAAGTGTGCCAATGCCATGCTTGGGGTTCTGCAGCTCTGCCAAAAAGTACTCGTCTCTGCTTTATGGTAGGGCCACTGAACCAAAGCTATAATTGTATCCAATTTATTTGGCAACATAAGAAACATTCTAGATTCTTGTTGCATGTATTGATATTGTAACATCAATGCCTGTAGAATATATAAGACAACATCATATCCACTGACCACTGATCTAATGTATCACCAGTAGTCCTCTTCCAAGCAACCATCTCCAGTCAGTTGTGCATCAACAAGAAAAAAAAGATAACCTAAAATTAGATGTATCACCTCTCTAAATAACTTCTCACAGGTCGGATCTTCTGACAGCAGCCTCAATAACTCCTTAAGGAAACAATAGACATCCATGGTTACCGCAAAGTGTCACACTGGGGGATAGGGAGGCTGTCTCATTAATGTCATATTGTCATGTGATCATGGAAAGATTTGCAGTCTGCGCCTGTCCTGCGTACCCATGTAGTGCTTCACCAGCTCCTATAACAAAGTTTGCTGGTACGCTCCACTTTTTAAATGCTATTAATTGAAGTAACCAGATCCAGTAACCCATAGCAACCAATAATTCTCTAACCTGATGTATGATTCTTGTATATAATCTTATACAGAGGGAGATCAGTATTGGTAAACAGCATATGTAGAATGTGTACAGCGGAAACAGCTAACATTATCTTAGTGAAGATGCTGACATTTTTAGGCTCACACATGAGACCACACAACTGTGCTCTGATAATAATGTGCACATCCACGCTCAATATACTGCTGTACTTAACTGTATGTGATTAAAGCACACAGGGTACATCTGAGTTTCTTGTTTCCCAGTACTGATGAACAGAAAGTAATGCTTTGTCAGTCCTAAAACAGTACTGTTGCCTTCATCCACTTGTAATATTCTAATACTTGCTGTCTAATACTTATTTTATAAAGATAGATAAGGATTTTCTACAAAATAGGAGAGGAAATGTAAATTGGGCTGTTTAGGCCCATTTTGACAAGATGGCAACCACTTGCGATGTAGTTAAAGGGGAACTATCACGAAAATAACAATGTAATATCTGCTTCAGCATAAGGAAATAAGAAACTTTCTAAATACAATCCGTTAAAATTTCTGTACCGTTTCTGAATTGATGTTCACTACCCCTCTCAGTATCTGTTTCTCTTCATGCAGCATGCAGATATTCATTGACAGTTAGATCCAATATATCTTATAGGGGGGCTCCTTTTGCCTAGAAGATGTATTAGACCTCAATGTATAAAAATCACCAGAAATCCTGTCTCTCTACATGCAAGATTTGTGCAAAAGACAATTCTGTTAGATTTTGTTTGTACTGGAAGTGGTTATTTGAGACACTCGGCAGTATCATGACACCCAAGGCATTCACTGTTAAGACGCTTATCAAGAATTCGTAAATTCCAGCAGTATCTGCATTGCAAATCTCTTGTGATACCGTAAAATATTTATATATTTATTTCACATGAAAGCATCAGTATCCTTTTAGATAATAGCTCGCTTGTTTGCATCATGATGCATGTATCTATGCAGTGGCAGTACTTCACTGAATTTGTTCAATGCCAACACAGTAGATTACAGTACTGAAGTTACCTTACCAGTCCCTTACATCTGTCTTGAGCTGGTTTTGGCTTCTCTATAATAGACATGTGATTGTTGTTCGCTTATAGGCTCTGGGTTGATTTACAGTTCAGAAGTCCTAAGTTCAATTCCATCCAGGGCAAACATTTTGTTTGTATCACCTCTGGGTACTGTGGTATCAGAACCAGAAACATACATTCAGCTTATTTGTCTCCTGATGAACTTAAAGCTCCAAGGAATATATTGTCCGTTTAATAAAGAATACTAATTCCACCATGAATAACTTTCAATAGGAATACAATATTTGATTCCTATGGCCTTGTTGGATACTTGAAAGCCTGTTTCAGATCAGCACACTAGAAAGTAGTAGGTTTTATTGATCGCTTGTTCAACTGATCTTTGTTTTTTTTTTTATCTTTAGAAGACACAGTCTAACTTTTTTGTGTTTCTTATTTCAGGCAGCAGTACCCAATGGACCCCAAAGACCTTTTAAAGCCCTCCAGTGGATCACCGGCAGTGAGGGGCTCACCTCATTACAATGACAAGCCGGGGAATGTGATTGAATTCTTTGGAAATTATAGTGGAGGAGTTAGTGTGAGCGTCTCTGCATCTTGCCCAACCTCAACTGCTTCACAGTCAAACACTAGGCAGCAGCAGCATTTTCAAAAACAGCTGACTGCGACTGGGGACTCAACTAATGGATTGAATAATAATGTGCCTCAGCCAGATTTATCTAAAGCAGTCTCGCTCTCAATGGGACTCTACATGGGGGAGTCAGACACAAAAGTGATGAGCAGTGATATCGCCTTTCCACCCCAAGAGCAAATTGGTATCTCCACAGGAGAAACTGATTTTAGTCTCTTGGAGGAGAGCATTGCCAACTTGCAGGCTAAGTCATTGGCCCCAGATAAACTCATAGAGATCTCAGAGGATCCTGGGGGTTTTAAATGTGACATATCTGCCCAACCAAGGCCTTCCATGGGTCAAGGGGGCAGCAATGGGAGCAGCTCTACCAATCTGTTCCCCAAAGACCAATGCACCTTTGACCTACTACGGGACCTGGGTATCTCCCCAGACTCACCCCTGGATGGTAAATCAAATCCTTGGCTAGACCCACTTTTTGACGAGCAGGAAGCATTTAACCTGTTGTCCCCACTGGGCACCGGTGATCCTTTTTTCATGAAATCTGAAGTACTGAGCGAGGGTAGCAAACCTCTCAGCCTCGAGGATGGCACACAGAGACTCAGTGATCATACCAAGGAATTGCTATTGCCCAGTGCAGACCTGCCAATTTCTCAAGTCAAGACAGAAAAGGAGGACTACATTGAGCTATGTACACCTGGCGTGGTGAAGCAGGAAAAATTTGGTCCTGTGTATTGTGTAGGCAATTTTTCAGGATCTGGCTTATTTGGTAACAAATCTTCAGCTATTTCTGTCCATGGCGTCAGCACTTCAGGTGGGCAGATGTACCACTATGACTTGAACACTGCCACCATCTCGCAGCAGGATGTTAAGCCAGTCTTTAATCTTGGCTCACCTGGGACTAGCATTGCAGAAGGCTGGAATAGGTGCCATGGATCTGGGAACGACACTGCCGCTTCTCCAGGGAATGTCAGTTTTCCAAACAGATCTGTTTTTTCAAATGGCTATTCAAGGTAAGATTTTTTTTTTTTTAAGTCAGGTGGTAGGGGAAGTTGAAAGGACTTTCAAATCATAGCAAACTATTTTTCATGGTTTATCAAGACATACGACTTGAAATTGAGTACCTTAAAGGAATTCTGTCATGATTTTTATGATCGTTTTTATTTCTAAATAATGCTGTTTACACTGCAAATAATTCACTCTACAATATAAAACGTCATTCCTTAACCAGCAAGTGTATTTTTCAGGTCATTTTGCCTTATCATGTGCTTACAGAAAGAGCTAGCACTTTAGGATGGAACTGCTTTCTGACAGGCTGTTGTTTCTCCTACTCAATGTCTACTGCAACTGAATGTGTCGCAGTGGGACCTGGATTTTACTATTGAGTACTGTTCTTAGCTCTACCAGGCAGCTGTTATCTTGTGTTAGGGAGCAAATATCTGGTTAACTTCCCATTGTTTGGTGATATCATTCCAACTTGCAGCACAGCAGTAAAGAGTGACTGAAGTTTATCAGAGCGCAAGTCACATGACCAGGGCAGCTAATAAGCTGACAATATGTCTAGCCCCATGTCAGATTTCAAAATTAAATATAAAAAAAATCTGTTAGCTCTTTTGAGAAATGAATTTCAGTGCAGAATTCTGCTGGAGCAGCACTATTAACTGATGTGTTTTGGGGGGGAAAGGATTCCCATGACAGTATCCCTTTAACAAAGGGAATGAATGTGTACATTGTTGGGTGGCTTCCATAATCTTATCATTGTGCAACTTGCTTATAGTATATTCATATATTATAATATACATATATTATCATTGATCATGTTATAACTTTTCCTTTCATAAAAAATAGTGAAATTAGAGACGCATTCCTTTGCAGTTGGCTGCATTCTAGTTGTTTAGTTGGTTGCGTGACTTTTCTTTGTTTTCTTTAGTGCCTAGGATCAGCTTTTCAGTGATACAGATGCTGAGAATTTTACTCATTTATTCTAGGTGTTGTTGGTTACAAAGAACGTGCGCTAAACTCCCGCAGTCCAGACACTTGTTTATGAAGAACATGCTTTCTGCTTTGCAGTGTTCTGGGTGGTATGAAGTGTGCTTATCTTTGACTGGCAGGTGCATCCTCCTGTATGTCAAAGTTCACTGCCTGTGCAATGGAGAGCAGAATGCACACTCTGCATTGAATATAGGAACTCGGATGAGCTTATAAACGACATCAATAAAATATAAAATAGGCACAACACGAGGGTACTTAAAGGACAAGGAAAGTTAAACTAAAGAAGTAACTAGAAATGTTGTACATTATGTTTTGGGCTTCTGCACCAGCCCAAGGCAACCACAGTCCTATAGCAGTAAAGATCTGTGTCTCCAAAGATGCCCCAGTAGCTCCCCATCTTCTTTTCTGCTGATTCACTGCACATGCTCTGTGCTGATGTCACTTACTGAGCTTAGGGACCCAATCACAATATACAGTACACATAGAATAAAAATGTCACAACATAAAGCTGATTAGTAATTAATACAGATAATTACTACATGACAGCATAGAAACCAGTGTAACTAGCATCAGAATTTAATAACCAGACCTGTAGCATCAGCTTATATTACAGACCAACCTCATTTTCTGCTTGATAATGGGTGACGACCCCTAAGCTTAGCTTCTCAACAGCTGTTCAGAGCCTACTGAGCATGTGAGTGTCACAGACACTTTCCAAGATGGTGACCCCCTGTGACAGGTTTGATGTCCTGGATCATTTCTGCTATTGACATGCTGAAACTTTAGGTGCAATAAGTTCAGTATATAAAACATGGCAGTTTTAGTCATATTCATTTTTAGGGTTTAGTTCTCCTTTAAAGGGGTTGCTCACCTTCCAAACCCTTTTATTTTCAGTTCAGTTGTTCCATGATTTATTTTTGACCGTTTTTACACACTTAAAGTACTAAAGTTTAACGTTCCTGTCTATGGTGTTTCAGTCTGGGTTTTGTAATCCACTGAACTGTTACAGTTTGTTACATTTGCTACTTGATACAGTTTTCAGCAGCATCTCTGGAGTATTGTATCAATTATAACAGCTGCCTGTAATGAAATTCAAGGATTCTGATTAGCAGGGCCAAAGATAAGAAATGTATCCAATTTAGAACACTTTACAAAGTCTGTTACCCCCTCATCTGCTTCAGAAAATCTTAAGAAGGGGAAAAGTATAAAGGTTAAGCATCAGTATAAGAAAAACAGTCACAAATAAAATGGTCACAAATGGAAAATAGAAAGTAATTGGAAAAAGTCTTTATTTCTGGTGAACTATCTGAAAACAGCTGAACTGAAAAAAGTATTGGAAGGTGAACAATCCCTTTAGGTTCAGGGAACACAATCAGATTCGGGGAGATTAGTCGCCTGGCAACAAATCTCCTCATCTTTGTAGCGACTAATCTCTCCGAATTGCTTTCCGCCAGCAAGAAAGTAAATCTCTGGCAGGATGGCACTTGGAACGCTTAATTTTCCAAATTCGCCCGAAGTTTCCTTGCAAGGCAATCGATCTGAGTGCCAGCCCGTCAGCGATTTACATTCTAGCCGGCGGGAGACAATTTGGGAAGATTAGTCGCTCCGAAGAAGAGGACATTTGTCGCCGGGCGACTAATCTCCCCAAATCTGAGTGTGTGCCCTGACCCTTAATGTCAAGAACCCAAAAGTTGCAATTCAGTTTAGAAGTTCCAGTAGCACTTTAACGTGCCTTTATACTTTTCAACTATGGATTCTCTTTTACAACAATCTGGTCACTGGAGAGTATAATTTCATTAGAGGATATGGATGAAAATGCCATATTTGTTTGCCAGTAAAACCCAGTCGATTTAAACTTCGAATTAAAGAATTTTTTTAAAAAAAGTTTGTAGTATTCATTACTGATCCCCCTTGTAGAATTGAATGTTGAATTTGTCCTATCTCAGAATATTTATTTTATTATTCCCTTATTTATAACTGTCATTTTGTGACATTTTTGGGGTTTTCTTAATTTTTACAGAAAAGCGGCTTTTATTTTTCATTTTCCTTTGGCTCTATTGGAAGTTGGTGCATATACATGGAGTATTTAAATAGCAAATCGAGGACATTTTATATCAGTAGGGAAAGGGACAAATCCTAATGCTAACTAAAGGTCATACCACATTTCATTTCAGTCGTGCTAGCCCCAAGCGTTATAATCTTGTGAGCTTCATTCGTTTCCTATTGAGAATTTGCTGCAAGCTACAGTTCTACAATGTGACCACATACTCAGAGTTCAATTATTATGGGTTTTCTCGCAGCTTGGAAAGGTAACGTTTTTCAGTGAGCTTGTATTAAAGAGCAAATGATTCACCTCTACAGGGCTGGTTCAATATGTGACTAATTTGGAATTGCAGAGTTAATGGAGATGTACCACTGGCAGGGCAGTTGTTGAACACCAGGACTATGTCTCATGGCACTTGGCACAATGCATCTAGCCACAATTTGGGTCTTTTTAAAGTTCATGTAAATGGTTTGCTCTTCTGCGGCGTACAATTGGTTGGCTTAGCTTAAGTTTCCAAGTAATGCGGTTACCTGGTAAACTTCC